>CM067262.1:0-574972 GCA_034195605.1 Santalum album | reverse complement strand
TAGCTCTTTTATTCGATTGTTTATATGCCATCAACTTCCCAATCAACTCTTCCAGTGACAAAGTATTAAGATTGTTTGCTTTTTGAATAGTCACAATCTCCCTTTCTTTGGGCAAGGATCTCACTATCTTCCATACCTAGTCACTAATAGAAAAACTCCTTCCAAGACCATTTAACTCATTACAAATAGTAGTAAATCGTGTAAACATTTGAGTAATTGTTTCATCACTTTTCATCTTAAACAATTCATAGTCCTGAATAAGATAATTGATCTTATTTTGCTTTACCTGGTTTGTACCTTCATGAGTTACCTCTAGCAGTCTCCAAATTTCTCTTGTTGTCCGAAATTGACTTGCTCTGTTGTACTTATTTCGTCCAAGTCCACAGAATATCAAATTCATAACTTTTGCATTCAATGTGAAACTGTCCATTTCAGCTTGAGTTCTTGTACTCTTAGGCTTTGGAACTTCTTTTTGCTCACCTGCAGCTTCACCAGTTTCTTTCATTTTCGGTTCTGTATAACCTTTCTAAATGATATCTCATAATCCCATGTCAATGGAAAGTAGGAAATATTCTATCCTATTCTTCTAGAATGCCTAGTCAACGCCATCAAAGAATGGTGGATGAGTTGCAGACTTTCCTTTAGTGTAGCTATTTATGCCTACCATAAGACTTTTACTCTTCGAATTGTTAAATCCTTGTTGAAAGAGACTAGCTTTGATATCACTTGTTGAGCAGCCTAGGGGGGTGAATAGGATGCTTTTCGAGAATTCTTTGTTAATAAGCTCTTACAATCACCAACAGTTAGATACGAAATATAAAATAATAGTTTAAACACAAACCCACTAGTTTGAACAATTGTATAGTTTGAACAAATAGTTCGAATAATAGTTTGAACAACACAGTTCGAATAATAGTTTGAACAGACAGTTCGAATAATAGTTTGGACAACGGTAGAAAAGGTTTTATCACACAATTCAGAAATAGTTTGAACAGAGCAAAAAAGTAAAAAACACACAGAATTTATAGTGGTTCACTTCAACTTGAAGCTACGTCCACTCTGCCAAGACAACCACTGTTGCCCTGCAATTACACTATAACAAAGTTCCTTTTATGGGTTCAGGAACAAGTAAACCCTTACAATTTCAACCTTTCTTTTTCTAAGGCAAGAAAGTTAATAAACAAACCTCAAAGCCTTTCTTATTATAAGGCAAGAAAATGAATAAACAAACCGCTTAGAACACCAGCCTTGAACAATTTGTCAAGCTGTGTTTAAACCTACCTAAATATAAATGGAACTATTGTCCACTTCTCAACGTATTGGACAGTCATGGAAATGATATAAGAAAATCACAGTTCCTAAAAAAAAAAACTTTTAAAAATAAATGTAAAACATATTTTTCAGAAATCAAAATAGTTCAAACAATTTAAACGTTTCTAACTAAGTGTGAAAGATTAGATTTAAGAAATTTGTTTCACACAGCAATTCCTGTAGCATAAATAGAACTTATAGTCCTTTTAGAGATTAGATTCAATAGAAATTTCAAATGCAACACTTCACAAAAGCCTTTTTCAAATGAGCAGACATTTGAACGTGACAAGAGCAGCTTGAACACTTGTAAAGAGAAATCAGTTCGAACATGTTCTTCTTGTTCTCTTTATTCAAAAAAAATGTCGTTGCCTCTTATATAGAGAAAGTATATAGTCGTTGAATGAAATTTTCTAAGATAAAATCTGTGCAAAAATATTTCAATCAAATCCACGAACCACAGAAGTTATTTGAATTCAAATTCGTTCAAGGCTATATTCCTAAAAATATTCTTTCTCTAAAAACTTGCTAAATCTGTTTTTCAAGAATAAACACTTAAAGAAAGTTTTTGAATTTTGGAAAACAAAACCGTTGAAGAGAATAAAATATTTTATTTTGAGCAACATGAAAATCTATCCAATATATTAAGAAATAGACTTACAATAATATCCTATCAAATCTTTCACAAATCTTGATCTTCAAATCTTCTACTATATTGCCTTGTAATATATCTTGAAAATAAAAAATAAACTTCATTTAAATATATTAGTATAACAAGTTTGGCATCATCAAAATCAAATCCATGGGGCTTTGGATCAACAGAAACCTTTAAACAAAATATAGATTCCATAGCTATACCATGCCTTCATTTTGTGTAGGTTTTTGGCACCTTTATTTATCGATATATATATTCCACAAAAAATAAAAACAAAAGCTTGCTCAAAATTCTAGCAAGGAATTGACCTAAAAGAAGTAAGGAGAAAAACACAAAACAAAAACATTTGAAATAAATAAACTAGCATAATCGAAGTGTTGGATAAGGATCCAAGGTACCTGCTGTCCAAGTGTGCGGTCACTTGTGTAATTTTGCACTTGTTTTAAAATTTTTGTTATATTTTAAAATAATTTTAACTGTCTAGCTTTAAAAATACACAAGCATGTCAATTTTTGTGAGACTTAAAAATATATAACCTATTCATCCATAGCATTGAAAATATGGCATCTAAAAGTCATACTGAATTTTCAATACTTAGGATGAATAGGTTATTCATTTTCAAATCTTATGAAAATTGACATATCTATGTATTTTGTATGTTATTTTCATTTGTACGCTTAAAATTATTTAAAATTTCATCAAAGATAAAAAATTATAAAACTGCAAAAGGGACTGCACCCTTTTGGACCGGGGAGAATCCGAATCTGTCGAGTAAACCGAGGAAACCCTCGTCTTAGAATATTCTCGCGGAGCACTATTTCTGGGTTTTAGGTAAATAAAACTGATAAGTAAGTGATGCCTCGCTTTTAAGAGCCAACTGTAATGGTGTTGTTAATGGCGATATTCTAAGATTGCCTTACTAGGGTTTCTGCAAAGTTTTACGTGCTAAAAATGTCTTTTATTGGGGGACTATCAACTATTTCTCACGCTCCATCATCACCAGCTTCTTCTTCCTGACCGTTTCACGGTCGTCGTCCTGGGTTTTGTCTTCTGTCAATTTTCGAAGGAAGGCTACCGATAGGAGAAGATTATGTTTGAGACTTACGAGAGCACGATTCATCCGAGGACAGCGATTCTTCAGGCGCTGCTGGAGATTCTGAGCCATCCAACAACAAGCATTTCCTCCTTATTGCCTGAGACATGCTATGGAACCTGTGAACTTAAATCGGTAGCTTTAAGGGTGCAGGGATAAGTAAACCCAACTGTCATATTTGGTATTTTAATTATATCCCTTTTAAATAGTTATTTTTTATTTATTTTACTCATGCCCTATAAATATACTTATTTCATTCTCTACACAAAATATGCGATAAAATATAAAATATTTTAAACAGTTCTTTACCCCTTGGCATTGCTCATAATTTTGCTTTCACATTTCTTGCACCTCTTTCTATTAGTCAGGGCGTGGCGTGCAGATAATGATTTTTATACAATATAATCACAAAAGATATTGTAATGTCCATAAATTCTCATTTAATTTTATTTTTAAATCGAACTAAAATTAGGCTTGATAACGTGTAATTGGGTCGGTGATTGTGTTGCATGAATGGCTAAAGTAAAACGTTTATTGACTTAATTAAAAATCTAATAATAATTAAAAAATAAGAAATATGGTGAAAAATGGAAACATAACATGTTAATTCATATATGCACGTGGCTAATCTGTATGTAGTTCAACCTTACACTTAATTATTACCGTTCTTTTTTCTCCTTTGCCTGAAGAACTGTTCATTGTTTGCGCTGGTCAACTAATGGTCCAAAAAACTTCATCGTGACCATCGGTGAGTCTTTCGGCAAAGCATAAGGAACTTCCAAGATTATCATTGAATGGATGACTATACTAAGCACTCGAATAAATTAATGATTAATTTAAAAGAAACGCGACATTTTCACTTTCGACAAAATCCATCCTTTATGTAATTTTAAGCCGGCTTGTCTTCGGGTGCTTCTCTTTTATTTGTCGAGTAAATAATCTAACACATACTTAAAATCAATAAACTTTAATCATATGAAATGAATTAACAATAAAAAATTCGCGAGCCTACTAGCTTTATTACGTGCCTGAACTCTTGATCCTGCTACATTTCTTTCCAACACAGCACAACACAGGAAAAAAGAAAAAAAAAAAAAAGAGGAAAAGGGAAAGAAAATAATAATAATAAAGGTGGAATTTGATGCAAAGTAATCAAGTGCTCCCTCCTGTTATTAATTAATCATTAGTGAATAATGCTATTTTTTCCATCTTGATATTTTACTATGCAAATGAGAGTCCAGTGCATGATGAAAATTTATGAAATTTGGGCACATCCAATTACTTTTATTTCATATTCATCTAATTGTATAGCCAAAACTTGAAGAATGGACCTCATGTTGCCCCCACAAGGTGCATTCCAGAGGCCTCTCTCTCAAGTGTACAAATGTAACATGTGGAGCTAAATTTTAACTGTATAAATTGGATGAACACACAAGGATTTTCTCATTCTTTCTAAATGTTATTGAACTAAGTAGTCCTTATCATTGTCTATACTATAATAAGAGCCTTAAATGTTAGTTTGAACATAATCGGAACATTCGTTTTAACCCATTAATTTGGTCGGTTGTTATATTAGGCTGTAATTGATGATTTTAGTGCTACTGAATATTATCCGTCACTAATTAATTGTAACCAAAAAGCTCGAAAATATTGTGTATTCAGTACTATCCTCTCGCGAAAGCATTATCAGAGCAAGGCTGATTCGCCAATAAAGGCCTTTATTCGTCAAATACCAAACAGATGCACGCCCAAAAGAGGAAGGGGGAAAAACCAAAAAAAGAAAAAAAAAAATAAAAGAGAAGGTGAAATGGAAACTGAGGCGGCTCCATGACCGTTTGTTTTACTGTTGTTTATTTTGATAACCTTTTTCTGTTATTGCCAACTTTGCTGCAGACGGACCGGGGCTTCGTCGTCGGGGCACTGGGAACGGTGAGTTTTCCCAATTTAGTCATTGCGGCCGCGAAGTCAAACTTAAATATCCATTCGTTATCACGATAAAAACGGACTTTTCCGTCTGTATCCTCATCCTTGCCAAGAAAGAGCTCTTGGTCCGACCCCAGAAGGCCCTGCTTGGACAGCAATCGATCGAAGTAATTGCTGTCGAATGTCGCATTGGTGTTGTCTAGTGGAAAGATATTATTGTCACCTCCAACGCCGGGACACTGCTTTTGCACTGATTTCGCGAATTGGGTATCAATGTTTCTGCGGCTGCGAATTTGAGCTCTGACCACAGTGCACCTCGCGTCACCAATAGTGTGCGCTCCTGCACAATAAACACACGCCGCACTTTTATTCATTTTGTGGCCTAATATTGTAAGGCAGGCCTTGCAATGCCGTTGAATTGTTCATATATTAGCTAGTGAGGAGGGGGACCTGAAAGAGCCACCATTTCTTGGGCAGTAAAACCTTTTTTGGCGAAGGCCTGGATGAGGGTGCGGCGATCTGATGACGGTGCAGGGATGTCAACAGTCTCGTTCGGATATGCCTGGGCTGAATCGTGTTTTCCTAGACTAACAAACCCACGAACTCCACCCATCTGAACAATCATATTAATAATATTAATAATGATGATTTACAAGAAGAATATGTAGATCAAATGTACTGATAAAAGAAAAAACTGCTGTGCTTGCTAAAAATAATGGACGAAATTGCTTACGAGCTCAACGGCATCACGAGCAGCAACGGCCAAAATGTCAGCGCAAGACACAACACCCTTGCATCTTTCCTCCAAATCACTTTTGATGTTGTCAATTATTTCCATGCCCCTTATTGAATTCTTATTTGGACCCGCATTTTGCTCTCCTTTGGGACCGGTCAACAATATTGATGCATCGCATCCCTACATTACGAGTCTCAAAAGTATTGTTTTTGCATATTGCTTTAATTTCTATTATAATCTTCACGAACGGAGCACAAACAACAAAATTTTTATGATCCAACGGATTCCTCTATTCGCCGCAAAAAAGAAGGAAAACCGTACATAAAATTGTCTATTAAAGCGTAGCGCCGGTTATGAGAACAGCAATTAACATGATTGAATTTATAAAGAAAAGAACTTACATTGACGAAGCAGTCATGGAAAAAAAGACGAATTATGAAAGCGGCATTTCGAGGATTGTCTTCCACGGCGTGCACCATTCCTTCTCGGATGATATCAAGGGCGGTTGGACAGCGCTTATTGTAGAAACCATCGTCGGTGGGAAACCCTCTGGGAAACCCGTGAAGAGGGTGCATCCCAAGCAACAGTACGAAGCCGAATGTGAAGGTGGTAATAGTGGTAAAGAACGCTAGCGAGGGAAAATGGCAGCTCAAATCCATGGCTCAAATGCAGGACCAGACGAAGAAGAGTCGATTGAGAAAAGAAGAAAGACAAATCAAGAGATGCTCTTCTTCTCGCCTTGGACTCTTTACCATACGTTGCTCTATTTAAATATAATTGGAACATAACATTCTCCCCTCAGGTCAAGGTCAATGGATTATTATTATTATTTTTTATTTATAAAATCTGTATTAAACCTGTCCGTCTTAATCTCTCGCTCCTTAAATAAAGTGTTCGTGATAAGATTCAAACTCGAATAATACTCCTAATCTTTTCACTGACGAATACCTATCAATAGGCCACAAATTAATTATGAGGTGCAAGGCAATGTTATGTAAATATAGTGCTAGATAATTAAACCGCTGAAAACATGGGTTGTTTATGAGTGAAACATTGACGAAAAATGAGTAAAGATAATAGTATGTCTACTAAGGTAAAAACAAAAAAAAAAAAAAAAAAAACAAATCAATAATTTGCTGGATAAACTGTGATGTAGAGGACAAAAAATATATATATTATATGAACAGAAACGTTAGGGTAAATGAGTTAAATGAGTAAATTGCTTGAAATAAAATTTCCTTTTAAAAACAACTAAACCCTAAATTTAACCTTATTAGTAATAGAGTTGGAGAAGTACCAGTTGAGGAAGAAAGGATGAGAAATGGCTGCTAGGTTGAAATGTTCAGGGCTTTCAAGTAGAAGGTGGATGTTACCATAAAACTGTGGCTACACGCGGATACCGCAACCATTGGCAGGAGTATCTACTAGCAGCATTATCATTCTTCCTCATATGAGTGCTTTGTTCGGATCTAAAAGGTCATTTTACTATTTTCAGAAAGGGAAATTGCAGAGCCTTGGGTTTGTAAATTGCTAGTTCCTTAATGAACAAATTAAGAGTAGATTTTCTATATGATATTTTGGGCTGAACAGATGTTGAATGTCTAATTCATCAAAGATGTCAGCCCAAAATATAGTAGTTTGAACAGAGAATTTGAACAACAGTTTGAATAATGCAGTTTAAACAATGTAGTTTGAATAGTTCAAACACAGCATATAGGTTTGAACAAGCAATCCAAACCTAGTATGAATAGAGCTAAAAAATAAAGAACACATAGGATTTATAGCAGTTTACTCCAACTTGAAGCTACGTCCACTCCGCCAAGCAAAACCCACTTTTGCCTTAAAATGGCATTATAACCTAGTTCCTTTTACAAGTTTAGGAACAAGTAACCTTTACAACTTTAACCTTTCTTTTTCTAAGGCAAGAAAGTGACAGACAAACCTCCAACCTTTCTTATTCTAAGGAAAGAAAGAGAATAAATAAACCTCTTAAAATACCACCCTTGAAAAATTTTGTCAAGCTGTGTTCAAACCTACCCAAATACAAATGGAAATACTGTCCACTTCTCAACGTATTAGATAGTCAAAGAAAATGATATCAGATAATCACAGTTGCTCAAAACAATTTTAAAACAATTGTAAACAAGATTATTAGAAACCAGAAGAGTTCAACAAGTTAAAACGTTTTTGAAAAGTTAAGTATCAAAAACCAAATTTTAAATGTTTGTGTTCACATACAAATCCCTGTAACACGAACAATACTTCTTGTCCTTTCAGAAATCAGAATTGTTAGGAATTTCCAACTGTAGTGCTTTGTACAAACTTCTTTTCAAATGAACAAAAGTTTGAACATGAAAAGAGTAGTTTGAACACTTGTATAGAGAAATCAATTTGTGCGTGGTCAGTTTGATATATTACTTATATTATAAAAATAACACTGCTGCCTTTTATATAGAGAAAGTATATAGCTATTGAAGAAAATCTTCCAAGTGAAATTCATGCAAGAATATTTCAATCTAATACCACAAATCGAGGAAGTTTAAATTCAAATCTAGTCAAGGCTATTTTTCTCAGAAATAATATTTCCCTAAATACTTGCCAAATCTATTTTTCAAGAATAATCACTTAAAGAAAGTTTTTGAATTTGAAAAACAAAATCATTGAAAAAAATAAAAATATTTTATTTTGGGCTACAATAATATCTTTCAAATCTTCCATAAATCTTGCTCTTCACATCTTCCAACTATATTCCCTTGCAATAAATATCTTATAAATAGAAATTAACATCATAGGAAAATATATTAGTATTACAAATTTGGCATCATCAAAATCAATCTACGGAGCCTTGGGTCAATAGTTGTAATAAGGAAACAACACGAGGGTCTTGCGGTCATAAGCTTCTTGGCTGGTCATTGGGATAAGTATGAGGTTGCTCGATCTCGAATTTTGACTAGTAACTGCTTTACATCATTAAATGATATATTTTCTCATGTTCTATACATCAGTAGGTGTAACCAAGGTCCAATAAAGGATTGTGCTCATTGAATAACCCTTGCTGGCCAAAATTTTCAAGTGAGGAATGATGGTTATAATACAAAGCATGGTGGCCATATTGGTAGGAAAGATGGTGATGGTCGTGACACTTCTTTATTTTATCATTGTGGTGTGAAAGGCCGTACACAATAGAATTACTGGAAATCGCATTAGAAACCTCCTTCACAAGGTGACTATTCTCGTCCATCTAGTGCAGCAGCACAAATGGATGGGGCTATAGCCTCAATAGGCCAGCAGTGACGTACCCCCAAACAGTTGTTGCAGCCACCAAGCTAGGTTGGATAGCGATGGATGTTAGCCCAACCTGTGCAGCCACATGCTCTAACTCAGCCATCCCTAATGCAGCTCCATTCATAGCCTTCTAGCAGGTCATCGCAGATGGGAGTATTCCACCACTGGATGCTGCCACTTTCAATCAAACCTAGCTCAGTGATTGAATGACTTGTCTTTCTACTAATGGTTCTCGTAGAATTATTGATTTTGGCTCCACAGATCACATGATTGGCAATATCGCTAATTTAAATGCTTTCAGCACGTTACAAACCTTCCTTCTGTGAAAGTCGCTGATGGATCGCTCATACCTATTTTTGGCCGAAGATCGATGGCCCTAGCTACCTCCCTCACTTTGCCTTTCGTTTTATATTTGCCCAAGCTTTTGTTTAATTTATTATCTATGAGCAGACTTCCTCATGATTTTAACTGTTATGCTACATTTCGTTTTGGTGTTTGTGAGTTTCAAGATCTTTCGACAAGATAGATTATTGGTAGGGGTGTGAGAATAGTGGACTTTATAGGTTTGAGACTGAGTTTGCTTTCCCAAGAGCATCCACCTTTGGCTATTTTGAAGTCTTTATGTCCTAGTTTGACTTATGTTAATTAAATAAATTGTGAGTTTTGTCAGTTGGACAAGTTGCGACGTATTGTTTATCCTTCATGAATTAATAAATGATCAGATTTCCCTTTTCAACTTGTACATTATGATATCTAGGGACCATATCTTACAACATCTGTGCTTGGCTTTCCATATTTTGTGACCTTTGTGGATGACTTTTCGTGTATGACTTGGTTATATTTGCTTAAGCCCCATAGGGACTTATTGCATGTCTATTCAAATTTTTGTGATGAGATTTGTACACAATTCTCAACTACTGTTCAACTATTTCGTACTGAAAATGCCAAGAGCATGTTTCCACCCCATTCATAGATATCTTTTGATCCCATGGGACTATCCATCAGACTTCGTGTCCCTATATTCCATATTAGAATGGCATTACTAAGCAGAGGAATCATCATCTTCTTGACCTAACCACACACTATTTTATTTCATATGTATGTTCCTAGGGTCTTCTGGGCTGAAGCAGTTCTTATTTCCTGGTACCTTACAAATTGCTTACCATCGCCTATTCTTAAGAGGGAGATCCCACTCGTCTTTTGTTCACTCAGCATCTGTTACATTTCATGCCTCCAAAGTAGTTTGGTTGGATTCGCTGTGTGAGATATTCACATTCTGGTCTCTCTAAACTTGATGCTTGTGCTCTTTAGTGTGAGTTTGTAAGCTATTGTCGAACTCAAAAAGGTTATCACTGCTATTCTCCTGAGCTTCATCGTTATATTATCTCAGCTGATACCATCTTCTTTAAGACCGAGTCTCATGTTCCTTAGACTGAGTCTGTATCACCACCTACGAATGATGATCTCCTTGTTTATGAGCTTCTTCCTGCCTTAGAACCTATGGTTTTGGATAAGATCACTCAAATTTATTCTCATCGTCCACCTCTCCCTATTCACTGCCCTATACTTCGGCTGCTCCTATCTCATCAAAAGATCCCGTTGCAGCACCTTCGTCTAATCTCGATCTTCCTATTGCTTCATAAAGGGGTACTTGCTTATGTGTGAAACATCCTATTGATCACTATGTCTCTTATCTTGGCTTGCTTTCTACTACATGTAGCTTGGTTTCTATGTTCGACTTAGTTTCTATGCCTCATAACGCGTTTGATGCTCTTGCTTATCCTGTCTGGTGTGCTGCAATGCTTGATGAGTTGGCTACCTTAAATGCCAATGAGATGTGGGATCTTATGCCCCTTCCTCGGGATGAGTCTTAATAATCAAGGTCAATCCCGATGGCTCCTTTGGCCGCTTAAAGGCTCATTTGATTGCTAAAGGTTATGCCCAAAGTTTGACACATTCTTTCCTATGGTAAAGATGGTGTCTCTTCGTCTTCTTATCTCTCTTAGCAACTTGATGCGAAAAATGCTTTTCTCTACTATCATTTCGCGGAGGAGGTTTACGTCAAGCAACCCCTGGGGTTTGTTGCTCTGGGGGAGTCCCGTCTTGTTCGTCTGCACAAGTGATCCCTATATGGTTTGAAACAGTCTCCTCGAGCTTGGTTTAGCTGCTTCAGTGAGGTAGTTATGAAATTTGGACTGAAGAGGTGTTTAAGTGATCCTTTCGTATTTTATTCTAGATCCCTAACAGGTTTGATTCTGTTAGCAGTCTATGCTGATGACATTACGCTAACTAGGAGTGATCTGGTGGCATCTCTTGCTTGAAGCAATGCTTGCATCAGCACTTTTAGAATAATAACACTGGGGAGCCTCGTTATTTTCTGGGTATAAAAGTGGCAAGATGTAGACAAGGCATCTTCCTCTCACAAAGGAAGTATGTTCTTAACCTACTCAAAGAGATAGGTATGTTATGTGCTCGACTTTCGGACATTCCTATGAATCTTAATGCTCGTTTGTCGTCGAAAGATGGAGACTTGCTTATGGATCCTGAAAGGTACTGTTGCCTAGTTGGGAAGCTTAATTATTTGGCGGTAACACGCCCAAACATTGTTTTCTCAGTCAGTATAGTGAGTTAGTTTATGTCTTCTTCTCATACTACAAATTGTTTTCTTTAGGGCGTGGTCTGTGGTATCATAACCATTGAAACATTAGATTGGAAAGGTTCTTTGATGTTGATTGGGTGAGAAGTCCTAGTGATCACAAATGTACGACAGGCTACTGTGTTTTCATTAGTGGTAATCTTATGTCTTGGAATAGTAGAAAATAAACTTTTGTAACTTATTCGAGTGCAAAATCAGAGTATAGAGCTATGGCGCAAACGACGAGTGAATTAGTTTGGCTCCATCATATGCTTAGTAAGCTTGGCTTCCCAATTACCTATCCTATGAAGTTGTGATGTGATGATTAAGCTACCATTCACATTGCAACAAATCCTATGTTTCATGAGCACACCCAACACATTGAGATTGACTGTCACTTCATCCGCAAAAAGATAGAGCAAAAGTTGATACCTATAGAACATATCCAAACGGGTGATCAGCTTGCCAACGTCTTCACCAAGTCTATGAGTGCAAATCATTTGAATGCCATTTGTAACAAGCTAAGCATGCATAATAATGGGGAGTGTTAATTGAGTGTTTTATGTTATTGGGCTTTATGATATTAAGCACATTAGGATTTTCTATTATATTTCCTTAATCAAGTATGATAGGGTTTCCTAACAACCCTAGTATTTAGTATTATAAATAGATACACTTGGTGGCACCACTCCCAGTGCCTCAAAAGGCCAACGATCATGGTAAAGAGGGCACTTTGTCTTCTTCACCATCGCCAATAGAATTGGAGAGAGAGAAAGAATCCTCACATCTTCGGGCTCACTGATCCAACCCTCTCTCAAATTTTTTGCTTCCTTTCATCTTCTCCACCACTGATTCATCTGTTGAAGGCTTGGATGGTCATTAATGACAGGTCCTTGTGGGTATGGGTTTGAACTGTTTTTGTTTTCTATGGGTTTTGGGTTTTAAACCCTAAAGACTCAATTTTTACGGTTCTAGGCTAGTGTTGATGAAATAGATTAGACAAAATTTAGGTTTTGGGTGTTTCAAAGTTATTATTAGAGGAGCTGGTTCAACCAACCCATCGATCCGAGTTGATGACGAAAAAGATAAACAGTATGAACAATGCTTGACTTGATGTCATCTTGAGTCGCAGATGAACAGTGCTCGAGTTGACTTCGTCTCTAGTCACTGATGAATAGTGCTTTAGTTAACTTCGTCTCGAGTCATTAATGAACAGTACTCGAGCCGACTTCATCTAAAGTCACCGAATAAATAGTGCTTTTCCTCTTCTTTTTTTTATTTTATTTTATTTTTATTTTCATTTTTTGAAAAAGTTCTTATCTGTGCCATTTCTTACCTTTGTTCAAAATAGCTCAAAAAAGATCAAGTCACATTGCTCCTGCTGCTACCTTAGTGGGCCTTGCACTTCCCGAGGAGGCAATCTCAATTGAAGATCTTGAGGCTCATGCGAAGCAAGATAATTTGGGGACTGAGGCCAAGACCTTGAGAGTGGAGACCCCTAATGGGGCTCCTAATATGGAGGGGTTGCCCTTATTTGACAAGATTGTGGTTGAGATCGTAGCGTGGGATGAATTTTGAGCTTGTCCGCACCGGCGACTTCATATAGCTTCTCTGTTCACCCCTCGCTATTTGAGAGACTGACAGCTCAGCAGCGTGACTACAAGCTATCTATATACCTCCTTACGTATGGGCATAAGCTCCCTCGGGATGTGACCATCCCCAATTTCGAGGTTCCTCATTAATAGATATCTGTGAATGACAACACGCCAGCCATTAGGATAAAGAAAGACTGTTATTATTCCTTTAAATAGAAGGTTGTTTGTCTTCTACATTATCATCCCATGCATCTTGATGGTTTTATACGCCAAGTGCATTCGCGGATCCACCCATTCACTACCATCCATGACAGAAGTTGGTGAGACAATCTTAAGGGGTGGAGGGATTCACGCCAATTCTGCCCTAGAAGCATTGGCCGAGGATTGGGTTTCGCATGGCTGTTTTGGGTAAAGGATGTTTGAGCCCAATTTAAAGCTTAGCTAAGGGCAATCAGGATTTTTGAGGCTGTGGATTTCCTGTTGGGATACCTGGATCAACTTGGGCGTTGATAAACACGGATTTGAGAGAAAAACAACCTCTATTACTCACAAGAATAGATTACACGAGTATTTACAAAACTCATAAAAAAACTCTCAAACTCTCACAATCACTCTTGTCTTGGTGATTTTCAGGATGCATTCCAACTGAGGTATCCACCTCTATTTATAGAGGGCTTTGGTTGGTGTGAACAATGCAACTTCCTTCTTCAACAATGGTGGGCTGGATGGCTGGACTTCTTCAATTCTCCCCCTCCAGCCATATCTGAAAACATCCCAGTTATGTATCTGCATAACTCTAGCTTCTCTCGAGTCACCACCTTCGTCAACATGTCCGCAGGATTCTCCTTTGTATGGATCTTCACTAGTCTCAACAGTTGTCGATCTATTACCTCGCGTATCCAATGATAGCGAATATCAATATGTTTTGTACGGGAATGGTATATGGAGTTCTTGCTCAAATCTAGAGCACTCTGGCTGTCACAATGTACCTTGTACTCCTTTTGCTTGATTCCAAATTCTTGGAGATAACGCTTTAACCACAACATTTCTTTTCCAGCTTCTGCGGCAGCAATGTATTCTGCTTCGGTTGTGGATAAAGCAACACACTTCTGTAGTCTTGACTGCCATGAAACAGCTCCCCCTGCAAAAGTGTAAATGAACCCTGAAGTAGATTTCCTACTATCAAGATCTCCGGCCATATCTGCATCAGTATAGCCTTCCAAGATTGGATCAGCTTCCCCGTAACAAAGACATATTACCTGAGAATCCATTTTACCGCCTCCCAATGCTCTTTCCCGGGATTGGAGAGAAAACGACTCACCGTTCCCACTGCGTGAGCAATATCGGGCCTCGTACACACCATAGCATACATCAAACTTCCAACTGCTGAAGAATATGGTACTAACGACATCTCCCCAATCTCTTCCTTGGATGAGGGACAGGAACTCTTGCTCAGCTTGAAATGGTTGGCTAATGGAATGCTAACTGGTTTGGCATTGTTCATATTGAATCGTGCAAGCACTCGTTCAATATACTTCTCCTAAGATAGCCATAACCTCCGGTTCTTCCTGTCTCGGGTGATCTGCATTCCCAATATTTGTTGAGTCGCTCCTAAGTCTTTCATGTCAAAAGACTTAGAGAGTTCCTTCTTCAGCTGGTTGATCTTCGTTGCGTCTTTCCCCACGATTAGAATATCGTCTACATATAGTAGAAGAGCAACGAAATTTCCATCAGAAAACTTCTGAATGTAGACACACTCGTCTGCTGTAGTTTTCTTGTACCCTTGACTCACCATGCAAGAGTCGAACTTCTTGTACCACTGCCTAGGTGCCTGCTTCAGACCGTACAAGCTTTTCTTCAGCTTGCAAATGAGGTTATCCCCTGAAACCTCAAAACCTTCTGGCTGCTCCATGTAGATTTCTTCTTCTAAATCTCCGTGGAGAAAAGCTGTCTTCACATCCATCTGTTCAAGCTCCAAGTTCATACTTGCGACCAATCCAAGTATGACTCTAATTGAAGTCATTTTGACCACTGGTGAAAATATCTCGTCAAAGTCAATCCCCTTCTTCTGTTGGAATCCTTTGACTACAAGCCGTGCTTTGTATTTCACCACTTTTCCACTGTTATCCTTTTTCAGCTTGAACACCCATTTGTTTTTCAGTGCCTTCTTCCCTCGTGGAAGTTCTACGATCTCATAAGTCTGATTTTTCTGCAGGGATTCCATCTCGTCCTGCATTGCGAGCAACCACTTTTCTTTGTCCTTATGAGATAATGCTTCATGGAAACTCTCTGGTTCTCCATCTTCAGTAAGTAGAAGGTACTCAGATTCTGGATATCTTCTTGATGGAATCTGACCTCGTTCAGATCTACGAACTTCTGGAACAATCTGAGGAGAACCACCATCATCTTGGCCTTGTGATGGTTCTGGAACGTCTGGCAGCTGGGGTTGTGGCTCCCCCTGCTCAGCACCGTCATCTTCCTCATTGTCTTCTACTTCTGGCATTTCTTCTGGCACTGTATCATCATCATTTCTCACGAATGATTCCGATGTTGCCTCTGGCACCTGAGGAGCAACGTTCAACTTCCGAGATATTATGGGCTTTTCAATATCTTCTATTGTCTGGTTTTCATGGAACACCACGTCCCTACTTCTGATCACCTTTTTCTCCTTTGGATCCCATAATCTGTATCCAAACTCTTCATCTCCATAGCCTATGAATATGCATGGAGTGGTCCTTGCATCCAGCTTCTGCCTGAGCTCTTTGGATACATGTGCATACGCTAAACACCCAAATACTCTCAAGTGGGAGTATGATGGATCCTTTCCAGACCAAATTTTCTTCGGAACTTCAAAATCTAATGGTACTGATGGAGATCGGTTGATCAAGTAACAGGCGGCTCTGACTGCTTCTCCCCAGAATTGCTTTGGCAGCTTAGCCATACTGAGCATGCTTCGAACACGTTCCATGATTGTTCGGTTCATTCTTTCAGCTATACCGTTGTGTTGAGGGGTGCGTGGAACCGTCTTCTCATGTCGGATGCCATATGATCTGCAATAGGCATCGAACTGCCTGGAAGAGTATTCACCTCCATTGTCGGATCGAAGACGCTTCAACTTCTTTCCTGTCTCACGTTCTACCATGACATGGAACAGTTTGAAGTAATCAAATACCTGGTCCTTCGTCCGCAAAAAATACACCCACACCTTTCGAGAAGCATCATCGATGAACGTCAGAAAGTATCGGTTGCCGCCGAGTGATTCAACCTCCAAGGGACCGCAAACATCAGAGTGTACCAGACTGAGCAACTCTGATCTACTCGTTGAAGAGGAATTAAACGAGACTCTATGCTGCTTACCAAACAAACAATGATTGCAAGGATCTAGTGCAGCGTCCTTGTCTACATTGATAAGCTTCTTCTTTATTAGGGTAGACAGCCCTTTCTCACTCATGTGGCCGAGTCTCTAGTGCCATAAATTTTGTGAAGCCTCTTTTTCTGCAACGTTGAGGCTGTCTGTACAAATCTTCACATGAGTCTTGTATAGCGTGCCACAAATATGTCCTCGAGCGACTGTCATAGCGCCTCTTGACAATTTCCATGTGCCTCTACTGAAATGACTATCATAGCCCTCTTTGTCGAGAGCTATACCAGAAAGTAGATTCAGCCGAAGATCTGGCACATGGCGGACATCCTTCAGAGTAATTGTGCTTCCAGAACTTGTCTTTATCTGGACATCACCAATTCCGACAATCCCAGCGGAACTGGAATTTCCCATTTTCACAGCTCCAAAGTCACCGGCTTTGTATGTTGTGAAGTATTCCTTGTATGGAGTCACGTGGTAGGACGCTGCAGTATCTACCACCCAATCCGTGTCTTCTCGTGAGACGTGAAGGCATGTCTCATCTTGGGTTGAACAATAAGCTACATCACCAGAGATAGTAACTAATGTTTCTCCACCCTTGTTCTTCGGCTGTGAACTGCTTTGGCCTTGTTCCTCTTTCCATTTGTAGCAGTTCTTCTTCATATGCCCCTTTATTCCACAATGATGGCACTTATATGTTGGTTTTCTGCCATCAGTGGACCTGCCCCTGCTCTTGCTTCTGCCTCTCCATTTGCTTTTGCTATTCTTTTGTTGCCTCCCCCTGTTCTCTGTGACAAGGGCATGGGTCTGATCTGTGCCCATGTCCTTTCTCCTTGCTTCTTCACTGAAAAGGGCATCTTTGACCATTGACATGGTAAGTTTGCCATTAGGGGCTGAGTTGCTGAGTGATACGACCAGCGTTTCCCAACTATCGGGAAGGGAACTGAGTAGTAGCAACGACTGAACTTCATCGCCAAGCGGCATCTCTACAGACGACAACTGGTTGACCAAGCTCTGGAACTCACTGGTATGCTCGGCAACTGAAGTTCCACTTTTAAGCTTCATGTTGACTAAACGCCTCATCAACAAAGCTTTATTCCGAGCGGTCTTGGCTTGGTACATGTCCTCCAGCTTCTTCCAGAGGGCATATGCGTTTGTCTCTTGTGCAACATGGTGGAAGACACTATGATCAATCCATTGACGGATCTGACCAATAGTTTTTCGGTTTGATTTCTTCCACTCTAACTCTTTGGCGGGATCAGGATTTGTACCTTTCATTTCGATGGGATCAAACAAATCCTTACAGCTGAGGAAATCTTCCATCCGAGGTTTCCACAGCGTGTAGTTGGTGGCAGTAAGCATAATCATGGCTCCGGAAGATGATGTTGACTCTTCTGTGAACATTATCACCTTACAAATATCTTTTCAACACTATCGAGGTTGAATCTTGAAAAATGGAGCCCGCCGTTGCGTCCGGAACGGTCGAAAAAGGTGGAATAGACACTACAGGGCCAAAATTCCACTATTGGGGCAAAACTGTAGTTTTGGAAAAACTTGAAGGGTCAATTTGCAATTTTCAGAAATACTGCAAATTCCGGCTATGAACAGTATTTCCGACCGTCTTCTCCGGCGGAACTCCGGTGAACAGTGTCGTCTTCTCCGGCGAATCTCCGGTGAACAGTGTCGTCTTCTCCGGTCGTCTTCTCCGGCAGACTCCAGTGAACAGTGTCGTCTTCTCCGGTCGTCTTCTCGGGCAGACTCCGGTCCGGTGACGGTTGTCTTCTCCGGCAAAGTTGACCAAACTTTGACCGATATTTCTGGGCTTGTTTGGACTCCGATTAGGTCGCCGTTTGGTGCGTTGGACTCAGTTCGACGAGACGAATCCAATGGTGCACTCAGAATTGGATTTTGAGTAAAACTCAGAAAGCCCAAATTCGGCCGGTCACCTAAAAACTCAATCAACGCCACTAACCAGGCTCTGATACCACTTGTTGGGATACCTGGATCAACTTGGGCGTTGATAAACACGGATTTGAGAGAAAAGCAACCTCTATTACTCACAAGAATAGATTACACGAGTATTTACAAAACTTATAAAAAAACTCTCAAACTCTCACAATCACTCTTGTCTTGGTGATTTTCAGGATGCATTCCAACTGAGGTATCCACCTCTATTTATAGAGGGCTTTGGTTGGTGTGAACAATGCAACTTCCTTCTTCAACAATGGTGGGCTGGATGGCTGGACTTCTTCATTTCCAAGTATTGTTTTTACAAACCTAGGCCGATTTTTAGCAAGATGTGTAGCAGGTGGTGTCCTGAAACTAACACTTTCCATCTTTCCCAAGGTGAGATAGGAATCAGCCTGTGGGATTTGTATCGAGCGGGCGACATTTCTATTTTGGGGCAAATATACGATGAGTATATCCCCTACTCTCGCCAAAAAGAGCAGTATGTAACTAGGGAGGGTGTCAAAGGTCTTCAATTTGACCGTGGCGGCTGGCAAGCTGAAGTCTGGGTTTGTGGCTAACAAGAGCTGGATTCGCTACTTTCTACAGTTGAACGGCAAATAGCCAGATATCAAAAAGTCCCTTAGGTGCCTAGAGGTTAACCGTCGGGGAGGGCCAAACTGCTATTAGGTCTACTTGAGACCATAACCATGGAGAAAATGGGATGGAAGGCCAAGGATGGCATTGACGCCGAGGTCTACCTTATGGGGTTCCTGAGCATATATGGTTGAGTACCTTCTTACTCCCCATGAAGGACTCTCTTCATAGGGTTTGCCTTGGAATTGTTGGGATAGCCAATGATATGACCGCGTTCAAGGGGTCAACTTTGGCATTCCTGTACTAGCGAAGCTGTACTAGCCGTTGAGGTTGTTGATCAAGCTCGGTTATGCTGAGCATTTATGCGGCCATGGCAGTTTTTATAGGGGTGGCTAGAGGCCTACTTCTGCGATGTATACGCAAAGTTGAGCGTTCTTCGGATTCCTGGTTCTATCTTTTAGCTGACTTTGCAATACTTAGTCGCCCCTTTGAAGGGTACCCCTCTGTTCCATTCTTAGACAACGGCACAAGTGATTACGAGTCCGGGTCTTATCTGATTGCTATTCGGGAAGGGGTGTTAGCCTACTGGATTGATGTGGATGTTAGTTGTGAACCGTATCTCTCGTGCAGGTTTGCGTAACAGTTCAGATTTCTTCAGAAGAAGACTCCTCTCCTGAATGTTGACTGCAGAAAGGAGACTCATCCTCTGGTGATGAGGCAGTTATGGTAGCTCTTCGCTTAGAAGATGACAAAAGCAAAAGTGGTACCACCTCTAAATGAGGACAAGTGTATCAATGATGTATCTAGTGGATATGTTGATTCATGGGTTGCGTGATGTGGAGGGAACATTTTGGCTACCCCTGTTCCATTTCAAATGAGAGAGAAATGGTAGGGTGACAATGAAGCCCGACTTTATTTATTGACACCGCCTCCTACCATGGGTTGTGGAAGAGTGATTGCTCCCTCAGTCCAATCACGAGTAAAACATACCATAAGCCCTTCCTACAAGCGTGTTCCCCCTTCCTCGCAGAAGGCCATGCTTACATCCTTGGCCCAGCCTGCTATTGTAATTCCCCGTGGCTGCTACTGCTCGAGCTACGAAGATAGAAAACGAATAGTCGAGCTAGCCAAGGAAAAAAGGTCTGCCAAGAAGGCTTGTCAAGCAGAAAATAAAAAAAGAGAGACAAGAGAATATGACAGCGGCTGGGGTGAAGAGGGTCAAGCGTCAATGCGACACCTCACCTACCTGAGTAGAGACTCCCATACCGGTGCCTCCTAATGCATCCTTTCCTGTGCTTGGAAGTCCTGGGAGGTGCGGTACGCATGTTGGGATGAACTACCCTTCGTGATGAAGTTGAAGAAATTGGCCAGCCTTCTTAAACTTGGATTTTTCTAGATGCGTAACTCAGTGAAGGTCGAGCCCGAGCAAGTTGCAGTAAACCTAGTGCTTTATATGTAAGAGCTTCGGTAACTAGTGTATGAAATGCTTCAATTAGGCATGCTGCGATTGAAAACAATGGCTATACAGGAGAGAAAGGGGCTAGCAGGCCCACTTTGACAAGAGATTGTCGATGCTCTAGCCAAGCAGGACTCGCATCTACAAAGTTTAAAGCGAAGGCTTCTACTACTGGCCAGGTATTGCTTTGAGCCTTTAACTCTTATTTTATTATGATTCACCCCAATTATGATATTGATTGCTCCTTTTACTTGTCATTTAGGGATCCCGCTTCGAGATAGGCGCAGGCCGAGCGCAACCCATGACTGCCGAACAACCTACGCAGCCTGTCTCTTGACAAGGCAAAGAGAAAGTTGGCTGTCCGGAAATTAACCCTCCTCAATTTGATGATCTTGGTACTGTTATTATAGATGAGCACGAAAGTGTGGAGGACTAGGCCGCAAGAATGGTGGATGACATGCAAACTTCCTCCTTGCCGGAAGCTCCCCCTGAAGCTCCCCCCATGAGCCCCACATGAAAAGCCAAACTTATTGTTGAAGCCGTCACTCTAACCGAAAAGATAGCTGAAGAACTTGCCGATAAATCTCAATTTTGATTTTGATGTGTTTACTTTTTCTTCAAGAGTGATGTATTAGCACGTGTTGCTTCTCTTGTTAGCGAGGTCCGCGGATTCGTTATCACAGAAGTTGGCTGGTTGCAGCACCCCGTGCACGAATTGGGATGAAGCACCCATTATTCCTGTAGCAGGGGCAACAGTAGCTTCAAATGTCGCCCCAATGCCTGCTGTGCCTACAGTGGTGACAATTGTCGTTCCGGCTACTACACCGAAACCTGTTAAGGAATGAAGATTCTCTAACCGTGGAATTGAAATCCTTTGTAAAACAATAAATCCAATATAGATAAATAGATGTCTCCATACCTTGAATTGGTCAAGAAGTCGAGGCTAGATTTTTTTCCCCCCTTCCAACTGTTGAGGTCCAAATCCCACATCGGAAAGATTGAAGAATGGAATGACTCTTGGAGACTTTAAAATATTCACAATCCCACATCGAAAGTGTAAACAAAGGAATGGCTCCTTGAACCTTATAAAAGGAGACCCCCTCTTCCATTCCAAACCACACCGAGAATTATCTCACTTGTAAAATCCTTTCTCCCTTGTATTATTTTCTCCATATAGTGAAAATCTGCAGCAGCTCCGTGGACGTAGCCTATTTTGGGTAAACCATGTAAGTCCGGTGTCTCTCTCTTTATTTATTTTTCCTGCATTTCATTTCTAGCTTATTTCTGTTATCGCTTCAATTATCTATTCTTGTGGGTATTTCCGCAACAATTGGTATTAGAGCAAGGTTTTTCCAAAGTATGCTCCGTGGTTGCAGCATAGGCTGATCTTCCACATCAGAAAAGGAAAGTTCCTTGGGGAGCTGTTTGCTCTATTCGATAGGGGTTTTATTACCCAATGGTGATATCAGAGCCTAGTCTAAGGTTCTTTTGGGAGCTTGGTAACAATTTAAGAAAATTCTGTCTAAAGAGGCTGGTTCTTAAGTGGGACTGTTGTGACCCCACCAGTCTTTCCTGGGAATTTTTCTTGTTCTGTCTAAGGAGGCTGGTTGTTTGGGCCGAGCTTTGACCCTACCAGTCTCTCCTAGGAACCTTGGAATTGCTACAAGCTTAGTGTGAAGCGATGGCCGGAGGTAAACGATCAGGACCCGGGGTCGACAAGTTCGATGGTACGGACTTCTCATACTGGAGGATGCAGATCCAAGATAATCTATACAGTAGGAAATTACATCAGCCTTTGACGGGAAAAAAACCAGAAAAAATGGAGAAAGACGAGTGGGATACACTTAATCGACAGGTGTTGGGCGTGATTCGGTTGACGCTGACAAAGAACGTTGCTCACAACGTGGCAGAGGCAAAAACAACTGTAGAGATGATGAGCATTCTGTCGGAGATGTACGAGAAGTCGTCGGCAAACAACAAGGTACATCTTATGAAAAAGTTGTTTAACTTGAAGATGGGAGAAGGAATGTCTGTTGCCGCACATATTAATGAGTTCAACACGATTGTGACACAGCTCACTTCTGTTGAAATCAAGTTTGATGATGAGATTCGTGCTCTCATACTTTTGGCTTCCCTACAAACAGTTGGGAACCCATGAGAGTAGCGGTTAGTAATTCTATTGGCAAAGAAAAATTGCAATTCAATGATGTTAGGAATCGAATTCTTTTCAAGGAAGTGTGAAGAATAGATTCGAGTGAAGGAACATCAAGTTCTGCTCTAAATGTTGAGAACAAGGGCAGAAACAACGAGAGGAATTCTAACCGAGGTCGCGGCAGATCCAAGTCGAGGAACGGCAGAGACAGATCTAGAAATGGAAAAAATTGGGAATGCTGGAATTATGGCAAGAGTGGCCACTTAAAGAAAGATTGTAGGGCTCTGAAGAAGAATGAAGGCAAGCCCAACAACAACACTGCCAATGCAGCCACTACTGAGGATCGTGATGCGTTATTGTTGTTAGTAGACAACTATTTTGACTCTTGGGTGATTGACTCAGGAGCATCATTCCACACTACGGCAAATCGAGACGTTCTGGAAAACTATGTTGCCGGTGATTATGGTAAGGTTTACATAGCTGATGGCGAGCCCTTAGATATTGTTGGGAATGGTGATGTTACGCTGAAGATACCCAACGGATCTATGTGGAAGATTCACAAGGTAAGACATGTACCCAAACTGATGCGCAATCTAATTTCGGTAGGGCAATTGGATGATGAAGGACATCATGTGACCTTCAATTGTGGAGGTTGGAAAGTCAGCAAGGGAGCTATGGTTGTTGCACGAGGAAGTAAGTCTGGAACTCTTTATATTAGTTCCAGCTGCAGAGATACCGTAGCAGTTGCAGACAATGCCACCGACAAAGAGTTATGGCATTACCGACTTGGTCACATGAGTGAGAAAGGAATGAAGGTACTCCACTCATCAGGTAAGCTACCTAACTTAAAAACTATTGACCATAGTTTTTGTGAGAGTTGTATATTTGGCAAGCAAAAGAGAGTCAGTTTTTCAAAGATAGGCAGAGAGCCAAAGACAAGAAAGTTAGAGTTAGCTCATTCAGACATGTGGGGTCCTACAACAGAAACTTCCATTGGAGACTCGAAGTACTATGTGACCTTCATCGATGACTCAAGCAGAAAGGTATGGGTGTATTTTCTCAAGCAGAAAATCTGACGTTTTTGATGCTTTCAAGAAATGGAGAGCTATGGTAGAGAACGAGACAGATTTAAAGGTCAAGTGACTGCAATCAGACAACGGAGGAGAATACATCAATAATGACTTGGTAAATTATTGTGCGGAGAATGGAATCAAGATGAAGAAGACGATTCCAAGGACACCACAGCAAAATGGTGTGGCTGAGAGGATGAATAGAACTCTCAACGAGCGTGCTAGGAGCATGAGATTACATGCAAGGCTGCCAAAAACATTTTTGGCAGAGGCAATTAATGCAGCTGCTCATCTAATCAATAGGAGTCCATCCACGCTATTGAACTTCAAACTACTAGAAGAAGTTTGGAGCGGGAAAAAGGTAAATCTTTCTTATCTGAAAGTATTTGGCTGTGTTTCTTATGTGCACATTGACTCTTCTACTAGGGACAAATTAGATGCCAAGTCAAAAAGGTGGTTTTTGGTTGGCTAAGGTGGACTTGAGTTTGGTTATCGGTTATGGGATGATAAAGCTCAAAAAATTATCAGGAGTAAAGATGTGATCTTCAACGAACACCTCTTGTATAAAGACAGGGACAACAACAACTCCAGGAATACAAGTAAGGATTCTGAGATGATTCCACTTAGAGATCTTCCAAGTGGGAGTCCTGAGAGAGAAGAACAGGAGAACGCAGTCCCAAGTGGGAGTCCTGAAAGAGAAGAACAAAAGAACATCATCCCAGAAGAAATCCAAAACACGCCTACTATTATAAGGAGGTCTAGCAGGGTTACTAGACCGCCACAGAGGTACTCTCCTTCCTTACACTATATCCTTTTAACTGATAGAGACGAGCCAGAGAGCTATGATGAAGCCATACAGGCTAAGGAGTCGGACAAGTGGGAGTTATCCATGAAAGAAGAGATGAAATCCTTGATATCTAATCATACATGGCAATTAGCAGAATTGCCTAAAGGCAAGAAAGTCTTGCACAACAAATGGGTGTATCATATAAAAGACGAACATGACAATAGCAAACGATACAAAGCAAGGTTGGTAGTGAAAGGATTTCAGCGAAAGGAGGGCATTGATTATAATAAGATATTCTCCCCGGTGGTGAAGATGACAACAATCCGGACGGTACTCACTTTAATGGCTCGGGAAGACCTGTTCTTAGAGCAGTTAGATGTAAAGACGGCCTTTCTTCATGGTGATTTGGAGGAAGAAATTTACATGAAGCAGCCACAAGGTTTTGAAGTACAGGGTAAGGAGAATATGGTGTGCAAACTTCAAAGGAGCCTATACGGTCTTAAACAAGCACCAAGACAATGGTACAAGAAGTTTGACAGTTTCATGGGTAGCAATGGTTTCTCCAGGTGTCAAGCAGACCACTGCTGTTATATCAAGAGGCGAGATAACTCATATATCATCTTACTTCTATATGTTGATGATATGTTAATAGCAGGTCGATGCAAATGGGAGATTGACAAGCTCAAAAGGGAGTTGTCTGAAAATTTTTCCATGAAGGATTTGGGTGCTGCAAAACAAATCCTTGGAATGAGGATCATCAGGGATAGTGATGGACTAAAGTTATCATAGGAGGACTATGTGAACAAAGTGCTGAGCAGGTTCAACATGGAAAATGCTAAGTCAGTAAGCACTCCTTTGGGAAGTCATTTCAAGTTGTCAAAGGAGCAATCACCCACCTCAAAGCAGGAACGAGATCATATGGCTAAGGTACCTTATGCTTCAGCAATAGGTAGCTTAATGTATGCCATGGTATGTACCAGACCGGACATTGCACATGCAGTGGGAGTAGTAAGCAGGTACATGAGCAATCCAGGCAAACAACATTGAGAGGCAGTGAAGTGGATTCTCAGATATTTGAGAGGTACTGCGAGTTTAGCTTTGAGTTTCAAAAAGTCTGACTTGAAATTACAGGGCTATGTGGATGCTGATATGGCAGGAGATATTGATGGAAGAAAGAGTACCACTGGGTACCTTTACACAATAGGTAGGACGGCAGTCAATTGGATTTTAAAGCTGCAAAAGATAGTTGCACTCTCTACAACTGAAGCAGAGTATGTGGCAGTGACAGAAGCGAGCAAGGAGATGATTTAGTTAAAGTCATTCTTGGAAGAACTTGGTCACTCGCAAGAAGAGAGTGTGCTATATTGTGATAGCCAAAGTGCTATTCATTTAGCTAAAAATCCAGTATTTCATGCCAGAACAAAGCATATACAGGTGCGTTACCATTTTATCAGGTCAGCATTAGAAGATGGAGTGTTATCTCTGCAGAAAATTCTTGGGAGCAAGAATCCAGCCGACATGTTGAGAAAGGTGGTGACCATTGATAAACTGAAGCTGTCTACTGCTTCAGTTGGCCTTCAAGCATGAAAGAAGGTGACGAGCTGCTGCATTGACCAAGTGTGAAGATATAATTAAAATTAATCTTCAAGTGGGAGAATGTTGAGGTCCAAATCCCACATCGGAAAGATTGAAGAATGGAATGACTCTTGGAGCCTTTAAAATGTTCACAATCCCACATCGAAAGTGTAAACAAAGGAATGGCTCCTTGAACCTTATAAAAGGAGACCCCCTCTTCCATTCCAAACCACACCGAGAATTATCTCACTTGTAAAATCCTTTCTCCGTTGTATTATTTTCTCCATATAGTGAAGATTTACAGTAGCTCCATGGACGTAGCCTATTTTGGGTGAACCACGTAAGTCCGGTGTCTCTCTCTTTATTTATTTTTCTTGCATTTCATTTCTAGCTTATTTCTGTTATCGCTTCAATTATCTATTCTTGTGGGTATTTCCGCAACACCGACGACTTCTCACATTGTTTTTTTCTTCTCTTTTTTCTTTTTCTTCCCCTTTTACATCAGCGCACTCTCGAACTCCTCTCTTATTTTTCCCTCGTCTATTTGCTACTGCACAACTTCCTGTCAACCTTATATATCTAACCTTTATAATCTGACTATGGTTTGGTTAATTAAACCACTATAGTTGCCGACTTGGTAAACTTAATGTTTAAACTTTTACTCCCCCACCACTTGCGAGTTTATTATAATATAATATATACAAATACATACATACATATATATAAAATATAACATATAACATATATCATTTATTATATTATGTTAAGATAATACACATTTTATTATTTTTATATAACCTAAATGTATGAAATTATTACCTTCTGTATTAGCTACATGGGTATATAAATAATTACATGTTGTGGCATCCACCTATTCCACTTTTCACCTTATTTCACATTTTTGAATTATTATTAGACTTTCGATTATATCATTTTATCATTACAATCCTTCATTCAACACAGCATCACACCTGCTATTCATTTTTAGTCCTACATTTATCACATCTCTAAATTAAAATTAAATGGTAATTTAGTGGGCCTACTGTGGATAAAAATGAATTAATAGTGTGCTGGTTAAACTGTGATGAAAAGGACGAAAAAAAATATATATTAGATGAACAGAAACAGAAGGGTAAATGGGTTAGATGAGCAACTTGCTTGAAATAAAATTTCCTATAAAAACAACTAAAACCAAAATTTAACCTAATTAGTAAGAGAGTTGGAGAAGTACCGATTGAGGAAGAAAGGGCGAGAAATGGCTGCTAAGTTGAAATGTTCAGTGCTCACAAGGAGAAGGTGGATGTTACCATAAAACTATAGGTACACGCAGATACCCCTATCATTAATTTAGTCCACAAAATAGTTATCATGTGCTGAGTCAGAAATATTTAATCGACCAATGTAACTATCAAATCAATTTCATGGTATCAACAAGTATAATACATTCTTGATTCTTACGTTGCTTCCAGTAACCAAGTTGGGGTACCAGTAGAAAATATTAACGAGCAACTGAGGGTTAAAGTGGTATACATCAACATAAATGCAGAGCTAACAACACCCAACCCCACTAGGGTCATTATTGACTGTTTCATTTTAAGTCACATGACCAGTATAAGATAACAGTTCAGGAGGTTTCACTTTTCACCGTGAATTCATCCCCGGGCCCTGAATAGATGAACCTATGCTACGAAGGTGAAGCTAGTTAACACGTGTCCCTCTTTAACTGGATAGATGAGCCTTCGCTACAAAGGAGGTTGATTTTTCACTTCTGTTTTTTTAAGACCTGCTTTAGTTCAAGACTTTAATTTTTTTTTTTTAAACCTTCAGGGTGTAGGACATCTCATCTTTCTAAAACTTTCGATGGAAACAGATTGGAGGATCAATTGAAACCAAATTTTGAAATTAAGAAAATGTTTATGTAGAAATAATTCAAATCACGGGAAGTTTTTTTTTTTTGGCCAAAAAAAATAAGAACGGTAGGTGGGAATACAACTACCCACACTTGAACTATAATTACAGTCCAATCAGCTCTCCCAACTCAATTTTTCCAAATTTTCTTTTTTTCTTATGAGAGGAGCCATTAACATGAATGAATTCATAAAGAGAAGAACTTACATTGACTAAGCACCTTATGTAGTTAACAAACCCAACATCTCACCTATGGTCGGATAAAGCTCTGTTGTTCCCATTGGAATGTTATGGTGTTGTCATTGTTGGCAAGCCTAATTGGGTGTCCGCATCACCTAAACATCATGCTCATTGTCTATAGATGACTTCATGATGTCGGAATAGCAAAAGGAAATCAGTTTTGCTTGAAGCATCATAATTGAGCCCAGTTTGACCTAGTTTGGAGCGGTTATTGATTTGAGGCACTCCGGATGATCCGATGACCATGGGAAGACACCAGCAGCTATAATATACAATAATAAAGTGGTATGTACACAACCGGCATAAGGGAAATCGGTTTTGGTCAAGCGTCATAATTGAGCCCGGTTTGCGCCCGGTTTGGCCTTATTGGAGCATATGCACCATGTTGTGCTTAAATGAAGCTTGTTTGGAGTTTTTGGGCTACATTGAGGTAAATTTGGGCTAAATGGGTTGCAATGAGGTCAAGGAATAGCAGTGGGCTTATGAAATTCGTGGTGGGCCTTTGGGGTGACCATTTTGGGCTTAAATGTGCAATGTGACGAATTTGGGCCAACTAATGGGCTTGGCACACATGGGCAGCAACTAAACAAGCCCAATGACACTTGGAGGAGTCCAAATACACTTGGACCAAGTCAAATTCGTGGGCAGCAGCCACTCCACTATTTGGTCCACCATTGGTGACAAAAATCCCCTAATTTGAGGAATGTTGTTTGGCATTCAAGGACATCCATGTTTGGACATCCATGTTTGGAGGCTTCTTTTGGCTAGTGGAGACACCATAATGAGTCTCCCACCCCCCAAAACATGGAGCATATTTGGTGGAGGAATTTATGCCATGTTTTTGGCTAGTGGAGACACCATAATGAGTCTCCCACCCCTAAAACATGGAACATGTTTGGAGGAGTAATTAATTCCACCACTATGCCATGTCTTTGAGACTTTGGAGGGCTATATAAGGAGGGCCTCTCCCTTGGACGAAAATCACACCTTCCATAAGCTTGGAGAGAGCATTTTGAGTGAGAGAATTGAGAGAAATTCTCCTAAGGTGATCGGAGAGTGCCTTGGTTGTTTTTGAGCATTCTTGGGGTTTCAAAGGGTCGAGTTTATGTGAGCTTGGGAAACACTTGTGAGAATTGTGTGTAGAGTTCCCAAGATATATTTCCGGTGACCCGTGGTACCATTTCCGTGGCTGGAGAAGGTGGTAGCCTTGGTACGTGTTCCGAAGCTTCTTCGAGTACTTTGCGCTCTTCGTACGTCGACAAAGCGCTTGGTTTCGTGAGTTGCCTTTATCATTCTGAATTTATTATTGTTGAAGCTTTTTGTAAGTTTGTCAACCCTAGTGAAGGGACGACAACATTTTAATTGGTCAGTGAGACAGTTGTATCGCTCTAGTGAAGGGCCCGTACAATTTTAGTGAATTCGTTGGTGAGGGTAGTGAACCTGAACCATCCGTGGACGTAGGTTGCACGCATTGTGTAGCTGAACCACGTAAATATTGTGTTTGCGATTGATTGTCTTGTCTACTTGTTTTATACTTGCCGTAACAAGTAAATTTGGAAAAGACATACGAGATATTAAAGTTCACTGATTCACCCCCCCTCTCAGTGATTATATTGGGACTAACAATTGGTATCAGAGCTAAGTTGACATTGAAGGGCTTAACAACCCGTTTGATCAGTAGCTCACAACAGCAAAGTGAGATATGAACTACTCCGGCGTCGGCAAGATGGGTGTTCCTTTGTTTGATGGCTCCAAGTACTCAAGTTGGAAAAGTCGAATGACGAAGCACTTGGGCGTTCTAAGCATTGAAATCTATGACATTGTTCTTAATGAAGGCTACACTCCCCCGGCTAAAGGTGCGGCTTGGACGGATGCTGACAAAAGGGCGTTTGAAACCGATGCTAGAGCTTCAAATGCAATTCTATCCGCCCTTAATGAAGTTGAGTTCTCGAAGGTGAAAAATTGCAAGACGGTGAAGGAGATGTGGAACAAACTTGAGAACATCTACGAAGGTGACAGCAAGGTCAAAGAAGCGAAGCTGCAAATTTACCGAAGTAAGTTCGAGCAACTAAGAATGAATGACGAAGAATCTATTGAACCTTATTTCAATAGGGTTATAGAGATTGTTAATTGCATCCGTGGATATGGGGAATATATGACTGATGCTACCGTGGTAAAGAAGATCCTAAGATCTTTACCCGAGTCATATGATGCGAAGGTTTCATCCTTGGAAGAAAGAGACTTAAACACACTCTCTCTCGACACGCTGCAAAGCGTATTAATTGTGTATGAGATGAGACGTGCGGCGGCTAGAACGACAAGCAATTCTACATCGGCTAAGGAGGTTGCGTTCAAAGCCACAAGCAACGCAAATGAGCGAGGAGATTGTAGCTCGTCCCAAATTCGCATACCCGATGAAGAAGGCGATATAAAGGCGTACATCTCAAGAAACTTCAAGAAGGGAACTAGAAAATACAAAGGTAAACTTCCCTTCAAATGCTTCAAGTGTGGTAAAATTGGCCACTATGCTCTGGATTGTCCAGAAAATATTAAAGATGGAAGCGACGATGAGAAAGAAGACAACCACAAGAAGAAGAAGTTCCAGAGGTATAAAAAGAAAGGCTATTCTTCGAAAAACGTCAAAGCGTTGAAGAATCTCCTGAGCAAAATCCTTGAAGGTTCCACTTCATCTAGCGAAGGAGAATCTGACGATGAATCTGAAGATGAAGAGCACATCGCATTCATGGCCTCCGAGACGCAAGAAGATTCTGCGGCAGAGGATGAGGATGCTGAGGTCGACATGCAAGGTGAGATTGAAAGATGTATTGTCGTTGTTTCTCAGCTCGAAAAAGAAAAGAAAGCATTGAAGCGCGACAAGGATGAGCTAGTCAACGAAATGGGAAGGCTAAAAATCCAATGTGAAGAACGTGCAAAGATGTGTGATGATCTTACCATCGAGCTAAACGAAAAGGTTGCCTACATCGACAAACTTGAAGGAGAGCTCTGCACCATCAAGCAAAAGGTTAGTGAACAAATGAAGGAATTCAAAGTTAACTCTTCTTTTGCTTTCAATGATGGTTCGAGCTCTAGTACTGCCGTGTTAAATAATCAAGACGAGGCCACACGAAAGCTCAATGAGTGTCTTAGATTGCAAAGACCTCATTCGCTTGGAAGACAAGGGATTGGCTTTGAGGAAAATAGCTCCCAAACCTCAAAGACCACTACCTTTGTAAAGGAGAAGATTGCAAAGAAGACGGAGGTTCAAAGAAAGATTCCTGTAAGGCTTCCCAAATTCGATATTTGCAGCACCGAACCCGATGAGTTGCAGCAGCCAAAGCATAGGCGGAAAACCATTCATACAACGGCATTCAGAGGGTATTGTTACTTCTGCGGCATTTACGGACATATGACGAGGAATTGCCGGAGAAGGATGGTAGCAAGGCCTCATCAACTTGATACACATTCTGGTCGGCCCTTGAAGAATGGCTATGGACAACGCACAACTCCTCCTCTGAAGCTGTACAACCGGTTCCAGGTACTTGAACAAAAGGAGAAAGTTATTTGCCATAGATGTAACTACTTGGGGCATTACGCTCGAAATTGCATGACATTCATTCCAAGTCCCAACAGAAATGGAATGAATAGTCAAGTGCAGCAAAGTGCGCAAAAGATGCCAAAACAAATCATGAAGTTTAAAAAGAAGGCAATCGCGGTGGAACAATGTGAAGAAGCGAACGTGGTGGAAGTTGCACTCAAGGCAACTACAAAGAATTCACGTTGGATCCTCGATAGCGGTTGTAGCCGACATATGACGGGTAACGCGAAGCTACTCCAAAGTGCCACTGATGCAGCAAGTGGAAAGGTGAAATTTGGCAACGATGACTCTTTGAAAATTAAAGGAAAAGGGGTTGCCAAAATCGATGGGGCAAAGTTTACGTCTAAGGAGGTACTGCTTGTCGAAGGCCTCAAATATAATCTATTGAGTGTTAGCCAACTATGTGAATCTGGTCATGAAGTGATATTCACAAGTAAAGGCTGCATAGTGAAGAAGGCCGGAAGCGCACTCGTGGTGGCAAAGGGCTCAAGAACGGAAGGCAATTTGTACCAACTAGGAGACAAAGACGGCACCTGTTTGATCGGCGTGGAAGATCAAAATCAACTATGGCATCGACGACTTGGGCACATAAATCAAAAGAGCATGAGAGAATTGTCCATACAAAAGGCGGTCAATGATCTTCCAGAAATGAGACGGGACAGAGAAACCGTTTGCGAAGCATGTCAAAAGGGGAAGATGGCGAAATTCCCTCATAGAGTGAAAGAGTATAATTCCTCCAGCTTGTTGAGCCTGGTACACACGGACTTGTGTGGACCTATGCGAAACAAAGGTACAAACGGTGAATTATATTTTATGTTGCTGATAGATGATTATAGCCGCATGACATGCATTATACATCTCCGTCATAAGAATGAAGCATTTAAAGGGTTCAAAACCTATAAGAAACGGGTGGAAAAACAGTTCGGAAAGAAGATCAAAGCATTGAGGTCTGATCATGGTAGCGAATTCACATCCAACGAATTCGAATCATATTTGGCAAACCATGGCATCATACATCAGCGATCGAGTGTGAGAACACCTCAACAAAATGGTGTTGTCGAAAGGAAAAATAGAGCCGTTATTGAAATGGCAAGGATGATGCTAATTGAGAGCGGTGTTCCGGTGAAGTTTTGGAAGGAAGCTACCGAAGCAGCGGTGTACTTGCAAAATCGAACATTGTTGCGGCCTAAGTCTAGCAAGACTCCATATGAGATATGGAATGGAAGAAAGCCTACTGTGAAATACTTTAGAGTATTTGGGAGTCCCTGCTTCATCAAAAACAAGGATGAGTCGCTCGGAAAATTCGAGGAAAGAGCTGATGAAGGAATCTTTCTCGGCTACTCACAAAGAAGCAAGGCATATCTATGCTACAATCAACGGCTTAAACGGACGGTTGAAAGCTGTGATGTCAAAGTTGTGGAAAATGACTCCAATTCGGCAAATGAGAGGTACGTTACTCTTTTAGATATTCCGTCAAAAAGGGATGACGTTATAAATGAATCTTGTGACAAAGAAAGCACGGAAAAATTGGAGATTGCTGATGATTCGGGGGATGAAAGTGACAACGTCACTCAAGTACCCGATGTTAGAAATGCAAAGAAGTCTAAAGAGAATTGGACTAAAGAACCAGTCGAGAATTCGAGAAGATGCGAAATAGGAGACTTCCACATTATTGGAGATGTTGATGCACCAATTCAGACACGACGAAAGGCGAAGAATATAAGAGCAACATCTCTAATCTCACAAGTCGAGCCCAAAAACGTGATTGAAGCTCAAGAGGACAAGCATTGGGCAAAGGCTATGAATGAAGAGTTGAATCAAATCAAGAAGAACTGCACATGGGAACTAGTGCCTAGACCAGCCGGGAAGAACATCATTGGAACCAAATGGGTCTTCCGGAACAAGTTGAACGAGGACGGCAAAGTTGTTCGCAACAAGGCAAGGTTAGTATGCAAAGGCTATTCTCAAATTAATGGAATAGATGTTGATGAGACCTTTGCACCTGTGGCAAGACTTGAGGCAATTCGGTTATTCCTTGCTGTGGCCGCACAAAGAGGATACACGGTGTTCCAAATGGATGTCAAATCGGCATTCTTGAATTGTGACTTGAAAGAAGAAGTATACATTGAGCAACCTGACGGCTTTGTTCTAGGGGATGACGAGAACAAAGTATGCAAATTAAAGAAGGCGTTGTATGGCCTTAAGCAAGCACCTCGAGTATGGTACTCAAGACTTGACATATATCTTCGCAAGCTAAAGTTCAAAAAGGGAAGCGTCGATAGCAACTTGTACATGCTGAACAGTGACGAAGGGCAACTGGTCATTGTCGTCTACGTCGACGATATCATATTCGGAGGCGATAAGGTAAAGTTATGCCATGACTTTGCCTTGAAGATGAAGAATGAGTTCGAGATGTCTATGATTGGTGAACTCTCCTACTTTCTCGGTTTACAAGTCTCTCAAAGGAATGATGGACTTGTCATCTCACAAGTTAAATACGTCAAAGAACTTCTGAAGAAGTTTGGCATGGCGGAGTGTAAACCGGTGAGTACTCCTATGCCTACTGCATGTAGATTGAGCAAGGATGAAGAAGGAAAAGGCGTTGATCAAAAGGAGTATAGAAGCATGATTGGGAGTCTTCTATATTTGACGGCTACTCGACCCGACATTCTACATTCTGTGTGTCAAGCAGCGAGATATCAAAGTAATCCCAAAGAATCGCACTTAGTAGCCGTGAAACGAGTCCTTCGATACATTCGAGGTACGTCAGATTTTGGGCTATGGTATACTAAAAATGATGGTATCAGATTGATTGGGTATAGTGATGCTGATTGGGCTAGCTGCACCGATGATCGACGATCCACCTCGGGTGGTGCATTCTTTCTCGGAAAGAAGTGTGTTTCTTGGTTCAGCAAGAAACAAGACAGCGTATCATTGAGCACAGCAAAAGCAGAATATGTGGCAGCAACATCAGCATGCACGCAAGTCATATGGATGCGCCGACAATTGCTTGACATGGTTGACGAGGTACGGTTGCCTATCTCCATTCTGTGTGATAACCAAAGTGCTATCAGCTTGGGCAAAAATCCTGTTCAACACTCAAGATCGAAGCACATCGATATTCGTTATCACTTTCTTAAAGAGAAGGTTGAAGAAGGAGTGATTCTTATGGAGTACGTGACTACGGAAGAGCAAGTTGCTGATATCTTCACAAAACCATTGCCAACAGCGACATTCGAGAAGCATCGATCGAGCCTCGGAGTTCAACCCATTCCATCCAACTAGAAGGGATGGGTTCGCACAATGATTCATTGCTCTTACCTTCCTTTGAAATGGTTGTCAAAGGGGGAGAAAGTTGCTGATTTTGGGAGGTAATACAAGAAGAGCATAGAAGAGTGCATACATGTAGGGGGAGTAGCGGTTTTAATAACGCAGTGGCTAAAGGCGAGTTCATGGCCAGAAGAGGAGAGTATCACTCAAGGGGGAGTCTTAATTGAAAGAGGACCTCAAAGGTATCCCAAAATCAGTGTAGGTTGCCAACAATTCCAAAGGGGGAGATTGTTGTTCCCATTGGAATGTTATGGTGTTGTCATTGTTGGCAAGCCTAATTGGGTATCCGCATCACCTAAACATTATGCCCATTGTCTATAGATGACTTCATGATGTCGGAATAGCAAAAGGAAATCAGTTTTGCTCGAAGCATCATAATTGAGCCGGGTTTGACTTAGTTTGGAGCGGTTATTGATTTGAGGCACTCCGGATGATCCGATGACCATGGAAAGACACCAGCAGCTATAATATACCATAATAAAGTGGTATGTACACAACCGGCACAAGGGAAATCGGTTTTGGTCAAGCGTCATAATTGAGCCCGGTTTGAGCCCGGTTTGGCCTTATTGGAGCATATGAGCCATGTTGAGCTAAAATGAAGCTTGTTTGGAGTTTTTGGGCTACGAGGTAAATTTGGGCTAAATGGGTTGCAATGAGGTCAAGGAATAGCAGTGGGCTTATGAAATTCGTGGTGGGCCTTTGGGGTGACCATTTTGGGCTTAAATGTGCAATGTGACGAATTTGGGCCAACTAATGGGCTTGGCACACATGGGTAGCTACTAAACAAGCCCAATGACACTTGGAGGAGTCCAAATGCACTTGGACCAAGTCAAATTCGTGGGCAGCAGCCACTCCACTATTTGGTCCACCATTGGTGACAAAAATCCCCGAATTTGAGGAATGTTGTTTGGCATTCAAGGACATCCATGTTTGGAGGCTTCTTTTGGCTAGTGGAGACACCATAATGAGTCTCCCACCCCCCAAAACATGGAGCATATTTGGTGGAGGAATTTATGCCATGTTTTTGGCTAGTGGAGACACCATAATGAGTCTCCCACCCCTAAAACATGGAACATGTTTGGAGGAGTAATTAATTCCACCACTATGCCATGTCTTAGAGACTTTGGAGGGCTATATAAGGAGGGCCTCTCCCTTGGATGAAAATCACACCTTCCATAAGCTTGGAGAGAGCATTTTGAGTGAGAGAATTGAGAGAAATTCTCCTAAGGTGATCGGAGAGTGCCTTGGTTGTTCTTGAGCATTCTTGGGGTTTCAAAGGGTCGAGTTTATGTGAGCTTGGGAAACACTTGTGAGAATTGTGTGTAGAGTTCCCAAGATATATTTCCGGTGACCCGTGGTACCATTTCCGTGGCTGGAGAAGGTGGCAGCCTTGGTACGTGTTCCGAAGCTTCTTCGAGTACTTTGCGCACTTCGTACGTCGACAAAGCGCTTGGTTTCGTGAGTTGCCTTTATCATTATGAATTTATTATTGTTGAAGCTTTTTGTAAGTTTGTCAACCCTAGTGAAGGGACGACAACATTTTAATTGGTCAGTGAGACCGTTGTATCGCTCTAGTGAAGGGCCCGTACAATTTTAGTGAATTCGTTGGTGAGGGTAGTGAACCTGAACCATCCGTGGACGTAGGTTGCACGCATTGTGTAGCTGAACCACGTAAATATTGTGTTTGCGATTGATTGTCTTGTCTACTTGTTTTATACTTGCCGTAACAAGTAAATTTGGAAAAGACATACGAGATATTAAAGTTCACTGATTCACCCCCCCTCTCAGTGATTATATTGGGACTAACAAGCTCCTCTGACTTTGTGGCGCCAAACTGCACCCTACAATGGCTGTTTGATGAATGACATGTGCCATTAAGAGATCTTAACCTTCCATTCATTTTAATGGGAAAAACTTTTAAAAGTGGCATTTTGAGAATCTTATTTTTACAAAAGTGCCCTTACCCATTTTACTATGAACAGACAGCTAAGATCTCTTAGCGACACATGTCACTTATCGGATAACCATTGTAAGGTGCAGTTTGGCTTCACAAAGTCAGAGGAGTTTTATCCCCTATGGTCCATTAATGCAAGACCTTGAGTGTGAGTTGTTAAGGCCGATTTGTAACAAACTTTTATTGTAATAGAAAACCCTACCAAGTTCTTAGTAATTTAGCAAAGTTACCGAATCTGATCCGATTGAGAGGTTGCTTCACTAAGCTACTAGTCCAACTATTGAATCACTGAATCGTACGGTTAATGACATTTGAAATATAACCCAAAAAATTTAAAAGTATATGATGTTTCCCTAAAAGAAATTAATTCAAAATTTATTTATATATATATATAAAATAGACCATGAATTAGCTTGTTCATAAATAATTAACATCGAAATATTAGTTTGCTTACTATTATCTATTCATTATACTTGACAAATGAATAATAGACATCAAACATGTGGATAAAGTAATGAATTCTTAATTAATCACATTCATAGAAAATACAAGCCAAAAAAGAATTGAGAAATTATTCGCAAATTTAGCAAACCAATCTCGAAGAAATCAAACAATAAAATTCTTCAAATAAGAGTTCTGTGGGTTAGGGGCTTTTGATGAATGGGGTTGATTCGGGTTTGCACCAAAAAAAAAAAATGAAAAAAAATGAAAAAACCATTGACCATGTTTTGATTGGACCTGTCTAGGTTGTTCAAGTCACCGGTCAATAAGATTTGACTGAGTCAATGTACATATTAGGTTAATTAGAAAACTAGACTGATTTGGGGATTGGGTAGAGGGAAACTAGGTTGACCTGTCAGATCAGTTCGGGGTTAATAAACTATGGAATTTAGTATTTTCATGTCCCAGTAGCATGATAGGTCAAATAGCGAATTGATGTGTTCATTAGGTAGCATGATTACCCTGAGGCCAAATAGCGAACTGATGCGTTCATTTGTCAAACACTAAAAAAACGAAGACTCCCCAAAAAGAGACACCAATAGCAACGGGACGTGCCAACATATTTTATTATAATTTGTTTATTAGCCACGTAGATATATATATATATATAGTGCCAACATATTTTATTATAATTTGTTTATTAGCCACGTAGATATATATATATATATATATATGTGTGTGTGTGTGTGTATTGGACCATTGCTAAATTCGACAAAATCGCTTGTTGATCAGTTGAGTCGGCTGCAGACGGACCGAGGCCCGGTCGGGGCATCTTCATTGGTGAGTTCTCCAAATTCACGTTTGTAATCGCTGAACATAATCGTCTATCTCATCGTGCTCATCCTGACCAAGAAAGAGCTCTCGGTCCGACTTCAAAAGGCCCTGTTTGGCCAGCAATCCGGCGAAGTACTCGTTATCGAACGTCGCACTTGTGTTGTCTAGAAAGGAGGCCACATTGTCCTTGCCTCTCCATCTGGGACAGTTCCGTTGCTCCGACTTTGCAAATTCTCTATGTTCGAGTGGCCGTAAATTCGAGCTCGAAACGCCGCGCATCCTGCCATGCCAATCGTGTGCCCCCCCGCCAAATCAAAACCCTAATATATATATATATATATATATATATGTATATACCATGGCACAGAGGTGTGCGTCATATCATGAATTGGTCAAAAGAAATAGAGTTATATGATGAACTTAAAATTGTGAAAAACTAAAAAAAATATAGAAATTATAATGGAGATGAGTGAAACAGTGAAATGCAGTGAATAGATTGAGAGATTAACGAAAGGTTGTTTTAACTGAATATTTTAATTGGAACACAGAATGAAAACGTGGAAACAATAAGAAACAAGGGATCTAACCGAAGAGAACTCTAAAGGACGTAAGCTCACAGCAGTGGAGGAGTACAGATATGATGTATATCTCAATAGGTCAATATGCATATACACACATACACACACCCCAGTACAGAGATAAACTTGTCCTCTCCTCACCATCTGCAATAACGAACCAAAATAGCCCACTCCTCTTCAGCATCAATAATGGATGAATGAGGATTATCTAAATTTAAAAAGTCATAAATTTGTGAATTTGAACTAACTTAGCTATTCATTTTAAATGAAATATGGATTTAAATGAAAATTTTATTAGTTTATTCATTCAAAAGGGTAGTTTGGATATTTTATCTTATGTGCATGTTCTCGCCTACTACCAATTTCATATTCCCACCTCTTAACTTTAAAATGTGAAGCCCCCTTTTTCAGGCTCATTCTAGATTCAAGCAAAGCACTAGAATGTCACATTCTCGAGTAAATTCTAAATAGATTCCATAAAATACGGCAAGTAAATTACCTACTACCTCATAGTACTAATGTTTTTTTTTTTCATTTTGTTTATGTAATTAGTCATTTAAATTGAGTTTAGCCAACTAGTAATTTTGAGTTTCCATTTCGGCTGTTTCTATGATTTTTCCCATCTTGATATTTTACTATGTAAATAAAAATCCAATGCATGACAAAAATATATGAAATTTGACAGGTCCTGTTGCTGTTTTTCATGTTCATCTAACATGTGTTTAGTTAAAGCTTGAAAAATGAACCTAATGTTGCCCCCACTAGGTGCATTCCTTAGGTCTCTCTCGAGAGTATAAATGTACCATGTGGAGCTAAGTTTCAGCGGTATAAATTGAATGAACAAGCAAGAATATCAGAGTATCATTTTAATGCATTAATTTGGTTGCATTTATATTAGGTTGTAATCATTGATTTTAGTGTTATTGAACATTATCCACCACTTGACCATGTGTATTTGGTATTATCATCTCACGGTAGCATGATTACAGCAAGGCTGATTGCCCAATCAAGGCCTTTATTTGTCAAACACCAACCAGACGCACACCCAAAAAAAAAGAAAAAAAAAGAAAAGAAAAAAACAAGGACAAGAAGGAAATATGGAAACTGAGGCAGCTCCATTACCGTCTGGTTTATTGTTGTTTATTTTGATAAGCTTTTGCTGAACTTGCCGACTTTGCTGCAGACGGACCGCTTCCTCGTCGGGGCACCGGGAACGGTGAGCTTTCCCAATTTAAGCATTGCGGCCGCGAAGTCAAACTTAAATGCAAATTCGTTATCACCATAAAAACCGACGAATCGGTCTATGTCCTCATCCTTGCCAAGAAAGAGCTCTTGGTCCGACCTCAGAAGGCCCTGGTTGGACAGCAATCGATCGTAGTAATCATCGTCGAATATCGTATTAGTGTTGTCTAGTGGAAAGATATTATCGTCGCCTCCAACGCTGGGACACTCATTTTGCACTGATTTCGCGAATTGGAGATCAATGTTTTTGCGGCTGCGAATTCGAGCTCTGAACGTAGTGCACCTCGCGTTGCCAAGAGTGTGCCCTCCTGCACAATAAACACACGCCGCACTTTTATTCATTTTGTGGCCTAATATTGTAAGACAGGCCTTGCAATGCCGTTGAATTGTTCATATATTAGCTAGTGAGGAGGGGGGCCTGAAAGAACCACCATTTCTTGGGCATTCAAACCTTTGTTTGCGAAGGCCTGGATGAGGGTGCGGCGATCTGAGAATGGTGAAGGGATGTCAACAGTCTCTTCCGGATATGCCTGGGCTGAATCCTGTCTTCCTAGACTAACAAACCCACGAAATCCACCCATCTGCACAACCATATTAATAATCATGATAATGATGATTTTCAAGAAGAATATGTAGATCAAATGTACTGATAAAAGAAAAAACGGCTGTGCTTGCTAAAAATAATGGATGAAATTGCTTACGAGCTCAACGGCATCTCGAGCGGCAACAGCCAAAATGTCAGCGCATGACACGACACCCTCGCATGTTTCCTCCAAACCATTTTTGATGTTGTCAATTATTTCCATGCCTCTTATTGAATTCGTATTTGGACCCACATTTCGCTCTCCTTTAGCACCGGTCAGCAATATTGATCTATCGCATCCCTACATTACGATTCTCAAAAGTATTGTTTTCGCATATAAGTTCAATTTCTATTATAATCTTCACGAACGGAACACAAATAATGAAATTTCTATGACCCAACGGATTCCTCTATTTGCCGCAAAAAAAGAGAACCGTACATAAAATTGTCTATTAAAGCTTAGCGCCAGTTGTGAGAACAGTAATTAACATGAATGAGTTTATAAAGAAAAGAACTTACATGGACGAAGCAGTCATGGAAAAGAAGACGAAGAATGAAAGCCGCATTTCGAGGATTGTCTTCCACGGCGTGCACCATTCCTTCGCGGATGATATCAAGGGCACTTGGACAGGTCTTCTTATAGAAACCATCGTCGGTGGGAAACCCTTGGAGAGGGTGCATCCCAAGCAACAATACAAAGGCGAATGTGAAGGCGGTAATAGTGGTGAAGAACGCTAATGAGGGAGAACGGCAGCTCAAAGCCATGGCTCAAATGCGGGACCAGACGAAGAAGGGTCGATTGAGAAAAGAAAAAAGACAAATCAAGAGATGCTCTTCTTCTCGCCTTGGACTCTTCACCATACCTTGCTCATTTAAATATAATCGGAACATAACATTCTACCCCTCAGCTCAAGGTCAACGGATTTTATTTTTATTTTTTATTATAAATTCTGTTCTATTAAACCTGTCCATCTTGATCTCTCACTCCTTAAACAAAGTGTGTGTGATAGGGTGCAAACTCGAATAATACTCTTAATCTTTTCACTGATGAATACATATCCCAAGACCACAAATTAATTATGAGGTGCAAGGCAATGTTGTGCAAATATAGAGCTAGATAATTAAACCTGTTAAAAAATATATATATGCCTTTTGAATTTTGGGTGCTTCATGAAATCATTTGTTGGAGTCAAAAGCCTTGGTTTGAGGAAGCATATTTGGTGGAGGAAAATCATCTCCATGTTTTATGGCATTTTTAAATTCCTTATTTTGTGGCTATGTGTTGGTAGAAGATGGATATATATATATGTGTATTGAAGTGTGGCTTCCATGGTGAAGAGAAGAAGAGAAGAACTTGAGCCACTTCTTGTAATTCTCGTGAGAGTGTAGAAGAAAATACGTGAGGTGTTAGAGTGATCTCCACAGTGCACTTGTACTCCCAATATTTGTATTAGTGAATTTTTTCTCCGGCTCCCTGTGGTTTTTCCTGAAAGGGTTTTCCACGTAAATCCTTGTGTTCTTTGTTGTGTTGTCGATTTTCGATTTTCACATTTGTGGTTGATAACATTTTCGATCCAAATTTCCGCTGTTGTCGTAACAAATTGGTATCAGAGCCTCTCGGTTTTTGTTACCCGTTTTTAGTTATGGCGTCAAGTTCAACTACAAGGTTCGACATCGACAAGTTTGACGGGAATGGTAGCTTCAGTTTATGGCAAGTTCGTATGATAGCAGTTCTCACACAACAAGGTTTGAAGAAAACGATTTCCGGGAAGGTGAAGATGCCAGCTACCATGTCAGATGAGACATGGGACGAGATGGACGAAAAGGCTTTGTCTATCATCCAGCTATGTCTTGGCAATGAGGTATTGCAGGAGGTGTTATTGGAGAAGACGGCGGCGAGTCTGTGGGAAAAGTTGGAGTCAATGTATTTGACAAAGTCTCTCACCAACCGGTTAAGACTCAAGCAGAGGTTATTTACTCTCTGTATGGCAGAAGGTATTCCACTAAAATCTCATATCTCCGAGTTTAATGAAATTGTTTCCGATTTGGGAAGAATAGATGTTAAAGTGGAAGATGAGGATCAGGCTTTGATATTGTTAGTTTCATTACCTCCGTCGTATAAACATTTTAGAGAAACTATGATCATGGGTAGAGATACAATTACTGTTGAAGATGTCAAAACTAGTTTGTTGAATAAACAGAAACTAGATAATGAATTGACTGTTAGCGGTAATGATTATCGTAGTTCTGGGTTATTTGTACAACGAGGTAGATCATAAAGTAGAGATCCAAGGGGTTCAAACAGTAGACACAGATCAAAATCTAGATATATGAATTTTATCTGTAACTACTGTAAACAGAAAGGCCATATTAAGAAAGGTTGTCCTAAGTTGAAGGCCAAAGAACAAGAGAATAATAATCAGGGGCCTAATAATCAAAATCAGCAAAATTATGGCAATGCAAATACAGTTTAGGCAGGTGTTGCAGAAAAAGAAGATGAAGGGTTCTTATTAGTTGCGGATGACCGGGACAGACTTAGCAATGACTGGATTATGGATTCGGGTTGTTCGTATCATATGTATCCTAATCGTGATTGGTTTTCCACCTATAAACCAATCAACAGTGGTGTCGTATTAATGGGCAACGATGCTGTCTGCCGTACCGTCGGCATTGGGACCGTTAGAATCAAGATACACGATGGGATGATCAGGACATTGTCAGACGTCAGACACGTTCCTGAGTTGAAGAAGAACCTTATCTCTTTGGGTACACTCGATTCCAACGGGTGTAGGTATTCAGCTGAAGGTGGAGTTTTAAAGGTTAGTAGAGGCTCCATGGTTTTGATAAAAGGGCAGAAAATTGGCACTTTGTATTTATTGCAGGGCACTACGATTATGGGCTCGGCTGCAGTTTCATCGTCCGAGACTGCAACAGACAACACCAAATTGTGGCACATGTGGTTGGGTCACATGAGCATCAGAGGAATGGATACTTTATGCAAGAGAGGTCTCCTATGTGGGCAAAAAATTGGGAAGCTGGATTTCTGTGAGCACTGTGTGTTCGGGAAGTAGAAGAGAGTCAGTTTCAAGCCAGGGACTCACAGTACGAAGGGGACTCTAGACTATATTCATTCCGGCCTTTGGGGGCCAGCAAAAGTTCCCTCAAAGGGTGGTGGTGCAGTATATTTGTTAACTTTCATTGATGATTTTTCAAGGAAAGTTTGGGTTTATTTCTTGAAAAATAAAAGTGACATGTTTGTTACTTTTAAGCAGTGGAAGACTCTGATCGAGAAGCAGACAGAAAGAAAAATAAAGAGGCTGAGGACAGACAATGGCTTAGAATTTTGCTGCAGAGAGTTCGACGAATTCTGCAAAACAAAAGGCATAGTGAGGCACCGTACAAATGTGAATACACCACAGCAGAACGGAGTTGCAGAACGGATGAACCGTACTTTATTGGAGAAAGCCAGGTGTATGTTGTCAAATGCAGGTCTGGGCAAAGAGTTTTGGGCAGAAGCAGTTAATACTGCCGCGTATTTGGTTAACCGGTCTCCTCACACATCCATTGATTGCAAGACACCCGAAGAAATGTGGTAAGGTAAACCTGCAGATTATTCATTTCTTAGGGTATTTGGATGTCCTGCATATGTTCATGTTAACGATGGGAAACTTGAGCCTAGAGCCAAGAAGTGCATTTTTCTTGGTTATGCTTCAGGTGTAAAAGGATACAGGTTATGGTGTATTAATCCGAAGTCTCCCAAAATTATTGTTAGCAGAGATGTTACTTTTGATGAATCTGCTATGCTTCATCCTAGCAAGGAATCCTCTATTCCTAGCAGTGACAGTCAAGACAGTGTCAGCAAGAAGGTGGAGCTAGAAGTAACTTCTCAACAACCAGAAACAAGTCAGCAGACAGCAGATGAATTGCCTTTAGAAGCAGATACTCCTTCAGTAGAGGCGTCAGCGAAGGATTATGTTCTAGTATGAGATAGAGCCAAAAGAACAATTAAGCCAACACACAAAAATAAATCTTGTGGCTTATGCATTATCTGTAGCAGATTCGGTCGAGTGCAGTGAATCTACAAATTTTAAAGAAGCCGTCTCATCCGTTGAAGCAGAAAAATGGTTGGTTGGCATGAATGAAGAGATGGAATCTCTTGAGAAAAATCAGACTTGGGTGCTTGTCAAGCCGCCAAAGGGAAAGAAAGTAGTGGGTTGTAAATGGATCTTCAAAAGAAAGGAAGGTATTCCAGGGGTAGAAAATGACAGATACAAGGCACGGTTAGTGGCTAAAGGTTTTAGTCAAACTGAAGGAATTGATTTTAATGACGTGTTTTCTCCCGTCGTTAAACACAGTTTCATTCGGGTCTTCCTCTCTCTGGTCGCCATGCATGATATGGAGTTGGAGCAATTAGATGTGAAAACAGCTTTCTTGCACGGTGAATTAGAAGAGCAGATTTATATGCGTCAGCCCGAAGGTTTCCAGACTAGAGGAAAAGAAGATCATGTTTGCTTATTGAAGAAGTCTCTTTATGGCTTGAAGCAGTCTCCCAGACAGTGGTACAAAAGGTTTGACTCATTTATGGTGAAACTCGGCTACTCTCGTAGTCAATTTGATAGCTGTATCTATTTAAGAGAGTTAGAAAAGGGCTCATTTATTTGTCTATTATTATATGTTGATGACATGTTGATTGCAGCAACAAATATGTCAGAAATAGACAGGTTGAAAACACAGCTAAGCACCGAATTCGAGATGAAGGATTTAGGAGCAGCAAAGAAAATCCTTGGTATGGAAATTCGGCGTGATCGTGAAAAGAGGAGACTATACCTTACTCAGAAGAGCTACATTCAGAAGGTGTTAAACCGTTTTGGCATGGAAAATGCCAAATCTGTAAGTACTCCTCTTGCTGCTCATTTCAAATTATCAGCTAAATTGTGTCCTCAAACAGATGCAAAGGAAGGATACATGTCAACAGTTCCTTACAGCAGTGCAGTTGGCAGTTTAATGTATGCCATGGTTTGTACTCGTCTAGATATTTCACAAGCAGTTAGTGTGGTGAGTCGTTACTTATTACATCCCAGTAAAGCTCATTGGGAGGCGGTGAAATGGATCCTAAAATATTTGAAGGGCACTTCAGATGTTGGTTTGGAATTTGGTCGGACAGATGAAACTTTGACAGGTTTTGTTGATTCAGATTATGCTGGTGATCTTGATAAAAGAAGGTCTTTGACTGGATATATTTTTACAGTAGGTGGTTGTGCAGTTAGCTGGAAGGCCACACTACAATACGTAGTTGCATTGTCTACTACTGAGGCAGAATATATGGCAGCTACAGAAGCAGTGAAAGAAGCAATCTGGTTAAGAGGCTTATTCTGTGAATTAAGTTCGGATCATAAGGTTGCAATCATCCATTGCGACAGTCAGAGTGCTATACATTTGATGAAAGATCAGATGTATCATGAGAGAACGAAGCACATCGATGTCAGATATCATTTTATTCGGGACGTTCTTGCAAGTGGTAAAATTAAAGTCTTGAACATTGATACAAAAGACAATCCAGCAGATATGTTGACTAAGCCATTATCAGGTGCCAAGTTTGAGCATTGCTTAAACCTGGTAAATGTTCGTTGCAGTTAGTATATCTGATTTTGGAGTTGAGGAATATATTTGCTAATTATTGATACGGGAAAATTCAACGTCAAGGTGGAGATTTGTTAAAAAAAATATATATGCCTTTTGAATTTTGGGTGCTTCATGAAATCATTTCTTGGAGTCAAAAGCCTTGATTTGAGGAAGCATGTTTGGTGGAGGAAAATCATCTCTATGTTTTATGGCATTGCATGTTTGGTGGAGGAAAATCATCCCCATGTTTTATGGCATTTTTAAATTCCTTATTTTGTGGCTATGTGTTGGTAGAAGATGGATATATATATATGTGTATTGAAGTGTGGCTTCCATGGTGAAGAGAAGAAGAGAAGAACTTGAGCCACTTCTTGTAATTCTCGTGAGAGTGTAGAGGAAAATACATGAGGTGTTAGAGTGATCTCCACAGTGCACTTGTACTCCCAATATTTGTATAAGTGAATTTTTCCTCCGACTCCCCGTAGTTTTCCCCAAAAGGGTTTTCCACGTAAATCCTTGTGTTCTTTGTTGTGTTGTCGATTTTCGATTTTCACATTTGTGGTTGATAACATTTTCGATCCAAATTTCCGCTATTGTCGTAACAAAACCACTGAAACCATGGGTTATTTATGAGTGAAACATTGACGAAAAATGAGTAAAGAGAATAGTATGTCTACCATGGGTAAACAAAAAAACGAATCAGTAGTGTGCTGGTTAAACTGTGACGAAGAGGACAAAAAAATATATTATATGAACAGAAAGGTCAAAATAAATGGGTTATATGAGTAAATTGCTTGAAATAAAATTTCCTATAAAAACAACTAAAATCGAAATTTAACCTAATTAGTGAGAGAGCTGGAGAAGTACTGATTGAGGAAGAAACGATGAGAAATGGCTGCTAGGTTGAAACGTTCAGGGCTCACAAGTAGGAGGTGGAAGTTACCATAAAACTGTGGCTACACGCGGATACCGCAATCATTGGCAGGAGTATCTGCTAGCAACTTCCCCGTATAAGGTCATTTACTTTTTTACTAGGTTGGGTTAAATCAATGATTACATGGTTGACTTAATTATACTTTCATTGCAACTCGAGTTTTTGGAAAATATTCTAATTTTTATTGCACGTAATTTTAAAAATTTAGAAACATATACTTAGTGATTTTAGTTATTTCTCTTGAAAAAGGGAAGTCAAAGAGTCCTGGGTTTGTAAATTACTAGTGCCTTCTCCAACAAGTTAAGAGTAGACTTTTTATATTTTATAATCAATCAAACTCTTAAATACATAAGGGTCTGATTGTTGTATATACAGAAGGCTCTGATTGTTGTATAACACATATTTGGAAAAGGTAAGAAAGAATAATAAACCCACGTGACTACAAACAAAATTTTTGGTAGGGATCAAACCTAGTTATGAGACTCGGCCTGGCTCAAACAGATCAACTCGGTGACCCACCGACCCGGACCCTAACCCGGTTCGAGTCACCAATTAACTCAAAATGCACATTGTCCCAGTCCAACCCGCTTGACTCGATGGGTTGACCCATGATCCGGCGACCCGAATGTCGACCCAAACGAAACCTAGACCTTATCAAAGGGCTCAAAAATCAGCTAAAGTGTATTCGGTGAGTTTTGAACCCCATCCACATTCATAGAAGAAATCTAATATCACTAATTAATGGAGCTAACGGAGATTTATGAAAACTTGTTGAAACAAGTTTACTTATAATCTTATGTTAAAACAATTAAGATAATTATTTTAAAATATGCTATGAATGAAGAATATCAAATTAACATAATAGTTAGTGGATAATACATGCATATATATATATATATATATAATTTTATTATACATTATAAAATAAGTATAATAATGTACCTTAAACTAAGCCAAATAGTATTTTATTATTCTTATCTTAGAAAATAATAAATCATCAAGTTTCAGAAAATACTTATCATATCATATTTTTAATGATTAAAATAATCTTTTCATTAAAATATAACTATAATCCCATAGTATTTTGATAATATCGCTCGTGTCATATTGGAATTTTGTTTTTAATAAATTTATTTTTCAATTTGATTATTTCAAATTCAATTAATCCAATAAATTTAGAAATATAATAATGAAATAATTTATCTTGTTAATGTTATTATTATTTTGCAAAGCAGTCTGAACAACTTAATAAAAGTGGAAAGTTTTGCTATTTAAGTGGTAAATCTATTTTAATAAGTTTTGCTATTTTGTTGATTATTTTATAAATATTCTCTTTTAAAAAATATGTATAATTATAATTATTATGATTTATAATATAAATGTCATTAATCAAATGATTAAACTATGACTCGATGACTCAACCTTTTGATGGAGTCTATTTTGGATTGTGTCCGATAACTATGGTATACCCTAATAGCAGCATGACGAGCAGCATGCGAGGGCATTGTCCCTCCAAATCACTTTTGATGTTGTCAATTATATTTATGCCCCTTTTATTTTGCTCAATTACTCTCTTTATCTTTGGGTAAATTTCAATGCACAGGCACAAGGCAATATTACGCATATTAAAACACGAGGCTTGACAAAAATGCTACAAGTAGCAGATTAATTTTGAGAACTACTCATTCATTTTCAAATTTTTGTTTCTCAAATCTTTTAAGGGATTTGTAATTTTCTTTGCTCGCCTCTCATAAGCTCTTCAATTAAATCAAATCGTGCTATTCTTTTTATTCCATAATATTCATATATGAATTAGAGAAACAAGTATTCCTTGAATTTCTTGGGTCTAAACAAATCTAGCCCTAATACCTATTGTTGAGTCAGGGGAGTCCAACTAGAATGGATCTAAACACTTGAATGAAACACAACTTAACTCTCAAGGCTTAAGCTATTGAGTCCTATATCCATCCAAGTGTATTTTTTACTGTTGGAGTTTTAATTCATAAAATTAAATTCAAAAAAATTATTGGGTTTAAATTTTCAGCTTTCATTGATGTATTATTTTCTACTTAATGAGCCATTTATTTAGCCCATTAAGGTCCCCTGAAAGTTATATAAGCGAGCCGATTTGGCAAAACTTTGGGATATACAGTAGAAAAATGGATATAATTAAAAAAAAATTCAAAATCTTTAACGTAATATAATTTAGTTCAATTGCATCTGTTCGTATTATAATTAAAAAAAAATTCAATCGAGTTGGATCATTCTACCCTAATTTTCAAAGTGATATCATTTCACATTATTGACCGCTTGACATTTTTGTTTCATACTATTTGAACATATACCGTTGAAGATTTCACTTTCAAAACTAATTTATCCTAGGATACCGAATACAGGGGCGGGCTGAGAATTTTCGTTAAAGTGTCCAAAAACAATATCAATTCTTTTTCCTTATCGTAGAATTTAAGCTACACATAACTATGTAAAAAACAATGCGAGAGAACGTTTCTTTTTTGTTGGATTATACGAAAAATATATGTCTAATGCATTAAGACATCATTTGATATTGCATAGAATGAAATGGGTATTGAATGAACATTTCCAATCTAGATGCTTTTCATATGTTCTTGTTCTTGAAAATTATACTTATCATCGATAGCTCAAAAATTGTGGGAAAGTGGCAAAGGCTCTAAATTTTGTACACAAACAATGTATTTTACCATTAGCTTTGGTTTATTGGCGTTAACATAGTATTTCTCCTTATTTTGTCTGAGTTACAATAGACTAAAAACAAAAAGTCGCGCCAAGAATAACTTTTTCTTTTTTAATTTTATTATATTGTACAAATAGATCAAAATGTCAAAGAAACATTAAAAACATATAATGAAATATTCCAATTTAAAGACAGTTAAATGTTAGCTTTCACTAGCACCATTGGTGGGGTTGGGGTGGGGGTGGGGGAGAGAAGAACCTCAAAGCTAAGATGGGCAATTACCCACACTAGCTAAAATTTTGCCCCTGGGCGGATAGATAAACCTTTATGACAATGCGAATCAATTTTCATTGAAATTTTACGCAACAAGTTAGCTATTGCAAATAATTGCTTACCCAAATATGATTAATCAGAGATATTAAATTGAAATAACAAGCGACCACCGGCGAACAATTAAGTCAATGTTCCTAATCTTTTGCTGTTGACATTTTTATTGAAAAGTAAAATGGGGAGCCCCTAGCTTATTTATATTTCTTGAGCTTCCGACTCGTTAACATTTTCCGAACCTATGATTTGTTATTTTTTTTCTGAACCCATGGCTTCATCCCTTGTTGAAAAGTCTTTTGGGCCCATGGCCCAGGTTTTCCTATTCCCTCCTTGTAGAATAATTGAATGTTGGGCCCAAGGCCCATCCTCTCCTCCCCCTTTACAAGCAAAACTCTATGGTTTCGCAAAAGGGGGTGAAACTTCTCTAGCAGAGACCACAGCCAGAAGAGAGAGGAGGAAGAGAAAATTAAGGTTACTCCACCCTTCCTACATTAACCCCCCAGAACTATATAAGTCTAAATCTTCAAGGAGATATGTAGGAACCCACTGGGTTCGACCCCTTCCAAGTCAAATGGCCTCTTCATTCATCAGTTCATCATCTCCCCACCATTTTCATTCATTGTTCATTATCTTCTTTCTTTCCTCCTGTTCGTCAAAATTTGGGTCTATGGTCCTCTATTCATCCCAACATCTTAACTGAATGTATTTCTTATCCATGACAATGGATTTAAAGATTCATGATCTTCTAAGATGATAAGGACCATAACCCACCAAATCAAAAATCGACAAGTTTGCAACTCAAATCTCATAAAAATTGCAAACGCCCTCTTATTTATTTTTCCCTAAAATATTAACCATACAAATGATTTTCTTTACAATTACAACTTCAACCTGTGTGTTGCCCCTCCCCACCCCTAGCCACAAAACTCCCTTTTTATTTTTCCAAAATTTAACCATTTCATTATGGTTAAAGTTTTACATTAAGCGCCCCCCCTCCACCTCCTTTCATTTTGTAAAGGAAAATATCTATTCTTATTTTTCTAACTCTAATTATAGCCTTAATCAAGTCCTTTTCCCCTTTATTTTACCTCAGAAATTCTCTACCCTTATTTGTTTTTTTCAAATTAAACTCGGGACTAGACCTTTGTTTCTTATTTAAGGTAATTTTCTATTCATTCTTCATCTTTAGTACCTATTTATTTTAGGTTATTTTCCTGATTATATATCTTGAAGCTGTATATTTTCTGGATAAAAATTTTTAGTTTACTTATTGCAGGTAATTTCTCCTAATTTCTCATATTGAGAAAATAAATTGATAGTTTATGTTGGCGCTATATTAATGAACCATTGACACGATGTGGAGATGGAATGCATCCCCTTTATTTTTAAGTATGCCCTGTTCTTAATTACCCCCACCATTTCAAAATATCAGGTTTTATTAAAAGAGATACCCTCACAATGAGTTTTTATTTATTTATCTATTTTTTTAATTCCCTTAAAATGAATTTCATCAAACATTTAATTCCCTTAAAAGGAATTTCACCCATTATTTAATTCCTTTATAAGGAATTTCACTATTTCTTTAATTCCCTTGAAAAAACTTTTATTAAACATTTAATTCCCTGAATTCCACCGTGTATTTAATTCTCTTAAGAGGAATTCCACCATTTATTTAGTTCCCTTAAAAGAGATTTAATCAAATGTTTAATTGCCTTAAAAGAAATCTCGCCATTATTTATTCCCTTAGAAGGAACTTATTCATTTCTTTAATTCTCTTAAAAGGAATTTCATGAAATACCTAATTCCCTTTAAAAGGAATTACTCCATTTATTTAATTCTCTTAAAAGGATTTTATCCATTTATTTAATTCCATTAAAAGGAATTTGCCCAACTCCCTTATCTTTTAATTCAAAATTTAACTTAATTACTGATTAATTCCCTTAAAAAGAATTATAAATCTTTCCCCAAGTAAATATTCTTTTAATATATTTAAAGCGTTTAAATATATTTATCATTTTTTTAATGGGTATAGGCCACGCACAGCACTAACTTTTGACCGGTTCCTACACTTTTCAAACCTAATACACAGCACTTGACTGAGGTGTCATAATAGGATTGGCTAATGCTTCCTTTCGTTTCTCTTTTGGTTGCCTTACGTCACTTTTGAGGAGAAAAGAAACAAATCACCTTTCCCCAATCACCACTTTCTTCCTCATTTCTCACAACCTCTTTACATCCGACCATACCCACCATTTTTTCTAGCCACAGCCAAAAATACTCCCAGTTTTTGTTCCATTTTTGAACACCACTGAGTGGGGAATGGTCCCATTTTACAAGGAGAGGTTGGAAGGGAGTTTATAGGCCTTTAAATTGGCAAAATCAGACCAGTTTTAGGAGGGATCGAAAACCACAAGTTTAAAAGGGAATTGAGGGTGCTCAGGAATTCAAGAACTGGGATTTTGGCTTGGGGAACATCGTCCAACAAACTCCAGTAGGATTCCTCTACCCATACCAGTGTTCTTGCACCCACAGTGGGTGTGATTCACTCTAATTGCAATACCGGCAAACCATTTTCATTGCTGTCTCATTCTGGCCACCCATTTCTAATGAGTTTAACAAATCAGTGGCCTTAACTCACTGATTTGGTGCAGTCGGAGGTTGTCCCCTTCGATTTTCACTTGCCATTACTTAATTTTCAAGTTATTCCATGGCTAGGTGAGCCCCTATTGCACCGAATTATAGTGATGATGCCCCAGGACAATTGCTGACCCCTCGAGAAATGAGTCAGCATACCATGGCTTTGTTTCCCTAAAGAAAGCAAGGACTAAAACATAATTACAACACAACTTCCTTTTTGTCAACCTTTTGAGTGTTGCGGAAATGCCCTAGAGAATATATAATTGAAGCGGTATCAGAAATAAATTGGAAATGAAATATGGTAAAATAAATAGAGAGAACGACACCGAACTTATGTGGTTCACCCGAAATAGGATACGTCCACGAAACTACTGCAGATCTTTACTATATGGAGAAAATAATACACATTCCTTCTTTCTCACAAGCACTTTTATGAGTAACTTCTTGCTCACATCTTTTTCTACCTAAATATAAGGGAGAAAGGATTTTACGAGAGAGATAATTCTCGGTGTGTTTTGAAAATGGAAATGGGGGTCTCCTTTGATAAGGTTCAAGGAGCCATTCTTTTGTTTACACTTTTCGATGTGGGGTTGTGAACATTTTAAAGGCTCAAAGAGTCATTCCATTCTTCAATCTTTTCGATGTGGGATTGTGACCTCAACATTCTCCTACTTGAAGATTAATTTTAATTATATCTTCACATTTAGTCAATATAGCAGCTCGTCACCTTCTTTCATGTTTGAAGGCCAACTGAAGCAGTACACATCTTCAATTTATCAATGGTCACCGCCTTTGTCAACACGTCAGCTGGATTCTTGCTCCCAAGAATCTTTTTTAGAGATAACACTCCATTTTCCAAAGCTGACCTAATAAAATGGTAACGCACCTGTATATGCTTTGTCCTGGCATGAAATACTAGATTTTTGGCTAAGTGAATAGCACTTTGACTATCACAGTATAACACACTCTCTTTTTGCGAGTGATCAAGTTCTTCCAAGAATGACTTTAACAAAATCATCTTTTTGCTTGCTTCTATCACTACCACATCTCTTCTTCAATTATAGAGAATGCAACTATTTTTTGTAACTTTGAAATCCAACTAATTGTTGTCCCACCTATTGTGTAAAGGCACTTAGTAGTACTCTTTCTTCCATCAAGATCTCCTGCCATATTAGCACCCACGTAGCCCTGTAATTTCAAGTCAAACTTCTTGAAACTTAGAGCTAAACCTACAGTGCCTCCAAATATCTGAGAATTCTTGAAACTTAGACCTAAACCTACAGTGCTTCCAAATATCTGAGAATCCACTTCATTACCTCCCAATGTTGTTTGCCTGGATTGCTCATGTACTTACTACTCCCACTGCATGTGCAATGTCCAGTCTGGTACATACCATGGCATATATTAGACTACGTATTATTGAAGCATAAGGTACCTTAGCCATATGATCTCGTTCCTACTTTGAGGAGGGTGATTACTCCTTTGACAACTTGAAGTGACTTCCCAAAGGAGTGCTTACGGACTTAGCATGTCCCATGTTAATCCTGCTTAGCACTTTGTTCACATAGTCCTCCAGTGATAACTTTAGTAAATCACTATCCTTGATGATCTTCATTCTAAGGATTTGATTTGCAGTACTAAAATCCTTCATAGTAAACTTTTTAGACAACTCCCTCTTAAGCTTGTCAATCTCCCATTTACATCCAACTCCTATCAACATATCATCAACATATAGAAGTAAAATGATATATGAGTTACCCAGCTTCTTGATATAATAGCAGTGATCTGCTTGACACCTGGAGAAACCATTGCTACCCATGAAACTGTCAAACTTGTTGTACCATTGTTTCGGTACTTGTTTAAGACTGTACAGGCTTCTTTGAAGTTTGCATACCATATTCTCCTTACCCTGTACTTCTAAACCTTGTGGTTGTTTCATGTAAATCTCTTCCTTCAAATCACCATGAAGAAAGGTCGTCTTTACATCTAATTGCTCCAAGAACAAGTCTTCTTTGGCCACTAATGCGAGTACCGTCCGGATCATGGTCATCTTCACCACCAGGGAGATTATCTCATTATAATCGATGCCCTCCTTTTGCTGAAATCCTTTCACTACCAACCTTACTTTATATCGTTTGATGTTACCATGTTCATTTTTTATATGATACACCCACTTGTTGTGCAAGGGTTTCTTACCTTTAAGCAATTATGCTAATTGCCATGTTTGATTAGATATCAAGGATTTCATATCATCTCTCATGGCTAACTCCGATTTGTCTCATGGCTAACTTCCATTTGTCCAAGTATGGCTTTATCATAGCTCTCTGGCTCGTCTTTGTCGGTCAAAAGGATATAGTGTAAGGAAAGAGAATACCTCTGTGGCGGTCTAGTGACCCTGCTAAACCTCTTTACAATAGTAGGGGTGTTTTGGATTTCTTCTGGGATTACGTTCTCCTGTTCTTCTCTTTCAAGACTCTCACTTGGGACTGTGTTCTCTTGTTATTCCCTTTCAAGACTCTTACTTCCCACTTCAGGAAGATCTCTAAGTGGAATCATCTCAGAATCCTTACTTATATTTCTAGAGTTGTTGTCCCTTTTTTTATATAAGAGGTGTTCGTTGAAGATTTTTTATTTACTCCTGATAATTTTTCGAGTTTTCTCATCCCATAACTGATAACCAAACTCAAATTCACCATAGCCAACCAAAAAACACTTTTTTGACTTGGCATCTAGTTTGTCCCTAGCAAAAGAGTTAATGTACACATAAGAAACACAGTCAAATACTTTCAAATAACAAAGATTTACCTTTTTACCACTCCAAACTTCTTCTGGTAGTTTGAAGTTCAATGGTGTGAATGGACTCCTATTGATTAAATGAATCAGCTTTATTAATTGGCTCTGCCCAAAATGCTTTTGGCAGCCTTGCATGTAATCTCATGCTTCTAGCACGCTCGTTGAGAGTTCTATTCATCCTCTCAGCCACACCATTTTGCTGTGGTGTCCTTGGAATCGTCTTCTTCATCTTGATTCCATTCTTGACTGCAGACGCTTGACCTTTAAATTTGTCTCATTCTCTACAATAGCTCTCCATTTCTTAAAAGAATAAAAAATGTTAGACTTATGCTTGCGAAAATACGCCTATACCTTTATTGTCTTTGGCTCCCTGCCTGTTTTTGAAAAATTGACTCTCTTTTGCTTACCAAATGTGCAACCCTCACAAAAACTATGATCAATAGTTTTTAAGTAAGGCAGATTACCTGTTGAGTGGAGTACTTTCATTCTTTTCTCACTCATGAGACCAAGCTTGTGATGCCATAACTTGGTGTTAGTCGTGTTGTCTGCAACTGCTATGATATCCCCATAGCTGGAACTAATATAAAGGGTTCCAGACTTACTTCCTCGTGCAACAACCATAGCTCCCTTACTGACGTTCCAACCTCTACAATTGAAGGTCACATAATGTTCTTCATCATCCAGTTGCCCTATTGAAATTAAATTGCGTATCAGTTTGGGCATATGTCTTACCTTGTGAATCTTCCACACAGATCCATTAGGTATCTTTAGCCTAACATCACCAATCCTAACAATGCCTAAGGGCTCACCATCAGCCAGGTAAACCTTACCATAATACCGGCAACATAGTTCTTCAAAACGTCTCGATTTGCCGTAGTATGGAATAATGCTCCTAAGTCAATCACCCAAGAGTCAAGGCAGTTGTCTATTAACAACAGTAACGCATCATGTTCCTTAGCAGTGGCTAAATTGGCGGTGTTGTTGTTGGGCTCGCCTTCATTCTTCCTCAAAGCTTTATAATCATTCTTTAAATGGTCACTATTGCCACAATTCCAACATTCCCAATTCTTCTATTTCTGGATCTGTCTCCGCCGTTCCTCGACTTGGATCTGCCGTGACTTTGGTTAGAATTCCTCTCGTTGTTTCTGCCCTTGTTCTCAACATTTATAGCAGAGCTTGATGTTCCTTCACGCGAATCTATTCTTCGCACTTCCTCGGAAAGAATTTGATTCCTAACATCATTAAATTGTAATTTTCCTTTGCCAATAGAATTGCTAACTGCTGCTCTCATAAGTTCCCAATTGTTTGGTAGGGAAGCCAAAAGTATGAGAGCATGAATCTCATCATTAAACTTAATTTCAACAGAAGTGAGTTGTGTCATAATCGTGTTGAACTCATTAACATGTACGGCAACAAACATTCCTTCTTCCATCTTTAAGTTAAACAACTTTTTCATAAGATGTAACTTGTTGTTTGCCAATGGCTTCTCGTACATATCTGACAGAATGCTCATCATCTCTACAGTTGTTTTTGCCTCTACCACGTTATGAGCAAGATTATTTGTCAGTGTCAATCAAATCACACCCAACACCTGTCGACCAAATGTATCCCACTTGCCTTGCTCCATTTTTTCTGGTTTCTTTCTCGACAAAGGCTAATGTAATTTCATACTGCATAGATAATCTTTGATCTGCATCCTCCAGTATGAGAAGTTTGTACCATCGAACTTGTCGATCCCAGGTCCTGATCCTTCACCTCCGGTCATCGCTTCACACCATGCTTGTAGCAATTTCAAGGTTCCCAAGAAAGACTAGTAGAGTCAAAAATTAGCCCAAACAATCGGCCTCCTTAAACAGAACAAGAAAAATTCCTAGGAAAAACTAGAGGGGTCACAATGGTCCCATTTAAAAACCATCCTCCTTAGACATAATTTTCTTAAATTGCTACAAAGCTCCTAAAAGAACCTTAAACCAAGCTCTGATACCAATTGTTTCGAAAATGCCCTTGAGAATATATAATTGAGGTGACATCAAAAATAAACTAGAAATGAAATGCAGTAAAATAAATAAAGAGAGCGACACCGAACTTACGTGGTTCACCCGAAACAGGCTATGTCCACGAAGTTATTACAGATCTTCACTATATGGAGAAAATAATACATAGTCCTTCTCTCTCACAAGCACTCCTATAAGTAACTTCTCGCTCACACCTTTTTCTACCTAAATACAAGGGAGAAAGGATTTTATAAAAGACATAATTTTCGATGTGTTTTAAAAATGGAAGAGGGGATCCCCTGTTATAAGGTTCAAGGAGTCATTCCTTTGTTTACACTTTTCGATATGGGATTGTGAACATTTTAAAGGCACCAAGAGTCATTCCATTCTTCAATCTTTTCGATGTGGGATTCTGACCTCAACATTGAGAGCATGAGCTACAAACCGTGGTCTTCCCCCATTGAAATTAAGTAAAGGAAATAATTAAAAACAAACCCTCCTTCTTGACCCTTCAAGAACATGAGCTGCGAACCATGGTTTTCTCCCGTTGGAATCAAGAAGAGGAGTTAAACAATAAAAACTAAAAATTGAACAAACAGCGTAGGTGGCTTCACATTTTTGGACCTCGCATCCACGGAGTCTTATGCGAGGGCTTCTAGCATGGGGCAAGTATTGCTTGGACCCTTTTTAACAGTTATTTTACTATGGTTCACACAATGATACTAATTGCTCCTTTTAGTAGTCATATTCGAGATGGGCATAGGCTGAGTGCAACCCCTGATTGCCGATCAACCCACGCAGCCTGTCTCTAGAGAAGGCAAGGAGAAAGTCGACTCTCCAAAAGTTGACCCTTCTCAATTTGTAGATCCTGGTACTGTTATTGTGGATGAGCACGAAAGTGTGGAGTACTACACCGCGACAATGGCGGATGACACGCAGACTTCCTCCTTATCGAAAGCTCTTCCTAAAGCTCCACCATGAGCCCCACACGGAAAGCCAAACTTATTGTTGAAGCTGCGGCTCTAGCCGGGAAGATCATTGAAGAACTTGCCGAAAATCTCAATTTTGATTTCGATGTGTTTACTTCTTTTTCATCAGTGATGTATTATCACGTGCTGCTTCTCCTGTTAGCGAGGTCCGTGGATTCGTTGTAACAGAAATTGGCCCGCTTTAGCACCTCGCGCACGGATTGGGATGAAGCACCAATTGTTCCTGTACTGAGGGCAACGATAGCTTCAAGTGTTGCCCCGATGCCGGCTGTGCCTACGATGGTGACAACTATAGTTCAGGCCACTACGCGGAAACCTATAGTGGAATGAAGATATTCTGATCGCAGGATTGAAATTCTTTTCAAAGGAAGAAATCCCATATAAAAAAAATAGATGTTCCCTTATCTTGAATTGGTCATAAATTCGAGACTAGATTTTCTTTTCCCTTTCACGGCTTCTCACGTTGTTTGTTTTTCCCTTTTTTTCCTTTTCTCCTTTTTTTTTTCTTTTTTTTTTTAGTTTTCTTTCCTTTTTCAGCGCACTCTCGGACACTTCTCTTTTCTTTTTTTCTCTTCTTCTATTTGCTACTGCGCAACTTCCTGTCAACCTTATACATACATACATATATATATATATATATATATATATTTAACCTTTATAATTTGACTATGGTTTGGTTAATTAAACCACTATAGTTGCCGACCTAGTAAACTTAAAGTGTAAGCTTTTACTCCCCCACCACTTACGAGTTTATCATAATATATATATATATATAACATATAACATATAACATATATCATTTATTATATTATGTTAGGATAATGCACATTATATTATTTTAATATTACCTAAACATATAAAATTATTTCCTTTTGCACTAGTTATGCGTGTGTATAAATAATTATGTGTCGAAACATTCACCTATGCCATTTTTCACCATGTTTCCCATGCTTAAATTATTATCAGGCTTCTGATTACATCATTTTACCATTGTAATAATTCATTCAAGGCAACATCACACTAGCCTGTTAATTTTTAGTCTTATGTTTACCATATCTCCAAATTAAAAGTAAATGGAAATTTAGTGGGCCTACTATGGGTAAAAATGAATTAATAGTGTGTTGGTTAAATAGTGATGAAGATGACAAAAATATATATTAGATTAACAGAAACAGAAAGGTAAATGGGTTAGATGAGTAAATTGCTTGAAATAAAATTTCCTATAAAAGCAACTAAAACCGAAATTTAACCTAATCAGTAAGAGAGTTGGTGAAGTACGGATTGAAGATGAAAGGATGAGAAATGGCTGCTAAGTTGAAATGTTCAGGGCTCACAAGGAGAAGGTGCATGTTACCATAAAACTATGGGTACATGCGGATACCCTTATCATTGGCTGGAGTATTTGCTAGTAGCATCGTCATGCTTCCTCAAATAAGTGCTTTGTGGGTTTTCGGGGAGTTGCAAACTTATCGATTTTTGTTTTGAAGGTTTATTGTCCATATTATCCTAAAAAATAACAATTATTTACGCAATCTTGTGGGTATGAGAAACCTAACCCTGTAATGGGGTAGTTGTGGGAGAGACATAGATTTGTTAATTAATCTATATGAGGCAAATTTGATATAAGAATCATAGGTTTGGATGTAAAGAACAGGGGAAAAGAAGGATGAACAACAGGGCTATAGACACAGAAAAATAAAAGAAACAAGGAGGTGAAAGTTATCTATTCATATCAGAATAGGAAGAACTGGGGCTCAATGTTGTCTGGTGTCGGATTCATAGGGTTTTCTATATATCACCATGTTAGAATCAGACTCATGTAGTTATTAGGCTTATAGAGCCATGAAGTTTACCATGGGCTACCATCACCTTGCCATACGAAGTTATTCAGCGATGATTAGTTGAAAAAGAAAAGAGCTGGTAGCTTTCCTCCTCTTTCTTTCTTCTTTGTTACAATGTCCAAAGTGTCTCTTCCTCCCAAAATCTTAGGATTTTGCTTATATTGTGAAGGGAAGACCCCAAAGGGGAGGATGCGGTGCCACATCCTCCTTGGGCCTTAGGCCTTGGGCTCAATATTCCCAATGAGAGTCCCTATAACAATGCCATGTGGCCTTTGGGTAGTGCAGTAGAGCCATAAGTTCACGGCTATGAGCCTTTCTCAACCAAGAGGAAAGCATTAGGAAATCCCCTCAGTGTTATGGGCCCAAAAGGTGATTCCTAGAGGAGATTTTACCAATGGGATGAAATAGGGTAAGCCATTAACCAAATTATGTAGGTCCTTAGACATAAATAATGTTCATTGGACGATATTAGATGAGTCCTTAGACTCTCTTCTTGGCCGCCGGCTGCGCACATGTTGAATGAGGCTCCCCTCTTCAATGAATCGTTAGCACTATATTTATAGCTGGGGCTTGTAAGGGGCTCATATCAATGGGCTTCATTCCCTATTTAGGTCCAAGTGAGTCTCAAACAATTGAATGGGCCTAAAGAGGTACCACATAATTAAATGGGCTTGTAATTCCAATTTTGAAAGTAAATTTATTTTGATATAATGAAATTTAACTAGCATAAGGGGTCATAGGACCAAAATGTGAAAATCCCGCCCAACAATGCTTCATATAAGTGCTTTGTTTCCATATAGAGGTCATTTTACATTTTTAGTAATCCGGTTAAATCAATGATTACATAATTGATTTAGTGATATTTTCATTTCATTTTGAGTTTTCGGAAAACATTAGAGTTTTTATTCCTAGTAGTTTTAAAAATTTAGAAACATAATCTTAGTGATTTTAGTTGTTTCTCTTTGAAAAGGAAAGCTGAAGAGTCATGCATTCGTAAATTACTTGTCGCTTTTCGATTAAATTAAGAGTAGATTTTCTATATTGTATAATCAATAATACTCCTAAATACAGAAGGGTCCGATTGTTGTATAACATGCATTTGGAAGATGTCTCGAAGCAAAACAAACACATCCTACAACAATTTTTGTTCCTCAAATCTTTCATGGGATTTATAATTTTATTTTTTACATGCAGCTCACAAGCTCTTCAATTGAATCAAGTCGTCCTATTATTTTTATTCGATAATGCCCAGATAAAAATACGAATTAGAGATACAAGTATTCCACGAATTTTCCGTTCTGATGAAATTTTAAAATATTTGAATAAAAATATAAATATTTTCCGATCTCTACTTCCGACGGTAAGATTAGTTCGGGTATGGTACTTGTGTGATTTAGTCGACAAAATAGTTATCATGTGCTCAGTTAGAAATACTTAATGGACCAATATAACTATCAAATCAATTTCATGGTATCGACGAGAATAATACATTCTTGATTCTTCCGTTGCTTCCAGTAACCAAGTTGGGGGTACCAGTAGAAAATATTAACGAGCAACTGAGGGTTAAAGCCTAAAACATCAAAAGTTAACAACAATGATTAACGTGCCCAACATGTACAAGCCTTCAAACCTTTATTAACGTGCCTTTATTCAAAACTTGAAATAAGTTAATGTTTTTGGACCAGAGCCGAACATGCAAAAGCCCATTGCATAATTAACGTGCCCAACATCTATTTTAATGTCCATTAACGAAAAAACCTCAATTAGAACCCATTATGGCGCATTGGTACAAACCCTTAGAGCCACGATTGCAATTGCAATCCATTTTGGTCCATTTGTACCAAACTTTTGAGCTGCATTGATTGAATTAGAGCACAAGATGTGATAAAATTTATCTTGTCCTTTGTTTATATGGGATGGGATAAAACGCCTCCCAAGCATCCCATGAGACTTTTAGTCTCACTACTGTTAGATTAATTATTCCATCCCCCTTATGGGATTGTTTTTCCCATAAAAAGTATAAGATGATTAAATGATCTTATTACCATATTTTAATGCTAGAAATATATGATATCAAGATTGAATACTAAAAATCACATTCATCATTTTTTCCTTTTTGTGGTTATTGTATTATATAAATTACGTTAATAATGTGACACATAAAAATAAAAAATAGAAAATAACTTCGGCTATCCCTTAAAGAATATAAGGGGCCTTCCTAAAAAGTAAATATTAGTAATTTTTTGTCCCATCCAATCTTGTGCTCGTCCAAACATAAAATATGCTTTTTCAGATCTAAAACTAATTCAACCATGTGCTAAACAAACAAATAGAATTTCTCACACCACATGGAATTAAAAACTCCATCCTATCCCATCCCATCCTCTAATCCTCTAATCCGACATAACAAAAATCGTGTATTTATAATATTAAGGACAAGCTCAAAAGACACTCGAAAATAACTGGGAGAAAAGGGGACTGGTAACCGTCGCCTTTAGGCTACTTGGCACGACCCTTTTGCCTCCATCTGGTGAAATCGTAATTTATGTTCGACTCATTGTAAACCCGAGCTCGGAATGTTGTGCCTCTAGCTATACAAATCAAACTTTATCAGCTGCCTTTAGGAATTCAAGTAAAATATGATTGGTCATTTGAGTAGAAGCGAGCGACCTGAAAGAGCCACCATATCCTCTGGGCTTAAGCCTTTGTTTTCAAAGGCTGTGATGAGGGCACTGTGATTCGAAATGGGGAAGGGATATCTATAGTCTGCCGTAGGAATATTAGTCATTTAAATTGAGTTTAGCCAACTTGTAATTATGAGTTTCCGTTTCGCCTCTTTCTATGCTTTTTTCTCATCTTGATATTTTACTATGTAAGTAAGAGCCCAATATACGTAAATAAGAGCCCAATGTACAATGGAAGTATAGACAATTTGACATGTTCTCTTATTACTTTTTTTCATGTTCATCTAATATGTATTTAGTTAAAACTTGAAAAATGAACCTAATGTTGCCCCCACTAGCTGCATTCCTTAGGCCTCTCTCTCTCTCTCAAGAGTATAAATATACCATGTGGAGCTAAGCTTCAGCCGTATAAATTGGATGAAGAGGTAAGGATATCGGAGTATCCTTTTGACGCATTAATTTGGCTGGGTGTTATATTAAGTCATACTCGTTGACTTTAGTGTTACTGAATATTATTCGTCAGTTGGATGATGTTGTTTATTTAGTATTATCTTCTGACGATAGCATGATTACACCAAGGCTGATTGGATAATGAAGGCCTTTATTTGTCAAACACCAAACGGATGCACACCCAAAAGAGAGAAAAAAAGAAAGAAAAGAAAAAAGGAAAAAAAAAAGACGAAAAGGAAAAATGAAAACTGAGGCAGCTCCATTACCGTCTGGTTTATTGTTGTTTATTTTGATAAGCTTTTGCTGAACTTGCCGACTTTGCTGCAGACGGACCGCTTCCTCGTCCGGGCACCGGGAACGGTGAGTTTTCCCATTTTAGTCATTGCGGCCGCGAAGTCAAACTTAAATCTCCATTCGTTATCACGATAAAAACCGACGAGTCGGTCTATATCCTCATCCTTGCCAAGAAAGAGCTCTTGGTCCGACCTCAGAAGGCCCTGGTTGGACAGCAATCGATCGAAGTAATTGCTGTCGAATGTCGCATTGGTGTTGTCTAGTGGAAAGATATTATCGTCACCTCCAACGCCGGGACACTGCTTTTGCACTGATTTCGCGAATTGGGGATCGATGTTTTTGCCGCTGCGAATTCGAGCTCTGAACACAGTGCACCTCGCGTCACCAATAGTGTGCGCTCCTGCACAATAAACACACGCCGCACTTTTATTCATTTTGTGGCCTAATATTGTAAGGCAGGCCTTGCAATGCCGTTGAATTGTTCATATATTAGCTAGTGAGGAGGGGGGCCTGAAAGAACCACCATTTCTTGGGCATTCAAACCTTTGTTTGCGAAGGCCTGGATGAGGGTGCGGCGATCTGAGAATGGTGAAGGGATGTCAACAGTCTCGTTCCGGATATGCCTGGGCTGAATCCTGTCTTCCTAGACTAACAAACCCACGAAATCCACCCATCTGCACAACCATATTAATAATCATGATAATGATGATTTTCAAGAAGAATATGTAGATCAAATGTACTGATAAAAGAAAAAACGGCTGTGCTTGCTAAAAAATAATGGATGAAATTGCTTACGAGCTCAACGGCATCTCGAGCGGCAACAGCCAAAATGTCAGCGCAATGACACGACACCCTCGCATGTTTCCTCCAAACCATTTTTGATGTTGTCAATTATTTCCATGCCTCTTATTGAATTCTTATTTGGACCCACATTTCGCTCTCCTTTAGCACCGGTCAGCAATATTGATCTATCGCATCCCTACATTACGATTCTCAAAAGTATTGTTTTCGCATATAAGTTCAATTTCTATTATAATCTTCACGAACGGAACACAAATAATGAAATTTCTATGACCCAACGGATTCCTCTATTTGCCGCAAAAATAAGAGAACCGTACATAAAATTGTCTATTAAAGCTTAGCGCCAGTTGTGAGAACAGTAATTAACATGAATGAGTTTATAAAGAAAAGAACTTACATGGACGAAGCAGTCATGGAAAAGAAGACGAAGAATGAAAGCCGCATTTCGAGGATTGTCTTCCACGGCGTGCACCATTCCTTCGCGGATGATATCAAGGGCACTTGGACAGGTCTTCTTATAGAAACCATCGTCGGTGGGAAACCCTTGGAGAGGGTGCATCCCAAGCAACAATACAAGGCGAATGTGAAGGCGGTAATAGTGGTGAAGAACGCTAATGAGGGAGAACTGGCAGCTCAAAGCCATGGCTCAAATGCGGGACCAGACGAAGAAGGGTCGATTGAGAAAAGAAAAAAGACAAATCAAGAGATGCTCTTCTTCTCGCCTTGGACTCTTCACCATACCTTGCTCATTTAAATATAATTCGGAACATAACATTCTACCCCTCAGCTCAAGGTCAACGGATTATTATTTTATTTTTTTATTATAAATTCTGTTCTATTAAACCTGTCCATCTTGATCTCTCACTCCTTAAACAAAGTGTGTGTGATAGGGTGCAAACTCGAATAATACTCTTAATCTTTTCACTGATGAATACATATCCCTAAGACCACAAATTAATTATGAGGTGCAAGGCAATGTTGTGCAAATATAGAGCTAGATAATTAAACCTGTTAAAAAATATATATATGCCTTTTGAATTTTGGGTGCTTCATGAAATCATTTGTTGGAGTCAAAAGCCTTGGTTTGAGGAAGCATATTTGGTGGAGGAAAATCATCTCCATGTTTTATGGCATTTTTAAATTCCTTATTTTGTGGCTATGTGTTGGTAGAAGATGGATATATATATATGTGTATTGAAGTGTGGCTTCCATGGTGAAGAGAAGAAGAGAAGAACTTGAGCCACTTCTTGTAATTCTCGTGAGAGTGTAGAAGAAAATACGTGAGGTGTTAGAGTGATCTCCACAGTGCACTTGTACTCCCAATATTTGTATTAGTGAATTTTTTCTCCGGCTCCCTGTGGTTTTTCCTGAAAGGGTTTTCCACGTAAATCCTTGTGTTCTTTGTTGTGTTGTCGATTTTCGATTTTCACATTTGTGGTTGATAACATTTTCGATCCAAATTTCCGCTGTTGTCGTAACAAATTGGTATCAGAGCCTCTCGGTTTTTGTTACCCGTTTTTAGTTATGGCGTCAAGTTCAACTACAAGGTTCGACATCGACAAGTTTGACGGGAATGGTAGCTTCAGTTTATGGCAAGTTCGTATGATAGCAGTTCTCACACAACAAGGTTTGAAGAAAACGATTTCCGGGAAGGTGAAGATGCCAGCTACCATGTCAGATGAGACATGGGACGAGATGGACGAAAAGGCTTTGTCTATCATCCAGCTATGTCTTGGCAATGAGGTATTGCAGGAGGTGTTATTGGAGAAGACGGCGGCGAGTCTGTGGGAAAAGTTGGAGTCAATGTATTTGACAAAGTCTCTCACCAACCGGTTAAGACTCAAGCAGAGGTTATTTACTCTCTGTATGGCAGAAGGTATTCCACTAAAATCTCATATCTCCGAGTTTAATGAAATTGTTTCCGATTTGGGAAGAATAGATGTTAAAGTGGAAGATGAGGATCAGGCTTTGATATTGTTAGTTTCATTACCTCCGTCGTATAAACATTTTAGAGAAACTATGATCATGGGTAGAGATACAATTACTGTTGAAGATGTCAAAACTAGTTTGTTGAATAAACAGAAACTAGATAATGAATTGACTGTTAGCGGTAATGATTATCGTAGTTCTGGGTTATTTGTACAACGAGGTAGATCATAAAGTAGAGATCCAAGGGGTTCAAACAGTAGACACAGATCAAAATCTAGATATATGAATTTTATCTGTAACTACTGTAAACAGAAAGGCCATATTAAGAAAGGTTGTCCTAAGTTGAAGGCCAAAGAACAAGAGAATAATAATCAGGGGCCTAATAATCAAAATCAGCAAAATTATGGCAATGCAAATACAGTTTAGGCAGGTGTTGCAGAAAAAGAAGATGAAGGGTTCTTATTAGTTGCGGATGACCGGGACAGACTTAGCAATGACTGGATTATGGATTCGGGTTGTTCGTATCATATGTATCCTAATCGTGATTGGTTTTCCACCTATAAACCAATCAACAGTGGTGTCGTATTAATGGGCAACGATGCTGTCTGCCGTACCGTCGGCATTGGGACCGTTAGAATCAAGATACACGATGGGATGATCAGGACATTGTCAGACGTCAGACACGTTCCTGAGTTGAAGAAGAACCTTATCTCTTTGGGTACACTCGATTCCAACGGGTGTAGGTATTCAGCTGAAGGTGGAGTTTTAAAGGTTAGTAGAGGCTCCATGGTTTTGATAAAAGGGCAGAAAATTGGCACTTTGTATTTATTGCAGGGCACTACGATTATGGGCTCGGCTGCAGTTTCATCGTCCGAGACTGCAACAGACAACACCAAATTGTGGCACATGTGGTTGGGTCACATGAGCATCAGAGGAATGGATACTTTATGCAAGAGAGGTCTCCTATGTGGGCAAAAAATTGGGAAGCTGGATTTCTGTGAGCACTGTGTGTTCGGGAAGTAGAAGAGAGTCAGTTTCAAGCCAGGGACTCACAGTACGAAGGGGACTCTAGACTATATTCATTCCGGCCTTTGGGGGCCAGCAAAAGTTCCCTCAAAGGGTGGTGGTGCAGTATATTTGTTAACTTTCATTGATGATTTTTCAAGGAAAGTTTGGGTTTATTTCTTGAAAAATAAAAGTGACATGTTTGTTACTTTTAAGCAGTGGAAGACTCTGATCGAGAAGCAGACAGAAAGAAAAATAAAGAGGCTGAGGACAGACAATGGCTTAGAATTTTGCTGCAGAGAGTTCGACGAATTCTGCAAAACAAAAGGCATAGTGAGGCACCGTACAAATGTGAATACACCACAGCAGAACGGAGTTGCAGAACGGATGAACCGTACTTTATTGAAGAAAGCCAGGTGTATGTTGTCAAATGCAGGTCTGGGCAAAGAGTTTTGGGCAGAAGCAGTTAATACTGCCGCGTATTTGGTTAACCGGTCTCCTCACACATCCATTGATTGCAAGACACCCGAAGAAATGTGGTAAGGTAAACCTGCAGATTATTCATTTCTTAGGGTATTTGGATGTCCTGCATATGTTCATGTTAACGATGGGAAACTTGAGCCTAGAGCCAAGAAGTGCATTTTTCTTGGTTATGCTTCAGGTGTAAAAGGATACAGGTTATGGTGTATTAATCCGAAGTCTCCCAAAATTATTGTTAGCAGAGATGTTACTTTTGATGAATCTGCTATGCTTCATCCTAGCAAGGAATCCTCTATTCCTAGCAGTGACAGTCAAGACAGTGTCAGCAAGAAGGTGGAGCTAGAAGTAACTTCTCAACAACCAGAAACAAGTCAGCAGACAGCAGATGAATTGCCTTTAGAAGCAGATACTCCTTCAGTAGAGGCGTCAGCGAAGGATTATGTTCTAGTATGAGATAGAGCCAAAAGAACAATTAAGCCAACACACAAAAATAAATCTTGTGGCTTATGCATTATCTGTAGCAGATTCGGTCGAGTGCAGTGAATCTACAAATTTTAAAGAAGCCGTCTCATCCGTTGAAGCAGAAAAATGGTTGGTTGGCATGAATGAAGAGATGGAATCTCTTGAGAAAAATCAGACTTGGGTGCTTGTCAAGCCGCCAAAGGGAAAGAAAGTAGTGGGTTGTAAATGGATCTTCAAAAGAAAGGAAGGTATTCCAGGGGTAGAAAATGACAGATACAAGGCACGGTTAGTGGCTAAAGGTTTTAGTCAAACTGAAGGAATTGATTTTAATGACGTGTTTTCTCCCGTCGTTAAACACAGTTTCATTCGGGTCTTCCTCTCTCTGGTCGCCATGCATGATATGGAGTTGGAGCAATTAGATGTGAAAACAGCTTTCTTGCACGGTGAATTAGAAGAGCAGATTTATATGCGTCAGCCCGAAGGTTTCCAGACTAGAGGAAAAGAAGATCATGTTTGCTTATTGAAGAAGTCTCTTTATGGCTTGAAGCAGTCTCCCAGACAGTGGTACAAAAGGTTTGACTCATTTATGGTGAAACTCGGCTACTCTCGTAGTCAATTTGATAGCTGTATCTATTTAAGAGAGTTAGAAAAGGGCTCATTTATTTGTCTATTATTATATGTTGATGACATGTTGATTGCAGCAACAAATATGTCAGAAATAGACAGGTTGAAAACACAGCTAAGCACCGAATTCGAGATGAAGGATTTAGGAGCAGCAAAGAAAATCCTTGGTATGGAAATTCGGCGTGATCGTGAAAAGAGGAGACTATACCTTACTCAGAAGAGCTACATTCAGAAGGTGTTAAACCGTTTTGGCATGGAAAATGCCAAATCTGTAAGTACTCCTCTTGCTGCTCATTTCAAATTATCAGCTAAATTGTGTCCTCAAACAGATGCAAAGGAAGGATACATGTCAACAGTTCCTTACAGCAGTGCAGTTGGCAGTTTAATGTATGCCATGGTTTGTACTCGTCTAGATATTTCACAAGCAGTTAGTGTGGTGAGTCGTTACTTATCACATCCCAGTAAAGCTCATTGGGAGGCGGTGAAATGGATCCTAAAATATTTGAAGGGCACTTCAGATGTTGGTTTGGAATTTGGTCGGACAGATGAAACTTTGACAGGTTTTGTTGATTCAGATTATGCTGGTGATCTTGATAAAAGAAGGTCTTTGACTGGATATATTTTTACAGTAGGTGGTTGTGCAGTTAGCTGGAAGGCCACACTACAATACGTAGTTGCATTGTCTACTACTGAGGCAGAATATATGGCAGCTACAGAAGCAGTGAAAGAAGCAATCTGGTTAAGAGGCTTATTCTGTGAATTAAGTTCGGATCATAAGGTTGCAATCATCCATTGCGACAGTCAGAGTGCTATACATTTGATGAAAGATCAGATGTATCATGAGAGAACGAAGCACATCGATGTCAGATATCATTTTATTCGGGACGTTCTTGCAAGTGGTAAAATTAAAGTCTTGAACATTGATACAAAAGACAATCCAGCAGATATGTTGACTAAGCCATTATCAGGTGCCAAGTTTGAGCATTGCTTAAACCTGGTAAATGTTCGTTGCAGTTAGTATATCTGATTTTGGAGTTGAGGAATATATTTGCTAATTATTGATACGGGAAAATTCAACGTCAAGGTGAAGATTTGTTAAAAAAAATATATATGCCTTTTGAATTTTGGGTGCTTCATGAAATCATTTCTTGGAGTCAAAAGCCTTGATTTGAGGAAGCATGTTTGGTGGAGGAAAATCATCTCTATGTTTTATGGCATTGCATGTTTGGTGGAGGAAAATCATCCCCATGTTTTATGGCATTTTTAAATTCCTTATTTTGTGGCTATGTGTTGGTAGAAGATGGATATATATATATGTGTATTGAAGTGTGGCTTCCATGGTGAAGAGAAGAAGAGAAGAACTTGAGCCACTTCTTGTAATTCTCGTGAGAGTGTAGAGGAAAATACATGAGGTGTTAGAGTGATCTCCACAGTGCACTTGTACTCCCAATATTTGTATAAGTGAATTTTTCCTCCGACTCCCCGTAGTTTTCCCCAAAAGGGTTTTCCACGTAAATCCTTGTGTTCTTTGTTGTGTTGTCGATTTTCGATTTTCACATTTGTGGTTGATAACATTTTCGAAAACCACTGAAACCATGGGTTGTTTATGAGTGAAACATTGACGAAAAATGAGTAAAGAGAATAGTATGTCTACTACGGGTTAAACTGTGATGAGGAGGATAAAAAATATGTATATTATATGAACAGAAATGTCAGGGTAAATGGGTTTAATGAGTAAATTGCTTGAAATAAAATTTCCTTTTAAAACCAGCTAAAACCTAAATTTAACCTTATTAGTAATAGAGTTGGAGAAGTATCAGTTGAGGATGAAAGGATGAGAAATGGCCGCTAGGTTGAAATGTTCACGGCTCACAAGTAGGAGGTAGATGTTACCATCATTCGCAGGAGTATTTGCTAGCAGCTTCCTCGCATAAAGTCATTTACTTTTTTACTAGGTTGGGTTAAATCACTGATTACATAGGTTAAAAAGTCATTTACTTTTTATTGCAGGTAATTTTAAAAAGTATAGAAACATACTCTTAGTGATTTTAGTTATTTCTCTTGAAAAAGGAAAGTTGAAAAGCCTTGCCTTTGTAAATTACCGGTTCCTTCTCGAACAAATTAAGAGTAGATTTTTATATTTTATAACCAATCAAACTCCTAATTGTTGTATGATTCATATTTGGAAGAGGTAAGAAAGCAAAATAAACCCACATGACTACAAACAGAATTTTTGGCGGGGTGTCAAACAATAGTTTAAGAAATTGCTTACCCTAATACCAGCATGCCGAGCAGCCTGCACGGCATTGTCCCTCCAATTCACTTTTGATGTTGTCAATTATTTTCATGTCCCTTATATTTCGCTCAATTACTCTCTTTATCTTTGGGTAAATTTCAATGCACAGGTACAAGGCAATATTACGCATATTGAAACACGAGGCAAGACAAAAATGCTACAAGTAGCAGATTAATCTTGAGAACTACTCATTCATTTTCAAATTTTTGTTTCTCAAAGCTTTTAAGGGATTTGTAATTTTCTTTGCTCGCCGCTCATAAGCTCTTCAATCGAATCAAATCGTCCTATTCTTTTTATTCCATAATATTCAGATAAGAATATGAATTAGAGATACAAGTATTCCTTGAATTTCTTGGGCCTAAACAAATCTAGCCTCATACCAATTGTTGAGTCAGGGGAATCCAACTAGAATGGATCTAAACACTTGAATGAGACACAACTTAACTCTAAAGGCTTAAGCTATTGAGTCCTATCTCCATCCAAGTGTATTTTTCACTGTTGGAATTTTAATTGAAAAAATTAAATTCAAAATAATTAGTGGGTTTAAATTTTCAGTTTTCATTGATGTATTGTTTTTTACTTAATGAGACATTTATTTAGCCCATTAAGGTCCTCCGAAATTTATATAAGCCAGTCCACTATATGAGTGAGTTTGACAGAACTTTGGGATATATAGTAGAAAAAAGGATATATGAACTCTAGAGAAAACCCTTTCTTCGACTATAGTATTTTCTTTGAGCATTTGAAGGTCATAAATCGACCGGGTGCTCCTTGCTCCATTCATGTTCACGGAGGAGGATCCTGATATGGGCGTCGTCGTACCACTCTGTAAGTGACTGCCAACAAGAGCCTACACGAAGTCCGGCAACTATTTCCTTAAGGCAGCAAGTGTCGCACCTCAAGTCAAGATATTTTTACTTTCTCTTATTATTATATTTATTTATATATAATTTATATTCTTAATGCGTCAACAAATTTATAATATGCAATATGAATGTTGTATGAATTTTATATTATTCCTTTAATACAAGTTTTGCATAAATAAATCATGAAAATCAAGTATATTTCTGGATGTGGGATTTTTGTTTGTCAAAATCTTTAACGTAATATAATTTAGTTCAGTTGCATCTGCTCGTATTCCAATTATTTTTTAAAAAAAGTTTTCAATCGAATTGGATAATCCTACCCTAATTTTCAAAGTGAAATCATTTCACATTATTGGCCACTTGACTTTTTTGTTTCATACTATTTGAACATATACCGGTGAAGATTTCACTTTCAGAACTAATTTATCCTAGGATGCCGAATACAGGGGCGGGCTAAGAATTTTTGTTAAAGTGTGCAAAAATAATATCAATTTAGAAAAATAATCTCAGAGCAGCAATGGGCAGTGCTTGGCAGAGTAAATCTAGCTTCAAGTTGAAGTGAACCACCAAAAATTATGTGTGTTCTTTACTTTTTTGCTCTGTTCAAACTATTCGGTATTACTTTTTCAAACCCATTTGCTGTGTTAGAATTGTTCAAACTATGTTGTTTAAACTGTTATTCAAACTATTCTGTTCAAACCATTGTTCGAACTATTTGTTCAAACTATTGTTTAGACTGTGTTGTTCAAACTAGTGCTTGAACCATTTGTTCAAACTAGGTAACTGTTCAAACTGTATTGTTTGTGTTTAAATCATTTTTCTATTCCACATCTAATCGTGGGTGATTGCAAGAGCTTATAAACGAAGAACTTTTCGAAAAATATCCTATTCACCCTCCTCTAAGCTGCTCAACAAGTATCAAACAATAGTTTAAGAAATTGCTTACCCTAATACCAGCATGCGCGGGCATTGTCCCTCCAATTCACTTTTGATGTTGTCAATTATTTCCATCCCCTTATATTTTGCTCAATTACTCTCTTGATCTTTGGGTAAATTTCAATACACGGGTACAAGGCAATATTACGCATGTTAAAACACGAGGCTTGACAAAAATGCTACAAGTAGCAGATTAATCTTGAGAACTACTCATTCAGTTTCAAATTTTTGTTTCTCAAATCTTTTCTGGGATTTGTAGTTTTCTTTGCTCGCTGCTCATAAGCTCTTCAATCGAATCAAATCGTCCTATTCTTTTTATTCCATAATATTCAAATAAGAATATGAATTAGAGATACAAGTATTCCTTGAATTTCTTGGGCCTAAATAAATCTAGCCCTAATACCAATTGTTGAGTCGGGGGAGTCCAACTAGAATGGATCTAAACACTTGAATGAGACACAACTTAACTCTAAAGGCTTAAGCTATTGAGTCCTATCTCCATCCAAGTGTATTTTTCATAGTTGGAATTTTAATTGAAAAAACTAAATTCAAAAATCGACCGAGTACTCCTTACTCCATTCATGTTCACGGAGGAGGATCCTGATATGAGTGTGTCATTGTACCACTCTAGAAGTGACTACCACCAAGAGCCTAAACAAAGGCTGGCGACTATTTCCTTGAGCCAGCGACTGTCGCACCTTCGGTCAAGATTTTTTTACTTTCTCTTATTGTTATATTTATTTATATCTAATTTATATTCTTAATGCGTCAACAAATTTATAATATGCAATATGAATGTTATATGAATTTTATATTATTCCTTTAATATAAGTTTTGTGTAAATAAATAATGAAAATCAAATCTATTTCTGGATGTGGGATTTTTGTTTGTCAAAATATTTAACGTAATATAATTTAGTTCAATTGCATCTGCTCGTATTATAATTAAAAAAAAATTAAAGTTTTCAATCGAATTGGATCATTCTACCCTAATTTTCAAAGTGATATCATTTCACACTATTGACCGCTTGACCTTTTTGTTTCATACTATTTGAACATATACCGTTGGATATTTCACTTTAAAAACTAATTAATCCTAGGATACCGAATACAGGGGCGGGCTGAGAATTTTTGTTGAAGTGTGCAAAAATAATATCAATTTTTTTTTCCTTATCGTAGAATTTAAGCTACACATAACTATATATAAAAAAAAACAAGCGAGAGAACGTTTCTTTTTAGTTGGATTATACGAAAAATATATATCTAATGCGTTAAGACATCATTTGATATTGGCATAGAATGAAATGGGTATTGAATGAACATTTCCAATCTAGATGCTTTTTCATATGTTCTTGTCCTTGAAAATTTTACTTATTATCAAAAACTCACAAATTGTGAGAAAGTGGCAAAGGCTCTAAATTCTGTACACAAACAATGCATTTTACCACTGTCTCACTATTTGTGAGCTTTAGTTTATTTGGGCATAGTATTTCCCCTTGTTCTATCTGAGTTATGATAGACTAAAAACAAAATGAGCCACGCCAAGAATAACTTTTCCTTTTTAATTTCATTTTATTATACAAATAGATTCAAAATGTCAAAGAAACATTAAAAACATATAATGAAATATTCCAATTTAAAGAAAGCTAAATGTTAGGTTTCACTAGCACCATTGGTGGGGTGGGCGTGGGGGGGGCGGGGAGAGAAGAACCTCAACGCTAAGATGGGCTATTACCCACACTAGCTAAAAGGTTGCTCCTGGACAAATAGATAAACCTTTATGACAATGGGAATCAATTTTCATTGAAATTTCACGCACCAAGTTAATTATTGCCAATAATTGCTAGCCTAATATAATTAATCAGAGATGTTAAATTGAAATAACAAGCGACAGCCGGCGAACAATTAAGTCAATGTTCCTAATCTTTTGCTGTTGACATTTTTATTGAAAAGTGAAATGCGGATTTTTAGTAACAAAAACGAAAATATCGGACAAATTAGAGCCATTAACTATTTGTTGACTATGAAGTCATGGATGAATCTTGGATTTGAATCTCAAATTGAATTTCCTTGACAAGAAAATCCAAATTGATACATAACAATACGAATGTTTCCAGCTCGTTGGAAATGTATATGACATTTAATCTAATGGTTAAAATTCATAAATTGATTCTTATTAGAAAATTTGCTTTCCGGCTATTCAAACACTATCCTCGAGCATAACACTACCCTTTTCTACAAGGGGAGCAATTCCCCCCAATTGATGCCGCTTTTCCTTGCCTAGGAAGGAGATCGACTTTTTAATAAATAAATTCACTTTCGAACTCTCGTTGACCAAGTCAACGGGAAATTGCCCCATTTCCCGAGCCCCTAGCTCATTAATATTTTCTGAACTCCTGGCTCATTAACATTTCATGAGCCCTGGCTCGTTAACATTTCCCAAGCCTGTGGCTCATTGGTTTTTTTTGAACCCATGACTCAATCACTTCTTGAGAAGTCTTTTGGACCCATAGCCCAAGGATTTTTGTCCTTTTAGAGTTTTGTTATTCCCTCGTTGTATAAGGAATGAATATTAGGCCCACGGCCCATCCTCCCCTCTTCCTTTATAAACAAAATTCTAGGGTTTTGCGAAAGGGGTGAAACTTCTCTAACAAAGACCACAACTACAAATCAATCCCCAGAACTATATGGGTCTGATTCTTCAAGGAAGGAACCCCATGGGTCCGACCTTCCAAGCCAAATAGCCTCTTCATTCATCAGTTCATCATCTCCCCACCACTTTCATTCATTGTTCATCAGCTTCTTTGTTTCCCCTGTTCGTCCAAATTTGAGTCTATGACCCCACCATTTTCATTCATTGTTCATCATCTTCTTTGTTTTCCCCGTTAGTCTAAATTTGAGTCAATGGCCCTCTATTCATCACAACATCTTAATTAAAGATATTCCTTACTCATGGCAATGGATGTAAAGATTTATTCTCTTTTAAGATGATGAGGACCATAACCCACCAAATCAGAAATCGACAAGTTTGCAACTCAACCCTCGAAAAACCCGCAAGCACCCCCTTATATATTTTTTTTCTAAAATATTAACCATACACACGATTTTCTTCATAATTACAACTTTAACCTAAGTGTCCCCCCCACCCCCACCCCCCCCACAACGGTCCCTGCTCCCAGCCACAAAACTCCTTTTTTATTCTTCTAAAATATTAACCATTTCTTTATGATTATAGTTTTACGTTAAGTGCCCCCTCGCCCCCTTCCTCTCTCCTTTCATTTTGTCAAGGAAATTATCTATTCTTATTTTCTAACTCTAATTATAGCTTTAATCAAGTCCTTTTCCCCTTTATTTTACCTCAGAAATTCTCTACCCTTATTTGTGTTTTTCGAATTATAACTCGGGACTAGGAGCTCTTTAAACTTTCTCTTTTGGAGTCAAAACGTTTTAAGCCCTATAGTAGAAGTTGTATCATTTCTAATTCTAGGTGTCTAAACTGGTATTCTGGGTATTTCAAAACTGCAATCAGTCACTTTTTGCCCTATTCTACATATCTAGAGTGTGAATCACTCTTTGAGGTTAAAAAGGAAGTTGTAGCTTTATTTCATATCTAGGTATTTTGTTTTGGCTAAAACCTAAGAAAGTGTGTGTATCAGAAGCTGTCTCTCTCTGTATTTTTGAAACTAGTCAAAACTAGGTTTTAGTGACCAGATCCGTGCACCTACTATATTAGCCCGATCGGCCCTTTTAGAGATCAAATCTTGTGAAGTGTTCGACATGAAATTTTTAGATAATAAAGTTAACTAACTTTTATCTTTAAAGAGTAATACCATTTGAATACTGTGGAAGGAGTTGTAGTATTTCTTCTCGAGGTCATTGTTTTTGCCAAAGTGTTGGCTAGTTAACTGTTTTGTGAGATGATTAAGAATTAATTGATTCCCATGAATGATTGATTGTTTTGTGTGCTGCTGAACCTTGTTAGTATTTGGTTGAGAGCTTTTGATGGCTGCCATGTGAGTTGTCCCTCCGATAGTCCTTGTTAGAATCGTACGCGAGGCTTGTGTTGTTTTCAAGTCTTGTTCATGTTGCTGGGTGTTCATTTCTATTTTTTAAATGCCTAAAGTTATGTGTTGATTTGCGTTGAACTGAGATGAACGGAACTGTTGGACTTGGGTTAAATAAGGTACACCTTTTGCCTATGCGGGCAGTCAATAGATCCATTAGACAGAATTGTTGGGGATTGCTTGCTCTAGTCCTAAAGTTAGAGCATAACTAGCTATGTTTAGCTAAAACATTCATGACTTTGCGGTCTCTCAATGTTTGTGGTTGAGTTGAATTATTGGAGTTGTTGGATGGTTGTGTTGCTTAACATTTGTTTGAATAACTTGTGCACCCTTTCACTTACGAGTCATTTGTGTTGATTTATCTATTTGGAGCTGTTATATCATTTGCACATGATATAACCTGCTAGACGTTCTTCGTTATAAGTTTTCTATTTAGTGTTTGTCACTCATATTTGCGATTTTAACCTACCAGGTGATACCGAATTAGCTGAGCAGGTTGAAGCGAATAAGAGGAAGGTCAAGGGTATTACTTTTGGTTAAGTTTGGTCTAAGTTGTTGCTTTTGTTAAAACCATAAGGATGCTATGTAATAAGATTAGACAAAGTATGTTTTTGTGAAACATATTCTGTAATAGAAGTTTATCAAACCTTCTAGTTATTAGTGGATTGTACCCTTTCGTATGAATGTTGAAACCACAGGTTTACCATAGAATGATCTATTAAACATAGTATTGTGTTATTGTTCCATTTGCTGGTTTAGTTAAACTTGACGCACCCGCGGTCTTGCCAAAAGGTGCGAGAGGTGAGGGTGTCACAAATATGCTTCGACCTACCATGAAAAGAAGAGTTTTTTAAAAGATGTATAACACTCTAACTATCACAAAATGACACACAAGTCTCTTGATTGAGGCCAAGTTCCTGCATAAAATCCTTCATCCAAAGAAACCCTTTGCACATCTTTCTGTTGCGGCAATGGACTCTTCTTCTGTTGTGGATAAAGCAACACATTTCTGTAGTTTAGATTGCCAAGACATAGCTCCCCCTAGAAAGTTAACCAAATAACCCGAAGAAGATTTTTTGCTATCAATATACCTTACCATGTTTGAATTGGTATAACCAATAACAATTGACTTTTCACTCCCAAATGAAATTTCAAACTATAAGTGCCAATAAGATATCTAAAGATCCACTTCACTGCATCCCAATGCTCTCTTTTAGGATTAGAAGTATATCGGGTAATTGTTCTAACTACATGAGCTATGCCTAGTCTAGTACAAACCATTGCATACATTAAACTACCCACTGCAGATGCATAAGGAACTTTCTCCATATCTTCAACATCTTTCTTGTCAAATGGACACCATTTCCTTTTAAACTTAAAATGTGTGGCAAGAGGAGTGTTAACCACTTTCGCTTTGTCCATCTTCAACCTTCGAAGTATTTTCTCTATGTACTTCTCCTATGACAACTATAATTTTATGGTTTTTTTTATTACAATTGATTCTTATACTAAGAATTTGCTTAGCTGGCTTTATGTCCTTCATTGAAAAAAACTTGCTCAAAGCTTGGTTCAACTTTTCAATTCTCAAAGCATTTTGGCCAACTATCAACATGTCATCAACATATAACAATAAAATAATAAAATCATCATTAGAAAACTTCTGTACAAAAACACAATAATCTAAAGTGGTATTCTTATAGGCTTGCCCCTAGAAAAGACTCGAATTTTTTATACCATTGCCTCGACACTTGTTTTAAGCCATACAAGCTTTTCTTTAACCCGAAACATAGTTCTCTTTACCTTTCACTTTAAACCCCTCTAGCTACTCCATGTATATTTTTTCCTCCAAATCACCGTGAAGGAAAGCAGTCTTCACATCCATTCGCTCAATCTCAAAATCAAGGCTTGTTGCTAATCCTAGAACAACTCAAATTGAAGACATTTTCACAATAGGAGAGAAAATCTCATCAAAATCAATTCCCTTCTTCTGATTAAAACCTTTAACAACAAATCTAGCTTTGTATGGAGGATGTGAATTATTCTCATTATATTTCAATTGATAAATCCATATATTCTTCAAAACTCTCTTGCCCATAGGCAAAGTGACCAAGTCAAAGGTCATGCAACAATTTCATCCCATCTTACATAGCATCAATCCACTCTTTGTTGTTTACATCCTCTATCGCTTCTTCATACATTTGAACTCAACAACTAGTGGAATTATAGATGCATGCTGCTGAACATCAACAACCCCTTCTACTTAACCCATTAATTTTTTCTACACCCTGATGGTCATTATGAATCTAGTCATGAACATCATACTGAGCATTATCATCAACCTAATCAAGTAACTATCTCTACAACTCACTGAATGGAACTCGGCCAATATCAACTAAATCAGAATCTCAGGATACTGTCTTCTCTACCCTATCAATGTCCATTATGGTCTGACCCTCAACAAATATAACATCTCAACTCCTTACGATCTTCTTCTCAATTGGATCATAAAGCTTGTAGCCAAACTTATTAGAACCATGGCCAAGGAAAATACATTCTCGTGTCTTGGGATCTAATTTAGACCTCTCATCTTTAGGGACATGAACAAAAATTTTGCAGTCAAATACTCTCAAATGGTCATAGGAAACATCCTTACCAAATACATCTGACCCTCTCAATTAATGTCCGATTCATTCTTTCAGCAACAATCTTGTTCAACTAAGGTGTCTTTTGATGACGAATACCATGTTGCCTACAGTACCCTCAAATGGTCCGATGTGCTCACCACAATTGTCTGAACAAATACATTTTAGCTTCTTTCCAGTCTACCTCTCCACTAGAACATGAAACTATTTAAATGCATCTAACATTTGGTCTTTTGTCTTCAAGAAATAAACCCAAAGTTTCCTTAAATAGTCATCAATGAAGGTCACAAAATAAGCACCACCACCAAGTGTTAGTGGTTTGATTGGATCACAAACGTTTGAATGTACCAAATATAATAAATTTGACTTTCTCAAAAGAGAATGACTTTTGAACAAAACTCTTCTCTATCTCTCTACTAAGCAATGTGCACACTTTTCAAGTTTACACTCCTTACTCCAGTGAGTAAATTCTTCTTAGCCAATAAGCCCATACCTTTCTCACTCGTGTGACTCAATCATTTGTGCCATAACTTAGTTGCATTCCCATCTTCCACAAAATTACGTAAATCCTCGGAAATTTTGGCCTACAACATATGGAAAAAAGATTTTTTCTTTCCTCTAGCCACAACTAAAGAGCCTGTTGTGAGCTTCCACTAACCATTATGAAAGGTATTGCTGAAACCCTCATCATCAAGTTTCTTTGTAGAAATAAACTTCAACCATATATCTAGTACATGTCTAACATCTCTAAAAACCAATCTTGCTCCATTAATAGCCTCCAGACATGCACTTCCCATACCTATAACTTTTTTCAAACCTTCATTGCCTATCTTTATTGTGCCAAAGTTTCCCAAAGCACATAAACCAAAAAAGTCCTCCTTCGAAGTGATATGAAGTGAAGCTCCATTATCAATTACTTAACTTGTCTCATTGCATGCCAAATTTGCATTGTCATGATAGCATACAATAACAAGATCATCAGTAACTATAGCAACTTGCTCATTATTTGTATGATCTTTTTCTTATTATTTTTGCTATAATTTTTCTTTTCCCTTAAAAGTAATTATTCATAATGTGACCCTTTTTGCCACAGTGATGACATTCCACATCCTTCTGCCATGATCATGACTTGCTTTTATTCCCGTTTTTACCTTTTAGACCTCTATTTTGACTTCGCCCCTTGCTTTCTGCAACTAAGGCTTCAAAAGAAAAAAGAAGAACCCCGATTTTTCCTTCTCATCTCTACATTCAGAATATTACTTTTCGCAAAATCCATGGTAACAATACTGTCAGGAGCAAAATTATACAATAACACACAAAATGTCTCCTAGGAGCCCAGAAGAGTACCAAGTAACCAAAGCCCAAGTACCTCAACTTTAATTTTAATATTCATGGCTGAGAGCTGATCAATCACTCCTTGAAACTCATTTAAGCGATCAGATATGGGATTTCCTTACTTATAACTCAATCACATGAACTGCTTCATCAGAAACATTTGATTGTTGCTATTTTTCCATGCATATAATGACTCAAGTTTTGTCCAAAGAGTCCTAGCATGTGTTTTTCCTTTATGTGATTCAAAACATTATCTTCCACAAATTGATGAATGGAGCCACATACAACTCTGTGCTTAAGAGCGCAATCACCATCAGATATATTTTCTGGTTTTGAATTACCAAACATAGGTAAATGCTAACGTTTCACACAAAGAAGGTTTTCTAATTTACCATCCAAATATGGTAATTATTTCCATTCAAATTAGCCACCCTGCTCAAACCCGGTTCCATCTTTCAATCACAAAAAAAATATAACCTGGCACTGATGCCACTTTTGTTGGCAAAAAAGATTCTCACTTTGATTGAACTTAGGAGGAAATGACTAAACAGGAACAAAACAACAATCTAACCATAATAAAAATATATCAAAAATAGCAGCAACAACACAGCAAACTTTTAACATGGAAAACCCCCTCAATGTGAAGGATAAAAACCACAGGACCAATCTCAGAGTCGACCTAAATCTTAACAATATAATTTTAGGTATAAAACCTAATTCCAACTCAACACAGGAGGGCCACAATTTTGAAAATAATGGAATCAACAATTATGGCAAAGACCAGGCTATATGAAAGCAAACAGACAAAGAAAAAATGGTGAAATCTCACCCAAACTACGCCAATCCCAAAACTTGGCCCCTGAGAACTCCAATTAGAAAACAGATTGTACGGATTTGAAGAACAAAGAGTCATAATCCTACTGATAAAATTTCAGCTCAATTGGTCTGTGAGTCGACCTCCGATCATTGCTCTGATCTGCCTTTTTCTCCTCTCTCGGGTGCCGCTGCCCTGTTTCTTCACACTGGCTTGAAAAAAAAAAAAAAAAAAAGAAAGAAAAACAAAGCCCTACATGGGCTGGGCTTAAGAAGAGCCCAAATGGGCTGGACACAAGGCCCAAAGGCCTGTCATTATGGTGTGTGCCAAACTTATTAGACTTGTTTGATGTGGCAGGAATCCATGCTTTGCAGTAGCACCATGCAGACCAGGACCAGGGGACATGGAATGCCTTTCCGCTCAAAATCAGGCCATAGATGGACTGGGTCGCACAAAAAGGCAAAGGAAAAGTTGAATGTGTGTTTGTGTGTTGTTCCTTGCATTGGTTGACAAAACCAGATCAACCTATATTTCGTGTTCACCTAATATTAGATTTTCTTTATTTCTTGTATTGATACAAACAAGTTCGTCAAGGCATCACCTAGGAAACAAAGTGCCCACAAAATAGGTGACAAGCCAACTTTGCCAGGGCGTCCAAGCACCCTAGGAATGCCTAGAGTCCTTGACAAATATGGATAAGAAAGGTGAAGATGCGTTGCTGCTTCATATTTATGTCACTTCCTGCAGGTTAGGCCTATATATAATCTTCTGCTTCATTTTTTTTTAATTTTCTGTTTTTCCCTTTTTAATTAGCGAAAGCCCGTGGCCTCAGCCGTGCCAAATACACAGTGGGTCTTCAGTTTCGTTCCTGCTAGGATCTCGAATCTCCATGATTCTGCAGGGGCGAATGCCTCATCGGTCAAGCCCAAGCTGTGGTCGTCATTGTCATCTGCAATCAAGCGAGGTTAAAAAGCAGATGATCTCATGAAATGTCCTGCCCGATCTTTGGTTTCAGCTTGGAACAATCTACATTGATGATGGGTTTCAACTTCTTAACATGTGCCGGTGGGCACAGGCTAGAAAAGCCCTATACCATTAGTGTAATTATTATCACGAGCTACCATGCATCAACCATTTTATTTTCAAATCTACCATTACTATTTCCTTTTGGACTTCATTGGAAACTATGCTACAACTGCAAAACTCACGAGCTGAAGATGAAAATTCCTGAAGTGTTCAAACCCAATAGAATTTCTTGAATCCCTTGAGATTCACATATCACTTGCATTTTGTTGGGCCAGCGGCCTTTCTCGCGCCTCTGCTTTGGACTCCCGTTGGGCTCCAGAACACTAGTCCAAAATGTCAGGTTAAGTCTATAGGACCCATTTTTTCAAGAATAAATGAAAGCATTGTTTCAAATTCCTTCGTGCACCCTTTGCCTCATCGAAAATGTTGATATGATAAATTTGAAATGTTTCATTAGTCTGGGTGATCGGAACACCCAGTAAAAAGGATCACTTAAATTTTACTGTGTATCCTGTGTGAACAGTGTAAGAGAGACGTAGAATTGTTTGTTTGGAAATTCATGCTACTTGAGGCATGTTTTTAGCTGCCATGGCAAGTCTAGAACTAAAATTTAGTTTTGTGTGAGATGTGTGTTTTACTGACCGAGTCAAATTTGAGCAAAATGACCAAAAAGCATCAATATGTAAGCTGAAAAGGTCGAGACATGAATTCGAGCTACTGGGTAAACACAAATGATCAAAACTTGAGTTTATGTTGATCAAAACATCTGTTTTACAAATGCACCACTTCCCCTGCATTTGCAATTCAAAACATAGTTTTGAGGGAGCAAAATTAAGTTTGGTAAAACTAAATTTGTGCCAACCAAAACATGTCAAGTTACCGAATTTGAACAAAACTAAGCTTTGAATTGTGTTCTTAGTCGGTTCAATAGTATAACTGCGTTGAATTTTACTAGAAAGAGTTCATCCATCGAAGCTAGAGTAACATGGAAAATGGTAGGTGTTTAGAAACTAGGGGACAGGATGAGTATAAAACACACTTTATGGACGTGTGTCCAACTGCATTTGATGAAGTTGGCCTCCATATCCTTGTGTTAACACTGCACTCATTCTGGGCATGTTTCTACAAATACAAGTCAAATCATTTTTATCGGTTATTTCAGAGTAATATCATCTATGAGTGGATCAAAGTTACCTCATAATGGTCCAATCTTGGGCTTGAAATTCACCCAAGAATACGTTTTTGTTATCGTCGTTTTTGGGGTAAAACTTGTAATCATGAATAACTTTTACTAGAGATCACCGTTTCATAAACACTTTCGTTTCAACTGGCTTTGTGGTGCATAATAAAATGAGAAGACACATCTCTTATTTTAGAACAATTGCACATTGGAGATCTAAAGAATTTTACAGAGCGGATTAATAGATACTTAAGGAATGAGCTCCCCAGCTTAGGAATAGGGCACATTTTTTTATATATATTCGCCAGATAAAATCATTTCGTTTCCTAAGACTTTTTCATTCCAAAGTCACTGTTCCGGACGAGATTTAGAAACATCCGGCGAGGCAAAAAGTATTTCTAAAAGAAAATTACTATTTTTTCTCACAGAAAATTGCTTTACATGGTCTGATTGATAAATATATATATATATATATATATATATATATATATATATATATATATATCTGCAGAAAAAGCTGCAAAGTTACACCACATGTTTTCAGTATATTTTAAAAAATAGCAATAAAACAATGAAAAATCTTTCTCAAGGAAATGTTTGTTGAATAAAGCCTTAATGTTAGTTTGAATTCCTTTTGGTTCTTGCGTATCTACACAATTATATATATATTACTCAACTGCTAGAGTCGTAACGCATTTTCTTTATTTACCGGTCACATTTGACTCATGGTCAAAGTATGATTGTTCTTCTTGCATTTTTGTTCAGTTCTCAGTTGTTACATTACCTGAACAGTACAACGATTGCAATACTACAAATATTTAGTAAGTGTCACAAACATTTTTGGAAGTAATAAGTTATCTACTTACAGGCATTATAAAGGTAGGGTAGGTGAAATAATCGACAGTGTAATATTATTTTCAAAAAATTAATCGTATAAACTCGTGAAATAGATGACAAGTATATAAATCAATGCTGTGCATTTTTTTCAAGGGAATATTTTTTTCTTTCTTTTTTTTTTTCTTTTTTTCTGGGTATCGCTTCCCTTTGACAATTTTTCCATATTAGGTGAAAAATGATTACAATCTAATTACAGGTTTTAGGGTAGAAGTGAATGCCACGTGGACTAAACGGTGGGTAAGTATGAATAAGTATGAATATACACCTAATCATTATTACAAACCTTCACTGTTCCTCCTTTGGATGAAACAACGAATGCTCATAAAATATTATTAAGATAGAACACAATTTTCCTTCAATTAAGATTCCCCAATAATGAGACCCTTAAGCCCCCTCCCCTTTTCCTTCCCCTAGTCACACACACCCTCTTCCTTTTGTGGGCCCCACCCCCCTCTCTCTCCCTCTTTATCCTCAAAGGGAGTCTCAATCGGCGAACAGGAGGGGAAAAAGGGTCATCTTCAACCCTTCTGCCACGTTAATCAAAGAGTGAAACAAAATAAAAAAGGGAGAAGGGAGAGAGCAATAGTGAACTGCAGGAGCAGTTTCTTTTCTTTTTCTTTTTTGAGGGTTCCATCGAGGGAGAGTAGACGAAGGAGCTGTTTGAATGGGTAATTACAGGTTCAAGATATCAGATATGATGCCAAACTCGTGGCTTTACAAGCTGAAGAACATGGGGAGGAGCAGCCACAGGGCCACCCACCCAACTCCCACAAGGAAAAAACAGCCCAAATCAATTGCACCTCCCCAAACAGAGCCTTACTCCAATTCTTCGACGCCAAGGAAGCACCACCTCTCCCAGTCCAGAAAATCATACTACTTCGCTCGCGAACATCTCCCCAATTCCCCCGCCGACAAGCCCCAATTCCCGGACCCCCCGAGAAAGTCCTCTCGCGGGAAATCCTCCCGGAGATCTCCCCACCGGCAGTTCCCGTCCCCTGTTTCCACCGCCGCCGTCTGCTGCGAGGTGCGAAGGTCCGTCGAGACAGCGGCGCCGGAGTTCACGGTTTCACCGCTCGAGAGCTCGCCGGAGTCCGAGTTCGGGGACCACCTCGCGCGGGAGTTCCGGTCCGACAGCGTCCTCCCGACGGAATCCTCCGACGCGATGGTCTCGCTCTCGTGGTCGTCGAGCTCGTGTGGCTGCGGCGGTGGCGGCGGGGGCCCCAATTCCACCCCCAACGACATCGAGATCGATCTCAAGTCCTTCAGCAAGGGGACGGGCGCAAAGGTTTCAGAGTATGCCGCTGTTGGTGTGGTCCCCGAGCTCGATTTGCCCCCTATCGTCACAAAAAAGATCCCGCCGCCCAAATCCTCCCGGAATTTGAAGAAAACAGAGACCCCAAGAAAGAAGCCGGCGAGGACGAATTCGAGGAATGGGTCGGATGCGAATGCGAAAGAGCCGAAGGCCAGCAGCCCGGGGAGGAGAATTTCGGCGCATTCTCCGGTGGGGGTGAGGCTCCGGGTCAATTCGCCCAAAATCGGTGGCCGGAGATTCCAGGGCAGCCGGCGGAGCATCTCGTCCAACACTTCGAGCGAGCTGTCGGCGGCGCGGAGGAGCGTTTCAGACAGCTTCGCGGTGGTGAAGGCGTCGGTGGATCCGGGGAGCGATTTCAGGGAATCGATGGTGGAGATGATTCTGCAGAACAATATCTGGGAGTCCAAGGATTTGGAAGAGTTGCTGGCTTGTTATCTTTCACTGAATTCTGATGAGTACCATGACATTATCATCACTGTCTTCAAGCAAATCTGGCTTGATCTAACTGACGCTCGCCGGGTGAAGCTGTTCTAATAGTTCTGTTTGTCATTTTTTTTTTTATTTTTTCCAAGAATTAATCTATCTGTATATGATCAACTTATTGCATAAGTAACCCCTCCCTTTTTGGATTATCATTCATCTCTCTTTCTTTACTTCTTTTTTTTTTTTGCTTGGTTTCCTTGTGCGTTTCGAAGTTACCTTTTTTCCTTTTGGGCAAGTTATTTCAAAGTCTCAAACTAGCTTTACATTTGAAAAAGTATCGCATTCACACGTACAAAATAGGGGTGAAATACGTCATTGCTCAAAACTACAATTCATGTGATCGTCTCGCTATTCTTGAGTTTTAAGTCATTTAGAGGTAAGATAAAATTACATTTAATGTGGTGAATGGTAACCCTCATATTCAATTGTACAAAAGTAGGGATAAGTGCAGACATTATATGGCATCCCATCAATAATTAATGGGGTGACCAAATGGGGCTTCCTTCCTTTCCATCTTATTTTATAGTTGTTAAGTGTTGTTTTGTCAATGTTTGATTGTCCCCTCCATATTTCAGCAAGTTTTGTGCTGGCCACTTCCCATCTTCTCCTCTCTCTCTCTCTTTTTTTTTTTTTTTTTTTTTTGTAATTTCTTCATAGAAAAAGGGAGGTTTTATATCAATTTTTGCTTCGTGAAGATTGAAGAGACAAAAAGTACAGCAATTCTGTAAAATTTATGGATAGATATCAGTCAGACCCATTTGGGTACAATCCGGTGAACGATACTGTGGTTAGTGAAGGAGGCTATAGATAAAAGCTGACAGTTTCTTCTATCAAACCCTCACGAGTCCCACACGACCCCCAGACCCATAAAGAACATACCCTTTCAGAGGACCACTCTCCCAACTCACCCAAACCCAAAAAAAAAAACATTTCTTGAAGTTTCCACCACAAACCTAAACTCAACTTCACTCCCCCACCCCTCTCCTCTCTCCAAGAGAAGGTGTGCCCTACAACCCGTAAATAAAGGTCAATACTGTAAAAAAGCGCGCCCAAAGAGATTCAAAATTCATCAGTGTGGATTCATTTAACAATAAAGAATGAAAAAGGAGATCATTTCAAATCTGTGCATGACCTTGGCATGCACAGCGCAACAAAGCCCTGCAAGGCTCCATAAAATATTGAGGTAATCTTTTCCAAGATTTTGACATCCGGAGTTGAAAAGTTTGATCGCACAGAGTTAAAAGTGGCCTTGAGAGGGATTCAAATTAGTAAAGCAGTTTACGTAGCTAAAGAGAAACGAAGTCCTACAATTAGGCCCCTGTCTTCCAAGGAACCTAGGATCATGTGGCCTACTAAACACAGCCCCATTTAGTAGAGCCCAGTTAGTGGGGGCAATAAGGTAATTCGACCATCGAGGTGAGCAATTATCAATTTACGTGTTCTAAGGCAGTGGAATGTGAGAAATTCGATTTGAATCATCAAACTCTTTTACTAGATCATCCATCTTTTAAAATCGTCAAACGTACCGGAACGCTCTCGCGCTGTAAGAATGTAAAAAAAATCAATGGCATAAAAAGTCAATTTTCAGTTTCACACCAGAAAATATAGGTTTCGAAGAGAGTTTTTTTTTTTTTCCTTTTTTTTTCACTAATTGCGCCAATGCAATTTGAAAAGAGAGCACAGCCCAGTTAAGTGAGTGTCGTGTCTTTGTGGGACGAGGAAAATTGGACAAAGCTCCACATCTCCTTACCTACCGCAAGAAATGGAAAAACCTATAATACCCTCGTGGCTCGTGAGAGTTTTACTGTTCAATTTCATATTTAGATTTCTCTTTTAAATGATGACTTTTAAAAAAAATAAAAATAAAAGCTGGCAATGGACTGACTTTTCCTATTTTATTTTCAAATATTAGTGACGTTGCCAAAGGTTATGATGAATTACTAGTGCCTGGTCAACTGGGGCTTTTAAATTTAATTTTGTGGACATAATTAAAACGAATGACGAGAATTATTTTTTCACTTGGCTCATTGTATTAGTCTAGTTGTAACAATATTTTTCTTTTCTTTTTTTTCTTGCCCCTACAGGGAGAATGTTGACGAACACCCACATTCATAGGTAACAAATTATTGACATGAAGTCCCATGCATAGGCCTCTATTTTTTTTGGAATTCAAATTTGTCACAAATACGAGATTTTACATTGAAAAAATTGGAGACTCCTGCCCAAATCCCAGAAGAGAGACACGAATCGTGCTATAATGGTATTAGATTTTAGTTCAATGAAAACATATGGTATAATAAGATAGAAACGTGTGTTTTTTTCATAATTTTGAATAATTTCTCCCTATTTTATTTAGTTGTTGATGCGATTTATTTGATTTAAAATTATGTGTATTCACGCACAAAAGTAAAAGTTAAAAAAATGACATTTAGGATCTCAGTTGTACTTTAAATGTAATTGATGTTACATTCCTCAATAGCCATCCATTAATTAATGTGTAAGGCGTTTAATGTCTTCCATACTAAATTCCGCGTTATTAATTAGAACTTTAAGGCACAAAGCGTAACCGAAATAAGGAGAAAATAAAAGTGAAAAAAGGAGTGAAGAAACGAAATTGGTGTGAAGAGGTCAATGCAACGCACGACACCTCAGTAGGTACGCACCTTATAGGGGCTTGACCTTTCAAAGCAAGGACTTTTTTGTAAGTTTAGGGACGCATCTCTCCTAGGACGACGAGGCCACAATCTGTTCTCCCAATCATGATTGAAATCATTACTGCACACAAGGCCTACTCATGAATTAATTGGTCATGTTGAGTCATTAACATGGTGCGAGGCGACTTCTGAAATCTTGATTGAGATGCCTTTAATGAAGTATATGATCCATATGCTTTGGTGGGTTAGCTTTGAGGGCTTTTTTTCCTTCCTAATTTTTAATTAACGGTGCTTCTGTATTTGTGTGTGGTCTTTTATAAGGTTTTGCTACCTTATACCATTAAAGTTGTGGCATTCTAATTGGGATTTATAATAATTGATTCCTAATTATTTCAGGGTATTTAAGGTAATTTAAAATTTATTCAAATTAAGATGACCGATGAAAATACTTTTTAGGCAAGTTAGTCATGTTTCCTACCAATTTGGTTTGTTGGGTACGACGAAATGAAAATAGAATAGAAATTAAAGAGGAAAAGTGATTCTTCATTTTGAGCTCGGACAGAAAAAAGAGTTATATTGTGTTCTCACCCTAAATTGGCTTAAAGTCATGAAGTGTCAAATGGTGGTGAGAGACTATATTTTAGTACAAATTTATAGCTCTCTTCTGTGTCTTAGGATTCACATGTTTTTTGGTGGTTTAGGATGTAGGGCATAAAATTTTCCTAAAACAAAAACAAGTGAATGAACATTTAGGCCAAGAATGTTAATTCGCTTGAAAAAGATGTCTCTAGTACAATACCAAAACCTCGTGACGTTATGGACCAGTGATAGTTAAGCATGTATGCCAATACACATATGGTAGGAGTGATAGACAGGAACCACTAAAAATAATTATGAGTACTAGCTATGCATTTGGCTAATAGTTATTGAATGGTATCTCCACATCATGATAAGTTTTTTCCATTCACCTTATCTAATTTTCCCTTAATTAGGGACAAAGTCCAATGCATTGCACCATTTCGGAAATAATCCTAGATAATGGACAAAACCGTGAGAAACAATTTTGAATAAGGAACGTAAAAGCAAAGGAGAGGTGGGGAGAGAGACAAGTGTTGGGAAGATGAGCTCACAGATCTTGAGTCGTCGGGACATTCCCATGACCCAAAATGAGAGGGAAAGGTAGCTAAAAGGACAAATATAATCTATGTGACATGTGGAGCTTTTTCTCACTCTAGCATAAAAAAAAAATTAATTTCTCAACATACCCTATCTTTTCAGGGTATTCTCTGTCTACCCTACTTTTTGAAAAACGCGGTCGGTAACCGCGTTTTCTCTCTCCTCACTTCTGACAACCGATGATTGGTGTGTCGGGACGCAGAAAGATGAAAACGCAGTTGCTGTCCGCGTTTCCCTTTTTTTTTTTTTTTTTGAATTCCTATAATGACCAAGAGAGGACACGTGTCGTTCTCCCATTGAAATCGCGGACGGCGTCCGCGTTTTTCTTTTTTTGAATTTTCCCGCAGCAGAAATTGGACACGTGTCATTCCCCCATTAAAATCGCGGACAGCATCCGCGTTTTTCTTTTTTTTTCGAATTAATTGGACACGTGTCATTCCCTCATTAAACTCGAGGACAGCATCCGCGTTTTTAATTTTTTTTAAATTTTCCCGCCAAAATCAAGGATAATAACTATGTTTTCTATTTTATTTAAACCTCACCCTCTAACTCATTTGGTTAGAACTCTAGTTATCAATTATAAAGTCCCATGTTCAAACCCTCCCTCTATCACCTTTTACTTTTTTTTCCCACATATGTTGTTCTCCTAATTTTTTTTTTTATTTTGATTCATTTTTCTTTCCATTAAAAATTTTAAAAGTCAAGAAATTGGTGAAATTTGGTAAAAATTTAAAAGTACTAATTCAAAATTCAAAATTTGAAATATAACTAACCACTAAAAATATAAATTTGAAATATAACTAACCACTAACAATTTAAATTTTAAAATACAACTAACTACTAAAAATTTAAATTTTGAAATATAACTAATTACTCAAAATTTTAATTTTGAAATATTATTAACCACTTGAAAATTTAAAATTTAAATTTAAATAATATTTTAAAATTAATAATTCCAAATTTAAAATTTAAAATTTAAAATTTAAAATTAAAATTTTAAAATTCAAAATTCAAAATTTGAATTTGAATTTTAAAATATACATAGCAATTAGTTATATTAAATTTTAAATATAACTAGCTACATGGAATTTAAATTTTGAAATATAACCAACTAGTCAAAATTTTCATTTTAAAATATTATTTAAATTTAAATTTTAAATTTTCAAGTGGTTAATAATATTTCAAAATTAAAATTTTGAGTAATTAGTAATATTTCAAAATTTAAATTTTTAGTAGTTAGTTGTATTTTAAAATTTAAATTGTTAGTGGTTAGTTATATTTCAAATTTATATTTTTAGTGGTTAGTTATATTTCAAATTTTGAATTTTGAATTAGTACTTTTAAATTTTTACCAAATTTCACCAATTTCTTGACTTTTAAAATTTTTAATGGAAAGAAAAATGAATCAAAATAATAAAAAAAAATTGGGAGAACAACATATGTGGGAAAAAAAAGTAAAAGGTGATAGAGAGAGGGGTTGAACATGGAACTTCATTATTGATTACTAGAGTTCTAACCAAATGAGTTAGAGGGTAAGGTTTAAATAAAGCAGAAAACATAGTTATTATCCTCGATTTTGGCGGGAAAATTTAAAAAAAATTAAAACGCGGATGCTGTCCTCGAGTTTAATGAGGGAATGACACGTGTCCAATTAATTCGAAAAAAAAAAAGAAAAACACGGATGCTGTCCGCGATTTTAATGGGGGAATGACACGTGTCCAATTTCTGCCGCGGGAAAATTCAAAAAAAAGAAAAACGCGGACGCCGTCCGCGATTTCAATGGGAGAACGACACGTGTCCTCTCCTGGTCATTATAGGAATTCAAAAAAAAAAAAAAAAGGGAAACGCGGAGAGCAACCGCGTTTTCACCTTTCCGCGCCTCGACACACCAATCATCGGTTGTCAGAAGTGAGGAGAGAAAAAACGCGGTTGCCGATTGCGTTTTTTAAAAAGTAGGGTAGACAGAGAATACCCTGAAAAGATAGGATATGTTGAGAAATTAATTTTTTTTTTATGCTACAGTGAGAAAAAGCTCGTGACATGTGAGTATTTATCAAATAAAAAAAAATGACAGCCATTCATGAGCACATCCTAAAGGATATTGCGAAACCACTCAATACAATGATTTATTCGGTGATATCTTTAGGTCATCGCAATGCAATCATATTCCAAAAATATAGAAGCAAAGACATTCCACGGTCTAACAATCAAAATAGAATGGACAAGAAATTGGAGACCCCACCCATCAAGTACTCCTTGATGAAATTGCCAAGCCGCTTTTTGACCACCGCCAACATGACCCGTAGATTCTGGGTCTTTCATTTCACCGCCCCATCATCTACTATTCATGTATATCTTAAGCATGAACCCCTTTTGGAATTAGAGAAATGAAAAAGGAAAATGAAATGGAAATCGATCATTCCCATTTTCTTCATCGTTTGGTAATATATATATATATATATATATATATATATATATATATATATATATATATCAATGATGATGACGAATAATTTAATTTGGTTCGGATCGCTGCCTGGACTATAAGGACTATTGATTAAATGATCTTCATCTAGATCGAGCTTATATTAAACGGTTTTGATTCAAACTAAGACTGTTTATCAAATATTTTAACTTGAACTGGGATTATGGCCTGAACCATGTGCTGCGATCCATTTTGTCTTTCCTTTTGAGTTTAATGTTGAAATTTAAAATAAATAAATAAAATGATAACAAGAGATCAATGCTTTGTTAGTGTTGTAATTGAATGAGCAGATACAAACACTTTATCAATGTTATAGCTGAATCATAAAACGCTAACAATTTTAATAGTGTTGTAATTGAATAATAAAAAATAAAAACCTTATTGTCTTATAAATTAATCATTTAAGAGCAGTAAAACTTATTTTTCATTCAATTTAAGTTAAAAGGTCTACAAAAAGAGTACACATAATGTTAAAATTATGTCTCATGTTTGAAATAAATGCAAATCCATAAAACATAAGAATGGGAGGGGGTTAAAATATATTTTAATATTTGGTTTGGTCTTGGACTGGCCTGGTCCAAATCATGGACTAGGATCGGGATTGGACCATGGATTAGGACGGGACAGGACCAATATGGTCCTGATTTGGACCGGTCCTTCGAGCCAAAATGTTAGGCTCCGATTCTTATGGTTTAGTCCAATTCCGGTTCTTTTTCAGTTCGATTTTTTCCCTTACTCTAGTTATACACTCAAGCTTAGAATAGCTATTTAGGGAAATAATCATTTTCACTTCCTATCTAGACCTATGATATGTTATCATGTGACTCTCATGATATCACGTGGAATCATAAATATCTTCATATAGAGTTCGTATAATTTATTTATTTATTTTATATTTAAAAATTATTTGAAATTATTTATATGTTCATTTTATTTTATTTTATTATTGAGTAAATTAATTATGCATACGGAAATAGAGTGGAAAATGACCATTCCAAGCTGTAACCAAATGGAGCCTTAGATGCTCCACCACTCGTGTGAAGTGTGGCTTTCACCGACACTACCGCACACCTCGACAAAGCGAGATATTAAAGGAATAGAGTACAAGTGTCGATGACGAAAATAAAGCAAGCGCGTTCCCCGCCCTTCCCCTCCCTACCCCCGCTTCCCCTCTCTTCCCCTTTTTTAATATTTTTATTAAAAATGCATACAATTTTCCTTATGTGCACATGACATATATATATCAACTCATTTTACGAAGGGAAAATTACACTTAACCTCCCTGGTTTGCTCTAATTGCGGAGAATCTATCTATAGTTTGAAAATCAGCATATAACCCCCCTCTGGTTTCAATGGACTTGCAAAAGTTAATTTTTCCGTCAAATTTAGCGGTTTGTCCTCCCACAAATATTTTTAGGGTGTTTAGGAGGAAACAAATATATTTTAGTTTCCCAAACTACCCCTTAACCAATTTCTTAACATCTGTCATAATGGTTCCGACAAAACAAATATTTTATATTTCTTGTACGGCAGGAAAAAATGTTTCTTTTACTGAAAATACTAATATTGATAAAAAGATATGACAAGAAAACAACTAATATATTTATTTTCATATATTTTGGTCGTGTAATTTATAAGACATTGTAAGTTTACACTACAAAATAGTGAAGCAGTTAAAATTCCAAACAATCACTACTTTAATCTAAATCATTTCCTGTCATTACAAAGACTGGCTTAGAAAAAAAAAAAAGAATCAAGCTCCACAAACATAGAGGAAAAAAAGCTTTAACTTATTGCAATCCCCCCTTGATTAGTAAAGTCTTAACTTATTTTAGACTAGAGGGTATGATTGTCATTTTTGCATTCTTTGTTAACGGTGTTAACTTTTGCAAGTCCATTGAAACCACAAGGGGCTATGTGCTGATTTCCAAACCACAGGGAGGTTCTCCGTAACTGAAGCAAACCACAAGGAGGTTAAGTACAATTTCTCCTTTTACAAAATTTAGGCCTCATTCAGTTATGAACAATAATTTATTCAAATAATTTTTTCAATAAAAATATTTAGAATATAAGAAGTCAACTTTTTGTTTTTGAATGAATCTGGTTTGTAATACAAATTTCACTTGTCGGTAAAATGTAAGTTGAGTTATTAATGTAACGGTCAAAATCTCTTTTTGTGAGTGCTTTCGACTACCAACTAGCCTCGGCATCAAGAGTACTGAAAAATATTTTCTTCACGAGATTAATTTATAACCTATGCTATTATAAAGGGAATTAGTTATGTGGTGTGTGCCTGTTCTTTCTATCTAAAAAGGAAAAAAACTCACTGACGGTTTTCTTTTTTCCCGTCGGATAGTTAAGATAGGATGCTTCATAAGTGAGGACAAATTTGACAATCTAACTTAAAATATAACCATACCTCCCTAAAATGATGGAACTACCCTTATAACTGCTCCCTAAAATAATGGAACCACCCTAATAACTTCCCACCTGCTTTCGGTCGCTCCAATTATTTTCAGAATCTCTAATAATTCAAAAAAAAAAAACTGTATGAACTTGAAAGTGACCAAATATATATGTTTAATCTCTTTTGTTAATTTAGACTCGCCGAAAAAGTGATAAAGCATGAGCTAAGCGCGCATGATGCCGCTAGTATATGCTATTAGAAAGGGGCTGTGGTAGGAAGCAATTATTTTTCATCAATCAAATTCCAAAATTATAAAATTTATAACATACCCTTATTTTTTGTAAACATTCTAACATTCCCTTAAAACTAACCGAATATAAATGTAAAATAAATATGTTACAGTTATGAAAGTTAATCTCGTCCACTCTCAATTTTATCTTTTTCAAAACATAACCACTTTACTCTCTACTCCTTCCATATTTCTCTTTCAAAACATACCTATTCTTTCTTTATTTTTTGAGTTTTTTTTTATTTAGTCTTCTATATTAAAATAAATTTATGAAAAATATTATATTAATGAAAAAATAGTTGGGTACGTGTGTGATGCAACTAGCATATATAAATGCGATTTGTTGTGCCAGTTCTTTCTTCCCAGTAACTTTCACTATATCCCCGAAACACGCAGACATGTTCATAAATGGCCCAAACAAACTCCGTATGGAATCGTCCCACCCTCCCTCTCTTGGAGCAGTGGAGCCACGAGTGGTACTAATAAAATGAAAGATGAAATCGAACGGTTAAGCAAGGAATGAGACACAAACTTTCGAAAGGGAAAGAAAGAAGAAACGAGTCATGGAGAACAGTTCTCGCCCGTCTCTATACTCTGAAGTTGACTCTGGCACATCAAAATCTTTACCGGATCTATTTCAGATTGCGAAACTCTTCTAATTGCTTATTCTCTGTACACCACTCATCCTTTTTTTCTTTTTTTTTCTTTTTTTTTGCGAAGTTTAATCTTTCTCTTTACCTTTTCCTTTTAATTCTAGATGAAACCTTTATTATAAAGGTTTTTTTTTTTTAAAAAAAAAAAAAGCCGTGAATGTTGAATATTCAACTCAGAGATGTTTGGATCAAATTACAAGGCTGCCCTCCTGCCAAATCAGGGGGGGTCTCATCCCTCTCATTACATGCATGCATGTGGTCATGGCTCTGTCATTGATTCATGATGTTTGCGCTGCGCCGTGCGCATGTCTTCTTCCGGTCTCTGTTTTACAGTAATTTCCCCTCACTCGCCAACGACCCCACGCTTCCGCCAATGGACAGTCCAACACGATCCAATCCGCACACTTCATACTCACTAACTACTCGGAAGAGAGGTGGGCTCCCTTGGGAAGCTTTCTTTCAGAAAAGTCTCTTAGAAAGCTTGTGAAGCTTCTCAGAGCCTCCGAATCTTTTGATCTCTAGTTCTTTCTTTTTTGAAAATAGTCTATTTCGTAATAATTCCCTTAATTCAAAACTATTCAAGGAAATATATATATATATATATATATATATGTGTGCGCGCGCGCGCGCGGGGGAAAAGGATTATGTAGCAGCGATGAAGCCCGTATGGTTTTCAACATAAAAATTCAAACCTTATGTATTAAAAGACTTCCGAAAAATATGATGGTACATTAATTTTTGTATTTTGGTGTTAGCACACGCTTCTCATTTAAAGGGTAAAAAACTCAAACCACATCAAACTGTTTAAATTATGAAAGTTTTGTGCTGTTTAAACGAAAGGGTTGTACTAACATTAAATGTATAAAAATTAATGGGCCCTAATATATTTCTATGCTCTTCCAAAAACATGGTTGGAATCCGATAAGAATGACAATATCTCTAAATTAGACATATTACCACCATATATTCATTTTACCCTATACGTAATTGCTTACATTTGAAGAAATATTTTAAAGTTTTTTTAAAATCGCAACAAATAGGACCTTATGAGCTGGAAATTTTAAATCAAATGCAATGTCGCAACAAAACTGACGGCAGGGGCAGTCGTTCTGTATGCGGTACCCAACGCTAACACTAACCATTTCGCGTACGTGCGGCTGGCGGGGTTGATTTAATGGCATTGTAGGGGACCCTCTTTAATTGATTCCTCCCCCTGCACGGCACTGCCTGATGTACGTTTCTTCTCCTCTCTTCCCTCACATGTCCTTGAAAATAATGTTTCACACGGGCATTTACTACACTTTTCTTTTCCCCCTAATGGTAATGAGGTACTACTCCTAATCAAATTCAATGTGACATTCCTAGACTTCATTTTTTTTTTTGGTACAATGGAAATGAGAAAACAAAACTAGGCCTACTAAAAGCTACTCCTGCCATATTTTCCACCAAAAAACAATCAAGAGATTTTGGTGATCGATCGAAGCCCGTTGCGATAATACTAGGGTTTTCGTAGCTGTTACCATATTTTAATTTTGTGTGAAGTAAGCACGTTATGTCTGATTCCTAGAATCTAACATTCTCATGTATGATAGACTTGGCAAGTTCCTTGCGGTGCAACATTATTTTGTCTGGCCTTCCCGACAAAATTTAAAAAATATAACATTTTTGTAAGAAATTATTCTATGATGCCATTATTTTAAAACATTATATTACAAACTTAAAATATAGGAAAAATAGTCTAGAATGAGGAAATAATTTGTTTTGAATATAAATATAATACATTAAAGTTTATCTAACATTTCTATTAACTAAAGAATTAAGTGTTTGCAATTTATTGTGTGTTTTTTCTAATTGTTCTTGTCATTATCGTTGTAGGTTTTATGAGGTATGTACATGGATGATAATTCCTTCATCCAAGGGGTTGATCAAGCCTTTTTATTTTACATGCACATTCCATTCTACTTTAAATTTGCTGAGTATGACTTGAATTCTAGTAGTTTGAGCCTTTCAAGGGGTCCCGCTGCCCGTAACAATTTGGGCCGAGCCCATGTAGTGTTGCAATTAGTTACCATGCTACTTTATATAATTGTTATGTTTAGGGTCTGTAATTGGAATGATTTTGTAACCCTTTTGTAACTTTTAATTGTTGGAATATAAAGGTTGGGCCGCCGATCCCACCCCCAGAGGCAAGTTCTCCATGGAACCGAGCTAGTTTACTAGACTTCTTGCACGTTCGATAGTTTCGTTTTATTTTGCTTGCTATTTTTCTATATTTATAAGTAATCATTTCTTGTATAGATCCAAACAGAATCTCATATTAACACTCGTTAGGCCTCCTATATTTAAGAATGTAACATTTTTGAGTAAATTTCACGAACCAAACGAGCGCTACATGTCTCAATGATACCAACTTATTTTTATATTTGAACATGAAATGACAGAGTGATCATATTTTTTTAGATAACATGAAAGCATATTAGTAAATTGAGCAGTTACCTCTAAATCTAAATAACCCCAACTAGCTGAATTGGATAGATCAACGATGGTTGGCCCAAGAATCAATCCTCAAACCATTGGACAAATCTCCTAGTGTTAATAGATTAATCCGTTCAAAATAAATAAATAAAAATTGTAAATGGCGAGCTTGATTAGGTGTTTCCTCCAGGTTTATAAGTGAGCTGAGTGTTAGTGGAGGCATCTATGGTGAGATTATATAAGAGATTCTCAAAAAACGCAGTACCTCCTAATTAATCATCCCCTACGATCTCTGAGCTCCATGACTCCTTGAAATTAGTGATATCGGGGCCACGTTAAAAATATAATGGGAAAATTGAGATTATTTGTAGAATTTAAGCCAATTCAGCTCATCTTCGCTTAGGATCGGAAATGTACTCTGCACCTAACTATTGAATGGTCGTCACGTGTACTTTGAAAATCTTGATCATCTACTCAAATTTAAAACGTTAAATTTGTTTAGAATTAAACTTTTAAAAACGTTACAATTTATAAAACAACATGTTATAAGCTTGAACGAATAGTTGGGATTTTTAAAGTATACACGATGATCATCTTACAGTCAAATACAGAGTGCATTTTACTGCCCTCAATGGAGTTGAGCCAGTCTCTCCTCACATGTCCTTGAAAATAATGTTTCATACGGGAATTTACTGCACTTTCCTTTTCTGTTTCCCCTCGTGCTAATGAGGTACTACTCCTAATTAAATTCAATGTGACGGTTGGGTTTCTCTCTAATTGATTCCTCCCCCTGCACTGCACTGCCTCATGTACGTTTCTTCTCCTCTCTCCCCTCCTTCCATTGATACGGGTCCACCTTCTTTCTCCTCACATTTCCTTTTCTTTATTTCTTATTTTTTTTTTTTGGTGCAATGGGAATGAGAGAACAAAACTAGGCCTAATAAAAGTTACTCCTGCAGCATTCTCCATCAAGAAACAATCAAGAGATTTCAGTCATCGATCGAAGCTCATTACGATAATACTGAGGTTTCCATAGCTGTTGCCATATTTTAATTTTGTGTGGAGTAAGTGCTGGAATTTTCAGTTAGGGAAAAAAAACTTAAATTCAAAATTTTTAATGGGTTTTAATTTTACTTTTTATTGATTCATTATTTTCTACTTAATGGGCCATTCATTTGTCCCATTAAGATCCCTTGGAAGTTACATAAGCCGGTCCACCCTGCAAGTGGGTTTGACCAGACTTTTTCCTAAAGTATTTTCTTTGAGCATTTGAATGTCTTACATCGACCAAATGCTCCTTTCTCCTTTCGTGTTCGTGGATGAAGATCCTGACATGGGAGTTGTTGACCCCTACCAAGAGCCTACACAAAAGGCGACGACTATTTCTTTAGGGCAGCGAGTGCCTTGCCTCTACTCCGAGGGCAAGATATTCTCACTTTCTCTTCTTATTATATTTATTTTTATTTAATTTATATCCTTATTGCGTTAATGAATTTGTAATATGCAATATGGATGTTGAATGAATTTTATATTATTACTTTAATATAAGTTTTGTGTAAATAAATTATGGAAATCAAGTCTATTTTCTTCAACAGCTAAGGAAATAGTTTGATGTTGGAAACTTATAAATTGGATCGTATTCACCGGAAAAGTGTTTCTTAATTCTTAGGGAATTAATTCTTATTTAGCATGTACAACTGGAACATATAATATAAATGCATGATTTAAATGATGGCTTTTTTTTTTTTCCCTTTTATTGAGGATCCAAATGATAATCTAAGGCATGTTTAGTTTTAAATGGTGTTTCCGTTAGATTTGTGGTGGTTTATTTTTTCTCATTGAATCATGGGAATGGCTCCATCGTATTCCATTGTAAAATAATGATTGCCTGACTAATTATGAAATTTCTTATGGAGTTAATCTTATCATAATTGCAACAAATGCACGTGATGCTTCCCCCTTAACGCTTTCTACTTTCTACATTAAGTAAAGCATTTTATGAATATAATTTGTAAAAGTCTTGGGTGTAATGTTCATATTTTAGGGAACGTTTAAATGGGAATAATTCCGAGCCTTATATATTTTCCTACCTTGATTAACTTAATATTTGTGGAATAATAAATTCATTGGAAGTTTCTGTAATTGCCGTTCTAAATTTCTCCTCTAGACTTTTTTCATTTTCGTAAAAAAGGTGATATTTCGTATGGAGTTCAGGAGCTCGTCTGCGACCGTACCTTTTAATCTTTAATTACCAATAATATTATTGATTGTACAGATTTAGTCTCTTAGTATTAGAGTTAAATATGAGTTCGATTTCCCCTTGTAAGTAAAGAATGGGAATGTCCGTTTATGGCCTGGTTTATAATTTTAACGATCCTACTAATAAATTCTATTGCAGAATAGATGTCTCCATAATAGGCTTTTGTTAGGTGAACTATAAAAGAAGATGGTTTTATAAGGTATGTACATGGATGATAATTCCATCGTCCAAGAGGTTGGTCTAGCCTTTTTATTTTACGTGCACGTTCCATTCTACTTTGAGTTTCCCGAGTATGACTTGAATTCCTGTAGTTTGAACCTTTTTTGGGGCCCCGTTACCCAAAACAATTTGGACCGAGCCCATGTGGCGTCTCAATTAGGTCCTCTGCTACTATATATAGCTATTTTCTTTAGGGTTTCTAATTAGAAGGATTTTGCAATCCTGTAAATTTTAATTGTTGGAAAATAAAGGTTGGACAGCTGCTTCTGGCCCTAGAAGCAAGTTCTTCATGGGACTAAACTAGGTTACTAGACTTCTTGGGTTTGCGATAGTTTCATTTCATTTTACTTTCTATTTTTCACTTATTTATAAGTAGTCATTTCTTGTATAGATCCTAACAGAATCTCACATTTCTACCAGGTTTGAACATGAAATAATACATCAAAGCATATTCGTAAATTGAATACCTTTTAATCTAAATAACCTTGACTAACAATTTGAATTGGATAGATCAATGACGGTTGGCCCAAGAATCAATACTCTGTGAATCAAAGTTGGATCCACCAACTTTGGCATTGGACAAATCTCTTGGGGCTGACAGATTAATCTGTTAAAAAGTAAATATAAAAAAAATATAATGGCAAATTTGATTAGGTGTTTTCTCTAGGTTTATAATGAGTTGAAGGGGGCCCTCTTTAATTGATTCCTCCCCCTGCACGGCACTGCCTGATGTATGTTTCTTCTCCTCTCTTCCCTCACACGTCCTTGAAAATAATGTTTCACACGGGCATTCACTATACTTTTCTTTTCCCCCTAATGGTAATGAGGTACTACTCCTAATTAAATTCAGTGTGACATTCCTAGACTCCATTTTTTTGGTACAATGGACATGAGAAAACAAAACTAGGCCTAATAAAAGCTAATCCTGCCATATTTTCCATCAAAAAACAATCAACGGATGTTGGTGATCAATCGAAGCCCATTGCGATAATACTAGGGCTTTCATAGCTGTTGTCATATTTTAATTATGCGCAAAGTAAGCATGTTATGTCTAATTCTCAGAATCTAACATTCTCATGTATGATAGACTTAGCAAGATTCCTGGGGCGTAACATTATTTTGTTTGGCATTCCCGACTAAATTTCAAAAACATAATATTTTTATTAGAAATTGCCCTATGATGCCATTATTTTAAAACATTATATTACAAACTTAAAATATAGGAAAAATAGTCTCGAATGAGGAAATACCTTGTTTTCAATATAAATATAATACATTAAAGTTTATCTAACATTTCTATTAACTAAAGAATCAAATGTTAGCAATTTATTTTGTGTTTTTACTAATTATTCTTGTCATTATCGTTGTAGGTTTTATAAGGTACGTACATGGATGATAATTCCTACATCCAAGGGGTTGATCTAGCCTTTTTATTTTGCATGCACATTTCATTCTACTTTGATATTGTTGAATATTACTTAAATTCCGGTGGTTTGACCCTTTCAAGGGGTCCCACTGCTTGTAACAATTTAGGCCGAGCCCATGTAGTGTTGCGATTAGATAGCATCCTACTATATATAGTTGTTATATTTAAGGTTTGCAATTAGGATGATTTTGTAACTCTTTTCTAACTTTTAATTGGAATATAAAGGTTGGGCCGCTGCTCCTTACCCCGGAGGCAAGGTCTCCATGGAAATGAGCTAGTTTACAAAACTTCTTGCGTATAGGATAGTTTTGTTTTATATTGCGTGTACGATAGTTTCGTTTTATTTTGCCTGCTATTTTTCTATATTCATAAGTAGTCATTTCTTATATAGATTCTAACAAAATCTCACATTTAACACTCGTTAGGCCTCCTATATTTAGGTACTACTAGTCAAATTCAATGTGACATTCCTAGGCTTCATTTTTTTTTTTGGTACAATGGAAATGAGAAAACAAATCAAGGCCTAATAAAAGTTACTCCAGCCGTATTTTCCATCAAAAAAACAATTAAGAGATTTTTGGTGATCGATCGAAGCTCGTTTCGATAATATTAGGGCTTCCATAGCTGTTGTCATATTTTAATTTTGTGTAAAGTAAGCGCATTATGTTTGATTCCCAGAGTCTAACATTCTCATGTACGATAAACTTAGCAAGATTCCTAGGGCGTAACACTATTTTGTTTGGCCTTCCCGACTAGATTTCAAAAGCATAACATTTTTATAAGAAATTACCCTATGATGCCATTATTTTAAAAAATTATATTACAAACTTAAAATATAGGACAAATAGTCTAGAATGAGGAAATACCTTTTTTTGAATATAAATATAATACATTAAAGTTTTTCTAACATTTCTATTAACTAAAGAATCAAGGGTTAATTATTCTTGTCATTATCGTTGTTGTTTTTATAAGGTGTGTACATGGATGATAATTCACTCATCCAAGGGGTTGACCTAGCCTTTTTATTTTACATGCACATTTCATTCTACTTTGAATTTGCTGAGTATTACTTGAATTCCAGTGGTTTGACCCTTTCAAGGGGTCCCGCTGCTTGTAACCATTTGGGCCGAGCCCATGAGGTGTTGCGATTAGTTAGCATGCTACTGTATATAGTTGTTATGTTTAGGGTTTGTAATTGGAATGATTTTGTAACCCTTTTGTAACTTTTAATTGGAATATAAAGGTTGGGCTGCCGCCGCTGCCCCCAGAGGCAAGTTCTCCATGGAACTGAGCTAGTTTACTAGACTTCTTGCGTGTACGATAGTTTCGTTTTATTTTGCTTGCTATTTTTTAATATCTATAAATAGTCATTTCTTGTATAGATTCTAACAGAATCTCACATGTAACACTCGTTAGGCTTCCTATATTTAGGAATGTGACATTTTAAAGTAAATTTCACGAATGAAATGAGCCGTATACGTGTCAACGAAACCTTCCTGTTGTTATATTTGAACATGAAATAAAGGGTAATCATCTTTTTTTAGATAACGTGAAAGCATATTGGTCAACTGAGCAGTTACCTCTAAATCTAAATAACCCCAACTAGCTGAATTAGATAGATCAATTATGGTTGACACAAGAATCAATCCTCAAAGTTTTGACCATTGGACAAATCTCCTTGTGTTAATAGACTAATCCGTTCAAAATAAATAAATAAAAATTGCGAATGGCGAACTTGATTAGGTGTTTCCTCCAGGTTTATAAGTGAGCTGAATGTTAGTGGAGTCATCTATGGTAGGATTATATAAGAGATTCTGAAAAAATACAGTACCTCCTAACTTGTCATCCCCTATAGACGCTGAGTTCCAAGACTCCTTAAAATCAGTGATATCGGGGCCACGTTAAAATTTTAATGGGAAAATTGAGATTATTTGTAGAATTTAAGCCAATTCAGCTCATCTTCGCTTAGGATCAGAAATGCACCCTGTATCTGACTATTGAATGTTCGTTATGTGTGCTTTGAAAATCTTGATCAGGTGCTTAAGTTTAAAACTTTAAATTTGTTTGGAGTTAAACTTTTAAAAATGATACAATTTGTTTGTAAAACAAAATGTTATAAGCTTCAGCTAATAGTTGGGGTTTTCAAAGTATACATGACGATCATTCAACTGCCAAACACTGAATGCATTTTTACTGCGCTAAATGGAGATGAACCGGTCGGTTTCCTCTTTGATTGATTTCTCCCCCTGCACTGCACGGCGGCCCACCCCCCGCCCCTTCTTTCTCCCCAGATGTCCTTGAAAATAATGTTTCATACGGGAATTTACTACACTTTCCTTTTCTTTTTCCCCATATGGTAATGAGGTACTACTCCTAATTAAATTCAATGTGACAGTTGGGTTTCTCTTTAGTTGCTTCCTCCCCCTGCACTGCACTGCACTGCACTGCACTGCACTGCCTGATGTACGTTTCTTCTCCTCTCTCCCCTTCTTCCATTTATACGGGTCTATCTTCTTTCTCCTCACATTTCCTTTTCTTTATTTCTTTTTTTTTTTGGCACAATGGGATTGAGAGAACAAAACTAGGCCTAATAAAAGCTACTCCTGCAGCATTCTCCATCGAGAAACAATCGAGAGATGTTGGTGATCAATCAAAACACATTACGATAAGAGTGAGGTTTCCATAGCTGTTGCCATATTTTAATTTTGTGTGGAGGAAGCACTTGAATTTTCAGTTTGGGAAAAAAACTTAAAATAAAAAATCTTTAATGGGTTTTAATTTTACTTTTTATTGATGCATTATTTTCTACGTAATGAGCCATTCATTTGCCAATTCAGCTTATCTTCGCTTAGGATCGGAAATGTAGTATGCATCTGACTATTGAATGGTCGTCATGTGTACTTTGAAAATCCTGATCACCTACTTAAGTTTAAAACTTTAAATTTGTTTGCAATTAAACTTTTAAAAATGCTATAATTAGTAAAACAACATGTTATAAGCTTGAACGATTGGTTGGAATTTTCAAAGTATACATGACAATGATCAAAGTGCATCTACCCTAAATGGAGATGAGCCGGTTGGTTTCCTCTTTAATTGATTCCTCCCCCTGCACTGCACGACGGCTCCACCCCCCGCCCTTTCTCTCTCCTCCCATGTCTTTGAAAATAATGTTTCATACGGGCATTTACTGTTGACCCAAGGCTCTGTGTATTTGATTTTGATGATGCCAAACTTGTTATACTAACATATTTCCATGAAGTTTATTTTTATTCTCAGGATATATGACAATGGAATATTGTGGAAGATTTTATAGAATATTATTGTAAGTCTATTTCTCAATATATTGGATATATTTTCATGTCGCTCAAAATCAAATTTTATTCTCTGCAACGGTTTGATTTTTCAAAATTCAAAAAAAACTTTCTTTAAGTGTTTATTCTTGAAAAACTGATTTAAAAAGTTTTAGAGAAAGAATATTTTCTGGAATATAGTCTTGAGCGAATTTGAATTCAAATAACTTCCTTGATTCATAGATTTGATTGAAATATTTTAGACTGATTTTATCTTGGAAGATTTCATTCAAACGGCTATATACATTTCTTTATATAAGAGGCAGCAGCACTACTTTGAAAGATAACCAGAACATTCAGAAGAATTGTTTTACTCTCTGCAAGTGTTCAAACACTTTTTTCACATTCAAACATCTACTCATTTGAAAAGAGGCGTTGCATTTGAATTTCCTACTGACGTTGATTTCTAAAAGGGTTGTAAGTCTTACTTACTACAAGAATTGCTGTGTGAATTGAATTTCTTAAATCTGATTTGACACTTGGTTTTTCAGAAACGTTTAAACAATTTGAACTACTTTGCTTTCTAAAAAATCGTTTTACAGTTGTTTGAAAAGGTTTTTGAGCAACTTGGAATATTTGTTATCTTTTGCTGAGATTATCCAATACGTTGAGAAGTGAATAGCAGTTCCATTTGTATTTGGCTAGGTTTAAACACAGCTTGACAAATTGGTCACGGCTGGTGTTTTAGGAAGTTATTTATTCACTTTCTTGCCTTATAAAAGAAAGGTTTTAGGCTTGTTTGTCACTTTCTTGCCTTAGAAGAAGAAAGGGTGATTCGTATGGGTTATTTGTTTCTGAACCCGCAAAAGAAACTATTGATTATAGTGTGATCCCAGGCTAGCAGTGGGCTGTGCTTGGCAGAGTGGACGTAGCTTCAAGTTGAAGTGAACCACTATAAATTCTGTGTTCCTTTCTTTACAGCTCTGTTTAAATTGTTAGTTATTGCTTACTCAAATTCATTTGTTGTAATAGAGTGGTTTAAACAGTGGTGTTTAAACCAGTGTTCAAACCTGTGTTCAAACTATTGTTCTAACTGTGTGGTTCAAATGTGTGTTCGAACTTATTAAACTGTTCAAACTGCACAATCTATATTTAAACTGTTCAAACTGCACAATCTGTAACTCCTCCACCATTCTTTGATGGTGCTGATTATGCATTATAAAAGAATAGAATGGAATATTTCCTACTCTCCATTGACATGGAATTATGGGAAATCATCCAGAAAGGTTGCACAAAACGTAAAATCAAAGACACAGATGAAGCTGCAGGTGAGCATAAAGAAGTTCCAAAGCCCAAGAGTACTTGGACTCAACCTGAAATGGACAACTTCACATTGAATGCAAAAGCTATCAATTTACTGTTCTGTGGACTTGGACAAAATGAGTACAACAGGGTAAGTCAATTTCGAACAGCAAGAGAAATCGAGAGAATGCTTGAGGTAACTTATGAAGATACAAACCTGGTAAAGCAAAATAAGATTAACTATTTTATTCAAGACTATGAACTGTTTAAAATGAAAAGCGATGAAACAATCACTCAAATGTTTACACGCTTTACTACTATTTGTAATGAGCTAAATGATCTTGGAAGAAGTTTTTCTATTAGTGAACAGGTACGAAAGATTGTGAGATAATTACCAAAAGAGTGGGAATCAAAGATTGTAGCAATCTAAGAAGCAAACAATCTTGATACATTGCCATGGAAGAGTTGATTGGAAAGTTGATGGCATATGAACAATCAAGTAAACGAGCTGAGAGTGAGTCATCTAATAGAAGAAAACAAATTGCACTAAAAATGACAACTAAAAATGACAGTGAAGAAGATGATGAAGATGATGAGATATCTTTATTCAAAAAGTTCATAAAAGTGTACAAAAAAGCCAAGGAAGGAAATAGAAAGAAGTTCAGCAAGACAAAAGAACCAATTGTATGCTATGAATGTGATGAGGCTGGTAATATCAAACCGGATTGTCCAAAGCTGAACAAAGAAAAGAAGAGTTCAAAACATCAGAAGTTTGAAAGGAACTCAAGATCAGACAGGAACCCAGAAAAGTACAAGAAGTTTGACAACTATAAGAAGAAAAAGGCTATGGTGGCTACATGGTCAGGTTCAAGTGACTCGGAATCTGAAAGCTCAGACAGAGATGAAGCATCTGCTCTATGTCTGACTGCACAGGATGAAGATGAGGTAAATGACTCTCCCACTGTAGAAGAAGTATTAGAAGCTTTTAATGAGTTATATGATAAGCATGAATCCACTATAGAAAGTTATGCTAGATTTAAAGGAAAACATTGCAACTGCATATCATATGATCAATTTCACAAGATAAAAACTGAACACGCACATTGCGTCTCTCATGATACTTATGCAGAATTAATTGATGAAAATAAGAAACTAAAGGCAAAAGTAGCTGATCTAGAAAATGTTATGTTTAAGTTCACTAGAGGTAGAGAAAATTTTGATGCGATGATGGGAAAACAAAGATGTGTTTATGACAGAAAAGGAATTGGGTATAAACCTAAAAAGTATGAAAAGGCATATAAAAAGAAGTTTAGTGCTACTGCTTGGAATTATAATACTCCTTTTATAAAATGCACTTACTGTGGCCGAAGAGGACACCAAGAAAGGTTTAGCAGGTTTAAACCTCAAGGTTGAACAGTGAATCAGAGGAAACACAATGCTAGAGGTCCCAAAGTAAAATGGGCACCTAAGGGCACTGCAACAAATGATTGCACAAATAAACAGACTTCCTCAACTGTAAACTCAAGAGGACCCGAAATGAAATGGGTACCTAAGGCGACATTGTTTGCAACAGGGTCATGTTCAAACCAGTAATGAATGGTTCCTCGACAGTGGATGCTCACGGCACATGACTGGGAATCGCAATAAGTTCTCCAACTTAAAGCCCTTTGATGGAGGTAATGTCAAGTTTGGAGACAAGTCAAAAGGTAAAATTGTTACAATTGGCACAATCAAGGTATCACCTTCACTATCTATTAATGATGTGCTTCTAGTCAAAGGTTTGAAACATAATCTGTTAAGTATTAGTCAGTTTAGTGATAAAGGATATGAGGTTATATTTGATTCTGATATCTGTACTATTGAAAAAAAGGATACTAACCAAGTTGTTTTGACAGGAAAGAGAAATTAAAATGTTTATACTTGCAATTTAAATAATACAGTTCCATCTATCAAGTGTTTTCTTGCAAGTGAACATAGTACAACTCCCTGGCATAGAAGATTGGGACATATCAACATGGATTTGATCTCCAAAGTTGCCAGGAAAGAACTTGTTCGAGGTTTTCCCAAACTTTGTTGGAAAGATGAAGGAAAATGTGAAGCATGTGCAAATGGAAAACAAACCAAAAGTTCATTCAGGAGCAAGAAGTATGTTTCAACATCAAGACCTTTGGAAATGCTGCACATGGACTTATTCGGTCCAAACAGAACTGAGAGTTTGGGTGGTAAACTTTATGCTTATGTAATAGAAGATGATTACACTAGATTTACATGGATATTATTTCTTAGACATAAAAATGTTGCATTCATTAAGTTTGAGAAACTTGCTTTAAAATTACAAAATGAAAAAGGCTTGAGCATTGCATGTATCTGTAGTGATCATGGTAGAGAATTTGAGTTTGAAGGTTTTAAGAAATTTTGTGATTTGCATGGTATATATCATGATTTTTCTGCTCCACGCATGCCTCAACAAAATGGCTTGGTTGAACGTAAAAATAGAACTTTAATAGATCTTGCACGTACCATGTTAAATGAACATAATACTGTTAAACATTTCTGGGCAGAAGCTGTTAGTACTGCATGTTACATTTCTAATAGAATTTTGCTTAGATCTATTCTGTATAAAACCCCATATGAACTGTGGAAAGGTTACAAGCGTAAGGTGGATTACTTCGAGGTATTTAGTAGTACTTGCTTTATTTTGAATACAAAAGAGAATTGAGGTAAGTTTGATAAGAAGACTGATAAAGGTATATTTCTTGGTTACTCATCTCGCAGTAAAGCATATAGGGTGTTTAATTCTAATTCTAGAACTGTAAAAGAAAGTATTAATGTTACGCTTGATGAATCTCCTATACTAACAAATATTGCTGAGAATGAAGGTCCAGAACAGGTATTTCAAATCTCAAAAGAACCATCAGAGAAGGTTTAAACAGAGGATTGAGCAGGTGTTCAAACAGAGGATTGAATAGGTGTTCAAATAGAGGATTGAACAGGTGTTCAAACAGACGATCGAACAGGTGTTCAAACAGAGGATCGAACAGGAGTTTAAATAGAGGTTCAAACACAAGTTCGAACAGATGTTCGAACAGAACATTAGGATATTCAGACTGCTGAGGAAGCAGAACCAAAGAGAAAGTCTACATACACTAGAGTTCGTGATTCCAAATACTTGAGTAATGATAATGTCATTAGGAATCCTCCTCAACGAACAACAAGGTCAGTCAGTAAAGATACAGGTATGTTTGCTTTTGTTTCAACTATTGAGCCTAAGGAAGTATCTCTTATAATTCAAGATGAATTCTGGCTTTTCGCTATGCAAGAGGAATTGAATCAATTCGAGCACAACAAGGTATGGACCTTAGTTAAAAGACCTAAAAATACATCGGTGGTAGGTACAAAATGGGTATTTAGAAATAAAATGAACGAGGATGGCTTAGTTGTTCGCAACAAGCTAGACTTGTTGCCCAAAGCTTTTCCCAAATTGAGGGAACTGCTTTTGATGAAACTTATGTACCGATAGCTCGTTTAGAATCCATTAGAATTTTGTTATCTTATGCTTGTTATAAAGATTTCAAGTTGTTTCAAATGGACGTCAAAAGTGCGTTCCCGAATGGTGAAATCAATGAAGAAGTGTATGTTGAACAACCATCAGGGTTTGAACATGAAGAATATCCAAATCATGTGTTCAAACTATCCAAAGCACTCTATGGATTAAAGCAAGCTCCAACGGCTTGGTATGAGAAAGTGAGTGGTTTTTTACTGGACAGTCGATTCAAAAAAGGTAAGATTGATATCACACTATTTATAAAGTTCAAAGGTAATGGAATCTTACTTGTTCAAATTTATGTTGATGATATAATTTTTGGATCCACTAATCATGTTTTATGTCAAGAATTTGCTGAAAGCATGAGCAGTAAGTTTGAAATGAGCATGATGGGAGAATTAAATTTCTTCATTAGACTTCAAGTAAAGCAAACGGATCAAGGAATCTTCATCAGTCAAACAAAATACATCAAAGATATACTCAAAAGGTTTGACATGGGAGACTGCAAAGACATATCTACTCCAATAAGTACCAGCATAAAGATTGATCAAGATCTTGAAGGTACCAATGTTGACACAAAAATGTATAGAGGTATGATTAGATCTCTTTTATATCTTACTGCATCTGGACCAGACATTATGCTTGCTATGTGTCTCTCTGCTCACTTTCAAGCTAATTCTAAGCAATCACATGTTCAAGCAGTGAAAAGAATTCTCAGGTATTTGAAAGGTACTTTAGATTTTGGTCTTTGGTATCCAAAATGTTCAAACCTAGAATAAACATGCTTTTGTGATGTTGATTTTGCTGGATATAAAATAGACCATAAAAGTACTAGTGGCACATGTCAACTTCTTGGTCACTTACTTGTTAGTTGGTCTAGTAAAAAGCAAAATAATGTTTCTATATCTACTGCTGAAGCTGAATATGTAGCAGCCAGTCTTGCATGTTCTCAAGTGCTTTATATAAATCAATCATTGTCCATCAAAAAACAATCAAGAGATTTTGGTGATCGATCAAAGCCCATTGCGTTAATACTAGGGCTTCCATAACATTTTCATGTATCATAAACTTAGCAAGATTCCTGGGGCATAACATTATTTTGTTTGGCCTTCCCGACTAAATTTCAAAAACATAATATTTTTATAAGAAATTATCCTATGATGCCATTATTTTAAAACAATATATTACAAACTTAAATTATAGGAAAAATAGTCTAGAATGAGGAAATACCTTGTTTTCAATATAATTATAATACATTAAAGTTTATCTAACATCTCTGTTAACTAAAGAATCAAGTGTTAGCAATTTATTACGTGTTTTCACTAATTATTCTTGTCATTATCGTTGTAGGTTTTATAAGGTATGTACATGGATGATAATTCCTTCATCCAAGGGGTTGATCTAGCCTTTTTATTTTACATGCACATTTCATTCTACTTTGAATTTGCTGAGTGTTACTTGAATTCTAGTGATTTGATGCTTTCAAGGGGTCCCGCTGCATGTAACAATTTGGGTTGAGTCCATGTAGTCTTGCGATTAGTTAGCATGCTACTGCATATAGTTGTTATGTTTTGAGTTTGTAATTGGAACGATTTTGTAACCCTTTTGTAACTTTTAACTGGAATATAAAGGTTGGGCTGCTGCTCCCGCCCCTAGACGCAAGTTCTCTATGGAACTGAGCTGGTTTACTAGACTTATTGCGTGTACGACAGTTTCGTTTTATTTTGCCTGCTATCTTTCTATATTTATACGTAGTCATTTCTTGTATAGATCCTAATAGAATCTCGCATTTAACACTCATTAGGCCTCCTATATTTAGGAATGTGACATTTTTGAGTAAATTTCACGAACCAAATGAGCCCTATATATGTCAACGATACCTACTTATTTTTATAGTTGAACATGAAATAATAGAGTAATCATATTTTTTTAGATAACGTGAAAGCATATTAGTCAATTGAGCAGTTACTTCTAAATCTAGATAACCCCAACTAGCTGACTTAGATAGATCAATTATGGTTGGCACAAGAATCAATCCTCAAAAGTTTTGACCAATGGACAAATCTCCTAGCGTTAATAGATGAATCCGTTCAAAATAAATAAATAAAAATTGTGTATGGCGAGCTTGATTTGGTGTTTCCTCCAGGTTTATGAGTGAGCTGAATGTTAGTGGAGTCATCTATGGTGAGATTATATAAGAGATTCTCAAAAAATACAGTACCTCCTAATTTATCATCCCCTACAATCTCTAAGTTCCATGACTCCTTGGAATCAATGATATCGGGGCAATGTTAAAAATGTAATGGGAAAATTGAGATTATTTGTAGAATTTAGGCGAATTCAGCTCATCTTCGCTTAGGATCGGAAATGTAGTCTGCATCTGATTATTGAATTGTCGTCATGTGTACTTTGCAAATCCTGATCACCCACTTAAGTTTAAAACTTTAAATTTGTTTGGAATTAAACTTTTAAAAATGCTATAATTTGTAAAACAACATGTTATAAGCTTGAACGATTGGTTGGAATTTTCAAAGTATACATGAAGATCATCAAAGTGCATCTACCCTAAATGGAGATGAGCCGGTTGGTTTCCTCTTTAATTGATTCCTCCCCCTGCACTGCACGACGGCCCCACCCCCCGCCCTTTCTCTCTCCCCCCATGTCCTTGAAAATAATGTTTCATACGGACATTTACTGTTGACCCAAGGCTCAGTGTATTTGATTTTGATGATGCCAAACTTGTTATACTAACATATTTCCATGAAGTTTATTTTTATTCTCAGGATATATGACAATGGAATATTGTGGAAGATTTGAAGATCAAGATTTGTGGAAGATTTTATAGAATATTATTGTAAGTCTATTTCTCAAATATTGGATAGATTTTCATGTTGCTCAAAATCAAATTTTATTCTCTGGAACGGTCTGATTTTTCACAATTCAAAAAAAACTTTCTTTAAGTGTTTATTCTTGAAAAACTGATTCGGAAAGTTTTAGAGAAAGAATATTTTCTGGAATATAGCCTTGAGCAAATTTGAATTCAAATAACTTCTTTGATTCATAGATTTGATTAGAATATTTTACACCGATTTTATCTTGGAAGATTTCATTCAAACGGCTATATATATTTCTATATATAAGAGACAGCAACACTACTTTGAAGGATAACCAGAACATTCGCAAGAATTGTTTTACTGTCTACAAGTGTTCAAACACTCTTTTCACATTCAAACATCTACTCATTTGAGAAGAGGCGCTACATTTGAATTTCCTGTTGACGTTGATTTCTAAAAGGGATGTAAGTCTTACTTACTGCAAGAATTGCTGTGTAAATTGAATTTCTTAAATCTGATTTTCACACTTGGTTTTTCAGAAACATTTAAACTGTTTGAACTACTTTGCTTTCTGACAAATCATTTTAGAGTTGTTTGAAAAGCTTTTTGAGCAACTTTGAATATCTGTTATCTTTTGCTGAGACTATCCAATGCGTTGAGAAGTGAATAGCAATTCCATTTGTATTTGGCTAGGTTTAAACATAGCTTGACAAATTGGTTAAGGCTGGTGTTTTAGGAAGTTATTTATTTACTTTCTTGCCTTATAAAAGAAAGGTTTTAGGCTTGTTTGTCACTTTCTTGCCTTAGAAGAAGAAAAGGTGATTCGTATGGGATATTTGTTCCTGAACCAGTAAAAGAAACTGTTGATTATAATGTGGTCCCAGGCTAGCAGTGGGCTGTGCTTGGCAGAGTGGACGTAGCTTCAAGTTGAAGTGAACCACTATAAATTCTGTGTTCCTTTCTTTGCAGTTCTGTTTAAATTGTTGGTTATTACTTATTCAAATTCATTTGTTGTAATAGAGTGGTTCAAACAGTGGTGTTTAAACCAATGTTCAAACCTCTGTTCAAACCTGTGTTCAAACTATTGTTCTAACTGTGTAGTTTAAACGTGTGTTCGAACTTATTAAACTATTCAAACTGCACAATCTATATTTAAACTATTCAAACTACACAATCTGCAACTTGTCCACCATTCTTTGATGGTGCTGACTATGCATTCTTCAAGAATAGAATGAAATATTTCCTACTCTCCATTGACATGGAATTATGGGAAATCATCCAGAAAGGTTACACATAACGTAAAATCAAAGACACAGATGAAGCTGCAGGTGAGCATAAGGAAGTTCCAAAGCCCAAGAGTACTTGGACTCAAGCTGAAAATGACAACTTCACACTTAATGCAAAAGCTATCAATTTACTATTCTGTGGACTTGGATGAATTGAGTACAACAGGGTAAGTCAATTTTGAACAGCAAGAGAAATCTGGGGAATACTTGAGGTAACTCCTGAAGGTACAAACCAGGTAAAGCAAAATAAGATTAACTATCTTATTAAGGACTATGAACTGTTTAAAATGAAAAGCGATGAAACAATCACTCAAATATTTACACGCTTTACTACTATTTGTAATGAGCTAAATGGTCTTGGAAGAAGTTTTTCTATTAGTGAACAAGTACGGAAGATTGTGAGATAATTACCCAAAGAGTGGGAATCAAAGATTGTAGCAATCCAAGAAGCAAACAATCTCGATACATTGCCACTGGAAGAGTTGATTGGAAAGTTGATGGCATATGAACAATCAAGTAAATGAGCTGAGAGTGAGTCATCTGATAGAAGAAAACAGATTGCACTAAAAATGACAACTGAAAATGACCGTGAAGAAGATGATGAAGATGATGAGATATCTTTATTCACCAAGTTTAGAAAAGCGTACAAAAAAGTCAAGGAAGGAAATAGAAAGAGGTTCAGCAAGACAAAAAAAACCAATCGTATGCTATGAATGTGATGAGCCCGGTCAACGATACCTACTTATTTTTATGTTTGAACATGAAATAATAGAGTAATCATATTTTTCTAGATAGCGTGAAAGCATATTAGTCAACTGAGCAGTTACCTCTAAATCTAAATAACCCCAACTAGCTGAATTGGATAGATCAATTATGGTTAGCACAAGAATCAATCCTCAAAGTTTTGACCGTTGGACAAATCTCCTAGTGTTAATAGATTAATCCGTTCAAAATAAATAAACAAAAATTGTGAATGGTAAGCTTGATTACGTGTTTCCTCTAGGTTTATAAGTGAGCTGAATGTTAGTGGAGTCATCTATGGTGAGATTATATAGGAGATTCTCAAAAAATACAGTACCTCCTAATTTATCATCCCCTACAATCTCTAAGTCTCATGACTCCCTGTAATCAGTGATACTGGGACCACATTAAAAATATAATGGGAAATTTGAGATTATTTGTAGAATTTAGGCCAATTCAAGTCATCTTCACTTAGGATCGGAAATGTACTCTGCATCTGACGATTGAATGATCGTCATGCGTAATTTGAAAATCCTGATCATCTACTTAAGTTTAAAACTTTAAATTTGCTTGGAATTAAACATTTAAAAATGCTACAATTCGTAAAACAACATGTTATAAGCTTGAACAAATAGTGGAAATTTTCAAATTATCCATGACGATCATCCAACTGTCAAAATACGGAGTGCATTTTGCTGCCCTAAATGGAGATGAACCGGTTGGTTTCCTCTTTAATTGATTCCTTCCCCTGCACTGCACGGCCGCCCCACCCCTCCGCCCCTTCTTCCTCCCCACATGTCCTTGAAAATAATGTTTCAGACGGGAATTTAATACACTTTCCTTTTCTTTTTCCCCTTATGGTAATGAGGTACTACTCCTAATTAAATCCAATGTGACGGTTGGGTTTCTCTTTAATTGATTTCCCTTTAGTTGATTCCTCCCCCTACACTGCCAGATGTACGTTTCTTCTCCTCTCTCCCCTCCTTCCATTGATATGGGTCTATCTTCTTTCTCCTCACATTTCCTTTTCTTTATTTTTATTTTTATTTTTGGGTACAATGGGAATGAGAGAACAAAACTTGGCCTAATAAAAGCTACTCCTGCAGCATTCTCCATCAAGAAACGATCTAGAGATTTCTGTGATCGATCGAAGCTCATTATGATAATAATGAGGTTTCCATAGCTGCTGCCATATTTTAATTTTGTGCGGATTCAGTGCTGGAATTTTCAGTCAGGGAAAAAAACTTAAATTCAAAATTTTTAATGGGTTTTAATTTTACCTTTTATTGATTCATTATTTTCTACTCAATGGGCCATTCATTTGTCGCATAAAGGTCCCTTGGAAGTTACATAAGCCGGCCCGCCCTATAAGTGGGTTTGACCAGACTTTTTCCTAAAGTATTTTCTTTGAGCATTTGAATGTCTGACATCGACGAGATACTCCTTTCTCCTTTCGTGTTCACGGATGAGGATCCTGACATGGGGTTATTGACTGCTACCAAGAGCCTACACAAAAGTTGACGACTATTTTTTTTGGGCAACGAGTGCCTTGCCTCTATTCCGAGGGCAAGATATTCTCACTTTCTCTTCTTATTATATTTATTTTTATTTAATTTATATCCTTATTGCGTTAACAAATTTGTAATATGCAATATGGATGTTGAATGAATTTTATATTATTACTTTAATATAAGTTTTTTGTAAATAAATTATGAAAATCGAGTCTATTTTCCTCAACAGCTAAGGAAATAGTTTGATGTTGGAAACTTATAAATTGGATCTTATTCACCGGAAAAGTGTTTCTTAATTCTTACGGAATTAATTCTTATTTAGCATATAAAATTGATACATATAATATAAATGCATGATTTAAATGATGGCTTTTTTTTTTTTCCTTTTATTGAAGATCCAAATGATAATTTAAGGCATGTTTAGTTTTAAATGGTGTTTCCGTTAGATTTGTGGTGGTTTATTTTTTCTCATTGAATCATGGGAATGGCTCCATCGTATTCCATTGTAAAATAATGATTGCCTGACTAATTATGAAATTTCTTATGGAGTTAATCTTATCATAATTGCATCAAATGCACGTGATGCTTCCCCCTTAACGCTTTCTACTTTCTACATTAAGTAAAGCATTTTATGAATATAATTTGTAAAAGTCTTGGGTGTAATGTTCATATTTTAGGGAGCGTTTATATGGGAATAATTCCGAGCCTTATATATTTTCCTACCTGATTAACTTAATATTTGTGGAATAATAAATTCATTGGGAGTTTTCTGTAATTGCCGTTCTAAATTTCTCCTCTAGTCTTTTCTCATTTTCCTAAAAAAGGTGATATTTCCTTGGAGTTCAGAAGCTCGTCTGCTACCGTACCTTTTCATCTTTAATTACCAATAATATTATTGATTGTACAGATTTGGTCTCTTAGTGTTAGAGTTAAATATGAGTTCGATTTCCCCTTGTAAGTAAAGAATGGGAATGTCCGTTTATGGCCTGGTTTATAATTTTAACGATCCTACTAATAAATTCTATTGCAGAGTAGATGTGTCCATAATAGGCTTTTTTGAGGTGAACTATGAAAGAAGATGGTTTTATAAGGTATGTACATGGATGATAATTCCTTCATCCAAGAGGTTGGTCTAGCCTTCTTTATTTTACGTGCACACTCCATTCTACTTTGAATTTGCTGAGTATGACTTCAATTCCAGTGGTTTGAACCTTTTAGGGTGTCCCGTTGCCCACAACAATTTGGACCGAGCCCATGTAGCGTCTCAATTAGGTGCTCTACTACTATATATAGTTGTTTTCTTTAGGGTTTCTAATTAGAATTATTTTGCAATCCTTTTGTAAATTTTGCTTCTGCCCCTAGAAGCGAGTTCTTCATGGGACTAAACTAGGTTACTAGACTTCTTGGGTTTGCGATAGTTTCATTTTATTTTACTTGCTATTTTTCACTTATTTATAAGTAGTCATTTCTTGTATAGATCCTAACAAAATTGTTGACCCAAGGCTCCGTGGGCTTGATTTTGATGATGCCAAACTTGTTATACTAACATATTTCCGCGAAGTTTATTTTATTCTCAGGATATATTACAATGGAATATTGTGGAAGATTTGAAGATCAAAATATTGAGAAAGATCAAGATATTGTGGAAGATTTAAAGATCAAGATTTGTGGAAGATTCTATAGGATATTATTGTAAGTCTATTTCTCAAAATATTGGATAGATCTTCATGTTGCTCAAAATCAAATATTTTTATTCTTTGCAACGTTTTGATTTTTCAAAATTCGAAAAACTTACTTTAAGTGTTTATTCTTGAATAACAGATTTGGAAAGTTTTAAAAAGAATATTTTTTAGAATATAGCCTTGAGCAAATTTGAATTTGAATAACTTCCTTGATTCATATATTTGATTGAAATATTTTACACGGATTTTATTTTGGAAGATCTCATTCAAACGGCTATATTTTTCTCTATATAAGAGACAGCAGCACAGTGTTTGAAATACACAGAACATCCGTTAGAACTGTTTTACTCTCTGCAAGTGTTCAAACACTCTTTTCACGTTCAAACATCTACTCATTTTTTAAAAGAGTTCTACTTGGTGCTACATTTGATCTCCTGCTGAATTTGATTTCATAAAGGGCTGTAAGTCTTACTTATTGCAGGAATTGTGTGTGATTTGAATTTCTAAAATCTGATTTTCACACCTGACTTTTTCAGAAACGTTTGAACTGTCTGAATTTTTCTGTTTTCTGAAAAGTCGTTTTAAAGTTGTTTGAAAAGTTTTTTTGAGCAACTTGATTATTCTGTTATCATTTGCTGATACTATCCAATACGTTGAGAAGTGGACAGTAGTTCCATTTGTATTTGGGTAGGTTCAAACACAGCTTGACAAATTGGTCAAGGCTGGTGTTTAGGAGGCTGTTTGTTCACTTTCTGGCCTTATAAGTAGAAAGGTTTGAGGCTTGTTTTTTCACTTTCTTGCCTTAGAAGAAGAAAGGGTTGTCTGTAAGGGTTATTTGTTCCTGAACCCGTAAAAGGAACTTGTTTATAGTGTGATCCCAAGGCAGCAGTGGGCTGTGCTTGGCAGAGTGGACGTAGCTTCAAATTGAAGTGAACCACTATAAATTCTGTGTTCCTTATTCTTTTTGGTCTGTTTAAACTGTCTGTTATTTTCTGTTCAAATTCTGTTACTGGTATCAAGGTATTTAAACGGAGTGGTTCAAACAAGGGTGTTTAAACCGGTGTTCAAACCACTGCTCAAACTATTGTTTAAACCAGTGTTTGAACTAACTAACTGTTTGAACTGCACTGTTATTATTCAAGTTATTATTCCGCAACTAACGTTGGGTGATTGCAGAAAGTTTAGTTTTAAAAAGCATCCTATTCACCCCCCTCTAGGCTGCTCAACAAAAATCTCACATTTCCACTCGTTAGGCCTCCTATGTTTAGGAATGTGTTGTTTTCAAGTAAAATTCACGAGCCAAATGAGTCCTATATGTCTCAACGATACCTACTTAATTTTATATTTGAACATGAAATAATAGAGTAATCATATTTTTTAAAAATAACATGAAAGCATATTCGTAAATTGAATGGCTACCTTTCAATCTAAATAACCCCAACTAACAATTTGAATTGGATAGATCAATGATGGTTGGCTCAAGTATCAATCCTCTGTGAATCAAAGTTGGATCCACCAACCTTGCCATTGGACAAATCTCTTGGGGTTAATAGATTAATCTCTTAAAAAATAAATATAAAAAACATTGTAATGGCAAATTTGATTAGGTGTTTTCTCTAGCTTTATACTGAGTTGAATGTTAGTGGAGTCATCTATTGTGAGTCCCTATATGTCTCAACGATACCTACTTATTTTTATACTTGAACGTGAAATAATAGAGTAGTCATGTTTTTTAAAAATAACATGAAAGCATATCCGTAAATTGAATAGCTATCTTTCAATATAAATAACCCCAACTAACAATTTGAACTGGATAGATTAATGACGGTTGGCCTAAGAATCAATCCTCTGTGAATCAAAGTTGGATCCACCAACTTTGCCATTGGACAAATCTCTTGGGGTTAATAAATTAATCTGTTAAAAAATAAATATAAAAAACATTGTAATAGAAAATTTCATTACGTGTTTTCTCTAGGTTTATAATGAGTTGAATGTTAGTGGAGTCATCTGTTGTGAGATTATATAGGAGATTCTAAAAAAAATTAGTACCTACTAATTAGCCCCTACTATGACTAGACATCAGAACTCTGAGTTCCATGACTCCTGGAAATTATTGATATTGGGACCATGTTAAGAATATAATGGGAAAATTGAAATCATTGGTCGAATTTAGGCCAATTCAGCTCATCTTCATTTTGAGTGAGATTAGCATTCTGCAAGTGTACTTTGAAAACCTTGACCATCTACTTAAGTTTAAAAAGTTAAATTTATTTGGAATTAAACTTTTTAAAACAATGTAATTTGTAAAATAAGAGGTTCTAGACTTTAATGAGTAGTTAGGATTTTCAAAGTATATACGGTGACGATCCAATAATCAAATATATAGTGCATTTTCTATGCTAAATGCAGATGAGCCAGAATGCACATATGTATCTTCCCTACATGTTATCATCCTCCTAAACCAAGTTGTTTTATTGATTTTGTAAAAATGGTAAAAATAAAAACGACCCTAAAATGAAATACTTTCATTCCCAATCCCCATAAAAATCCTCCCTCTCATACAATGGCTTTAATAGGTAGGGAAGGGGTTCAGATGAACAATGCTATGGGCACAAAAAATTTCACAATAAAATCATAAAATGCTTATGTGTCACAAATTTATGAAATTACAAGTTATCATTTATTAAAATACCCTCCACTAAATTTGTGTCATATAAGCCTTTTATGATTTTGTTGTGAAATCATTTATGTCTATATAATTATTTAGTCCAGATTGCGACTGAGGCGATTGGAATTAAGTGTTATCAGACACTCAATCTCTATTCCCAGAATTCAGGCCTCCTGCTCCTGAGAAATCCATAAGTCGCATCTATGCTAAAATCAAGGATCTGGTAGCAAGTGAATCAGAGGAGGAAGAAGAAGAAGAAGAAGAAGAAGAGGAAGAAAAAAAAGAGGAAGGAATGAAAGAGGCAGAAAAAGGTGAAGAAGTTCAGAGTGGTACAGCTCCCAGTGCCAAAGCTGTCGTAAAGGAAACTGAGAAGGATCCATCTCCTCTCATTTGGAAGAGAAAATTTGTTATCTCTGATGATGATATGCCCCATAAGTCTGCGGATAGGAGACTTAAACCTTAGGTTGTACAAGGATTTTCTCCACCATCCACTCCAGCTACTGTTCCAGCCACTTCTGGTACTGCACCTTTGCAGGGAGAGCCTACATTGCCTCAGGGGGAGCATACTCCGCATACTTCTGCACCATCTCCTTCTCCAACCCCTGTCAAGTCTGTGCTTTGGAGTTTGCCCTGCAATGTATCCTAACCAAGCTACAGGTTATAGAATCTTCGGTTCATTAGTTGGAAGGCTGTCTCTCATAGCTGGACTCCAAGATGTCCACTGCACTGAATGAAGGAAACAAATGTTTCACTGCGGTTGAGAAAAAAGTGAAAGACTCTACTATTGCTCCGAAAGATTTTTTAGAAGGCTAAGTCTTTTCCCACCCTTTTTGCTGATGTCAAAAGGAGGAGAAGTACTGGCATTTGTGGTTCTGGATATGGAGACTGTGGAAGTTGGTCCTAGTGATGAGATGATTTAGAGAGAACACACACACACCTTTACTTGCTTGGGGATGTTTAAACAATTACTCTACTATATCTATTTTTTCTTTTCTATTGCTCTGAATTTTTATAACTGCTTTGAACTTATATGTTTGCTCTGTTTATGCTATGATATTTTTGCAATAATGCTTTGTTTGTGTGCTATAATATTCTGTTAAGATTGCTAACTGTTTAGTGTTTGAACTATGTTCAAACCCCCTGTTTAAACTATTTGTTATTTGACCCATGTTCAAACCTTGTTTAAACTGTGTTTATGATTAGCTCTATTTAAACTATTTGTTCTGATTGAATTTACTTCATGATTTGTCATATGATTATTTTCTGTGTTTGTCATCATAAAAAAGGGGGAGATTGTTGACCCTAAGGCTCCGTAGATTTGATTTTGATGATGCCAAACTTGTAATACTAATATATTCCCATGAAGTTTATTATTATTCTTAGGATATATTACAATGGAATATTATGGAAGGATTTGAAGATCAAGATTTGTGGAAGATTTAATAAGATACTATTGTAAGTCTATTTATCTATATATTGGATAGATTTTCATGTTGCTCAAAATAAAATATTTTTATTCTCTTTAACAGCTTGGTTTTTCAAAATTCAAAAATTTTCTTAAGTGTTTATTATTGAAAAACAGATTTGGCAAGTTTTAGAAAGAATATTTTTTTGGAATATAGCCTTGAGCGAATTTGAATTCAAATAACTTCCTTGATTCATATATTTGATTGAAATATTTTACACATATTTTATCTTAGAAGATTTTATTCAAACGGCTATATACATTTCTCTATATAAGAGACATCAACACTGTTTTGAAATATAACAAGAACATACGCAAGAATTGTTTTACTCTCTACAAGTGTTCAAACACTCTTTTCATATTCAAACGTCTACACATTTGAAAAAAGACTTCCGCAAGGTGCTGCATTTGAATTTCCTGCTGATTTTGATTTCTAAAAGGGCTGTAAGTCTTACTCATACTGCAGGAATGGTGTGTGAATTGAATTTCTTAAATCTGGTTTTCACACTTGATTTTTCAGAAACGTTTGAACTGTTTGAACTATTTTGATTTCTGGAAAATATTTTTACAGTTGTTTGAAAAGTATTTTTGAGCAACTTTGAATCTCTGCTATTAATTTCTAAGGCTATCCAATACATTGAGAAGTGGACAATAGTTCTACTTATATTTGGGTAGGTTTGAACACAGCTTGACAAATTGGTCAAGGCTGGTGTTTTAGGAGGTTGTTTACTCGCTTTCTTGCCTTACAATAAGAAAGGTTTTTAGGCGTGTTTGTCACTTTTTTGCCTTAGAAGAAGAAAGGGTGATTTGTAAGGGTTATTTGTTCCTGAACCCGCAAAAGGAACTTGGTTATAGTGTGATCCCAGGGCAGCAGTGGGCTGTGCTTGGCAGAGTGGATGTAGCTTCAAGTTAAAGTGAACCACTATAAATTCTGTGTTCTTTACTTTCTAGCTCTGTTTAAACTATTTGATATTACTTGTTCAAACTCTGTTCCAGTGATAGGATTGTTCAAACAGTAGTGTTTAAACCATTGTTCAAACCTACGTTCGAACTGTTTGTTCAAATTGTTGTTTAAACTGTATTGTTCAAACTAGTTAACTATTTGAACTGTATTGTTTATATTTAAATTTCTGTATTCCGCATCTAATCTTGGGTGATTGCAAGAGCTTGTTAACAAAGAATTTTCGAAAAGCATCCTATTCACCCTCCCTCTAGGCTGCTCAACATTTGCCATTGCACAGATCTCTTGGGGTTGACAGATTAATCTGTTAAAAAATAAATATAAAAAAATTATTATGGCAAATTTGATTAGGTGTTTTCTCTAGGTTTATAATGAGTTGAATGTTAATGGAGTCATCTATTGTGAGATTATATTGGAGATTCTAAAAAAATTTAGTACCTATTAATTAGCCCCTACTATGACTAGGCATCAGAACTCTGAGTTCCATGATTCTAGGAAATTACTTACATCGGGACCATGTTAAGAATATAATGGGAAAATTGAAATCATTGGTAGGATTTAGGCCAATTCATCTCATCTTCATTTAGAGTGATAAATGCATTTGGCACGTGTACTTTGAAAATCTTGACCATCTATCTAAGTTTAAAATGTTAAGTTTATTTGGAATTAAACTTTTTAAAACGCTGTAATTTGTAAAATAACAGGTTTTAGACTTGAATGAGTAGCTAGGATTTTTAAAGTATATACAGTGACCGTCCAATAGTCAAATACATAGTATATTTTCAACGCTAAATGTAGATGAGCCGAAATGCACTTAGGTATCTTCCCTGGATGTTATCATCCTCCCAAACCAAGTTGTTTTATTGATTTTGTAATAATGGTAAAAATAAAAACAAGCCCTAAAATGAAATACTTTCATTCCCAATCCCCATAAAAATCCTCCCTCTCATAGGATGGCTCTAATAGGTAGGGAAGGGGTCTAGATGAATAATGCTATGGACACAAAAAATTTCACAATAAAATCATAAAATGCTTGTGTGTCACAAATTTACAAAATTACAAGTTATAATTTACTAAAATACCCTCCACTGAATTTATGTCATATAACCTTTTTATGATTTTATTGTGAAATCCTTTATATCTATATAATTATTAAGTCCAGATTGCGACGGGGGGATTGGAATTAAGTGTTATCGATATTATACCCTATCTTCAAATATAAAAAAGGAAATGGACCAAAAAAGAAAAAAAAAACATTGCATATCAAGTTCAAATCTCTAAAGCACTGTACGTGGCTTCCTTTATAGCTTAATAGAGGGATAAAGGTGCCTTTATAGCCATTTTGGTTAACAGTGAGAAATTATAGCACGGGGAACATTAAGTCATTATTGAGGAGTTGCTAGTAGGTAAGATTAAAGAGTCGCATTTTTAAATCAGAGTATCACTTGTGGAATAATCTTAATAGTCGGTACCGAGTTAACCTCACATCTCTCAATGACAGTCATGTATGAGTGACACCATAAAAGTCGAAAATATTTCTAGTGCAAAGTTGTAAAAAAAAAAAAATTAAGTCAAGATTGGAGTGGTCAAATGGTTAGACGCGATGACTGCAAAGTATGGTAGATTATTATGAACATATTATCCCCCATCAAATAGTATGGGATATTAACGTTGTTATAACCTTTGGTTTCCTCTCCCTAATAACTAGGTTTTGGTGGGTGAGTTCTCCCAAGATTTTAACCCCACGTTCCGACTTGAACTCAAAGCCTCTTTTTATGAGAAGTTTTTTTTGTATATACCCTTTTAATGGATCGATTTTCATCGATGAATTAAAAACCTAACATCCACCCTTTTATGCCTTGGGAGCCTAAAACATATATAATATGAAAGATTTAGAGGCATGGCTGATTAGACCATATATTAAAATGGTGGCCAGCAATACCCTAACATATCATTTGTTTCCACCACAAGGTTAATTGCCTTGGGAATTAATTAGGCTAGATTTTTTTTCCCCTTTTTTGGTTTTCGGGGTAAAGTTGTAAAGAGTATTTTAGTAGTTGGGGGCCTTGAATGACTGGGAACCGTCACAGATAGATAAGATATAAAATGTGATTGCGAAAATCTTATAGGGATTCTCTCTCTCTCTCTCTCCTGTTGGAGCAATAATGTGTATCAAATCGGAGCATAAGAAATCTTGAATATTTTGTGATTAGATTTTCGGTGGGGCCTTTTGGTGGTAAGTTCCAACAATATTCACCCAAACAAGTAATTTCAAAGGGATATTAGCAATTAATTAATCAAATTGTGGTCTGATTGGGCGGGGCCATCCAATCAAATGTTGATCACCAATTATTATTTGATTTGATAGAATTAAAGCGCTGATGATTAAGCGACCTCGTTAGATGCACCTACTTCAATACTTTACGTGCACGCTTCCCACGTGTTCGAGTCACTATTATTATTTATTTATTTCTTAAAAAAAATTCCAACGATTGGATACAGGAAATGGGCCTTTCCTACAAGAATTGGGCCGGGCTCAAACATTTCAAGTGTAGAATTCAGTTGAATCATTAAAAAAAAAAGAAAAAAGAAAATACCTCTGCTCGTTTTATTCACAAAATCTTATATTCTAAGGGCTCAACATCACTCCCCTCAGAATGTGATAAAAATTTATTAATTGTTACTTTCAGAAAATACACATTTTGTTCTTTAAAGGACTTAGATTTACCTTTTTCTATTCTCTATTTTTTTGTTTTTTCTTTTAGGATAATTCATAATGCTACAATCTCCCGAAAAAAAAGAAAAAAAAAAGAGTAGGTTGGAACGTGCTTTCGGTGTTTAACCTTTTGCCTAATATTTGTACGATTAAAAAAATGGCAACGAGATCATTTAATCATCCAGCACTTATTATTAAGTAACAAGGTCACTCAAAAAGGGGTCGCATGGGATTAAAAATCTGACAGGATGATTTGTTTTTGCAACCCATATACACCACCACCAAACATAAGATGGAATGAAGCATATCCTATCCCGTCCTCTAACCCAACGCAACATGGCCTAATATTTTTCGGCCGTGACAAAGTAATATAGATAACGAAACACTAGAATGACATATTGCCCACCGCACCATTGAAAAATATTTCAAAAAATAAATTACCCATGGTTGCGACATAATGAGAATGATGCAAGCAGTGAACATCATGATTCCGAGTTCAATCGCATCAATCTGTAACAGAATTCTAAGTTTAAGACTTTCCAAATGATGGATTCAATACAAACGATGCGTGCGCACATGAAATGACTGTATTCACAAGCATACAAGCATGCTCAAGTCTAAATGCATCTTACTCCAGCGCAAACCATACATGCTCAAGATGACCGAAGGGTCATTCATTTATGAAGAGAAACAAACTAAGTACAATTGGATAAAATCTCCATTAAAACATGTCAACGTGCTGCTCACGAAAGCTTGTTTATGTAGGCAGATCACCGCTGTAAGAACTAGTTGCAAAGCCTCGTATTTGTATGCAGACAAGACAACTAGGGAACATAAATCGACTGCATATCGATAAAAATAGCCAATGAAAAACATGCAGGACAAGTAGTCATCAACCACGACACGACCAGAAGGCTTTCCCAATTCATAAACAAAAAAGTCTAAATCTTGAAGTCGCGTTGATGAATGCGGGGTTCTTCATCAGAGCATGTGCCTGAGATGCTCGAGACCCCATAATCGCCTCGAACTCATCCCAGTCCACTAGAAATACAAGTGCATTTGAATTGTAGGAAGCAGCCTCTCCATCGATGTAGCTATGCTCAACTTTGCTTTGGCTGGAAAACAACCCTTAATTCTCTCTTCTGACACAATGGAAATCACACCTCTCATTCCCTCGCTGCTTCTCCTTTCTTGCTCTCTCAACTTCATAGAGAAGCTTCCCCATGTTCTTGGTGTTCTTAAGTTTCTTGGCCATAACGTGCATGTGTAGTGAGTTTAGCCTTTATATCCTAAGCTAACACGTTGGAAATACTGGTATTCCAGTTTACCTGCAATAGCTGCGAATCGTCTAAAGAGAGCAACTTGGTCCAGACTTAGGCTGCCCGATTAATTTAATAGTTTCCTGTTTTATCTCTCAATTATAGAATCTATACAAGGAGTAATCATTCATCAATTCCGACAAATTGAAAAACTGTTTGTAGCAATCGTTTCTGATTCCGTCGAAAATTTGAAAGCCAACCCTAAGAGTGAAGGCAAGCAAATTTTACATAACCCTGTAAAAGAGAGAAAAATTATTGCATTCTTGTGTTATATTATTGATGAACGAACCCATCATATAATATTTTTTATATCATCTCTTTAACGTCACTGGTGATGTCAAACTCTAAAAGAAAAGAGTTTATTTAAAGAATAAAAAAAAAAAGAGGAAGCAAATAATCAAGCTTGTGAACACTGTTGTTGTCGCAGGAAAAGTAAACATAAAGGGACAGAGGGACTCCATGTATAAAATTATATGCTCGTACTCCTTTCATATTTAATTTTGCTTTGTGTTAGGTTTATCACAATAACAATGACATACTTAATCACAAAACTAAGAGTCCATGATAGTGACAGGTTTAGACCTCCATAGACAAATAATTAAGTATGACTATATATGGGTAGCATGTGAGGTTTTGTAACTATACCCTATAAGATTAAGGTATTTTTCCCTTTTAATCTTAACCAACCCACAAAACAACCTTAATCCCTCCTTATCCTTGATTTAATCACTTATACCTTCATTTGAAACTTGCCATTTAGCGAAACAATGGATGGTAATCCACACCTTTGACAGCGTCACATGATAATTTATGTACTAAAAGGATTGTGGATGGAACATTATAGTTTCTCTTGTAAATTAGTAGACACTATTATCAAGAATGATATAGCGAATATCTTGACTATCAAAGAATATTAAGTTAAAATTAAGTAAAAAAGAGGGTTTTTTTCCTAAGCATGGAATGAAGAACGTAAAATTTACTGACAAGTGTTAACTCAGTTGGTAGTGATCTATTTTTCTATTATAAAGATCGGGAGTTTAAATCTAAAAAAGAAAAATAAAAAACAGAGAGCGTAGAACCCAATAATTAATTAGGTTATATAATAAAGTTGCTTGGCATGGGAGAGAGGCTGTGTATCATGGTATACTTTATAGGTAGTTATCATTAATCAACTTTATAGGTAGTTATTATTGTTCAGTATGGCCTGGTCCAGTTCAGGCCTGCCTCAGTTAAGGGCACATGCTGTAGAGCCTTGCTACTCTGTCTTCCAACACAGGAGCTTAAATTTAAGTTAGTAATATCTCATAGTCGAAGTTAGAGAGAGAGGGGTTCACTTGTCATGGTGCAACTTTTAACCAGTCCTATTTTGAAATTGTCGGCATGTGCTCCCCACGAACTGCCTCGTGGGCCTGACAAAAGAGGCCTCAAAAAGAGCATAAAGTTACTTCACAGTGTGACATTAGATAATTATTCGTGTCATAGTCCAATCAAGATTTTTAAATCGAATCACTATAATCTAAGTGTGTTGTTGTTTATTTTATCGTAGTTTACAGTTAATTTATGTAACCATTTTAAAAATGAGTCTTATACTTTTCATGAAAATTATTGTCTCTATCTAATTTTCAATAATATTACGTACCATTGACGTTTATCACGATCTAAGTCATATGAATTCCATCCAAACTGAGTATTGAAGCCATGGTCCAAAACTTATGGCCTCTTGTATTGTGGAATATTGGGGTAGATTGAGTCAATCTATAAAGTTGATTTTTAAAAGAAGTTCCTCGATTCTTTAAGAGAAAAAAAGGGCTTTTCGTTGAAAGTACCTTCTTCAACCTAGCACAAGCTAAAGTTGATATCTAAGAGAAAATTTTGTATAGTATTAGAGTAGTAATAAAGGATTTACTTCCATAATCACTAATTTTCGAGAAGTGTATTGGCTGGTAAGAAAAATATAATTACTTATGAACTATATTCAAGGGAGCATGCTAGGTACCCCGACCATGGTACCTAGAGGCATTGTCGACCACTCACATGGAATTGGGCCCACTTATCACTTGTGTGTGGTTTAGACATTTCCCTTATTTGATGATCGATAAAAATAAATCCCAAGTCATTACTAAATATTTTGAAATAGAATCCCTACCATTGTTTAGGCATTTGCCCATCGGCAACCGTCTGAGTGCAAGGATATAAACCAAACGAAGCATGTGGCTCCTTGTTTGTTTCATCCTCTTCCACTTAGTATAGTAATTTTTTCTTTCTTCTTTTTTTTCTTTTTTGTTTTCCTAAGACTCAAAAGTATAATATTTGTATTTATCATATTCATTACCGAATCCGTACGGAACCAGTGCTTTTAATGCATGTGATTGGTTTGGCTGTCTAAATCCTTACATTACAAGATGGAATATTTGTAGACCCGATTCTAAAATCTCCCTTGCTTTTACTTCTTGAAAGATTCTGTGCACTTTTGATTTCGTTTCCATTCTCTGCAAAAAAATTTGCCTCAAATCCTTCCAATAAAGTAAAACACAGGGTTGAATTGAGTCACCCACTACTTCATTCCAAATTAACACTAGAATTTAGATATGTTGCTTCATTAACAAAAGTTGAGGCAAGTGCAACAATCTATAGGATTTAAACCCTAGCCCTTCCACAGCACCAAGAATGGGAAAGTGTTATTAAAGATGATGTTTCGCTAACAAAAATGTCTAAATAAACAACTTTTACTAAAGGCACGTGTCTTCAATTAGAATGACTATGTCTTGAATTGTGGCCAACCCCTTTTGTTATTGACTTCTTTGTGGACAAGACATTTTTAAAAATAATAATAATAATAATAATAATAATGGAGAGGCCTTGTCAACAAAGTTTTGAGAAGGATATAAATGATAGTTTTAATCCATCAGCCAGAATCCTTCCATATACTCTCCGGTGGACCTAATTACATAGTGTGCTTGGGTATGTTCAAGTGGTCATGATAATAGTACGCATGTGTGTGTGGGTGTATATATATATGAAGGCCTGGCACCAAGGACTTGCGTCCAGGCATTAGAGAGTTTTAAAATTTCCTACAAATTAAAGTTCCCACGTCCTAATGTGGTATGTCTCTCTTGTTTTTCCTCTGACGACATTGTGTAGTCTCAGTACCTGGTACCTATAGCACAGGCTTTGTCATTTTAAGAGATTCATTCAGGTGCAGTGCACTCATTTTTATTTTTCTCTAGTAGCTTAGTGCAATTACCCATGCATGTAATATATATATATATATACACACACACTCTTGTATAGATGCATGGGTACACATTTCGTTAATCTTAATTATTTCTTTCTGGGTCCTCGTGACCAATTTGCTCAGAACAGTCTCTTCTCTTTCTTTGTTGGGAAAAAAAGCTTAAGAAAATATGGAGCTCGATGCAGTGATAAAAACTGGAGGAGGAGTTCAAAGTGTGGAGGCTTGGAGTTCAATGGAGGGGAAAGAAGGTGAGTGTGGAGAAACCAAGAGCTGCCCAAAAGAAAATATAATCATAACGGGGCTTCTCCAGAAGCTCACCATTAGTGAGGTAATGACTCCTAATTCATCTTCGTTCATTCCTCTTCGCAGTTGCATCACATTATTTGTACCGTAAGCGAATCATAAGTTCGATTCCATCTTGTTTCCATGAGGGGTATGAGGCCATGTTTTCCGCAAAGTCCCATAAAAATTGCTGAAATGACAATTTGTTATTGGCTCAACACTTCATAGCTTGTATAGAGTTCCGACTCGCCGAAAAGAAACAAAATGAAAGAGAAATTTGTGCAAGTAGGATCAAATGTAATGTTTCTCCTCCTTCCTTGTTTGGCTAGGTACGTCTGCACATTATTTTATTTTCTCCAAACGAATATGGAGGTGTTCAATTTCTTTTTCTCACTTTACGTGCACCACTCTACCTAATTGAGCACATAGATTATTGATATATTAACCCTCCGCAGCCGTATTTCAAAAGGAGAATTTCCTGGGCTACTAAACTTTCTAGGGGCTTGGGACCCCAATATGAACCCTAATGTTGGCCATTTGCTTGTAAATCCCCCCAACCCTGCAATGTTAGGCACTAATTTATCGATCCTAGTTTATTCTTTTGCAGAAATGGAGCATGCGCGGGATATGTGCCAACAGCCAGTACATATACACAGAGGCTAATCGAATAATTGTATAGATTTGAATTCGTTGCACTATTTTTTCGAACACTCCATCTTTTCTTGAGAATAAAATAAAATTTAATATGAATAAAAGTATTCTCGCCAAAACTATTCGCTCTAGAAATAGAGTAAACAACACAACTCTCATGTTATTTTCATCTTTAGGGCGACCTCTCCACCCCTTAAAACTACCTTCAAGTTTTTAAAAAGTTTACTGAAATCTTTTCTTCTCACAGATCAATTCCATTGTAAATTATAGTGTCGCATTCCAAAATATTACTAAACCTTTATGTGACGCCATTATGAAGGGTTTGATATCAAAACATGATGTAAAATTTAATCCCTATGAAAGACTTTATATTTTGAACAAGTGACCCTTGTTATGTTTGATGCCATTAAAAGTAATATCTACGAGAAAGTATTAAGCTGACCGTTTAAATAACTTTTTACTGATGAAATCTCTTCACAAACAGGATCTATATGATGACAAATACTACTAGTATAAATTTTTAAGATTTAATGGCTGTGAATTTGGAAGTTTTAATCCATGTCAACGGTTGGAATTCATAAACATGGTTTTCTAAATTTTGTTAATCAATTTCAGGCCGACCGGCAATTTTGTTCCTTCCATATCTAATTCTAGCATGACTCCGTGACACTATAATACCATGTAACTCACATAACATCGCGTGACGTCGTAAATGCCTTAATGTAGTATTTCTATCATATATCTATTTATTGTCAAAAGTGTGAATAAGAATTGGTCATCTCATTTTATACTCATTCTCATCCCTACCATCCAAAGATAACTTAAATGATGTGTCTCACCTAACAACACCAACAACAAGAAAATTAAAAAAAAAAAAAATTAAACTAATAAAATAAAAAATAAATAAAATTAAAAATAAAGAAAAAGAAGATGAATATATAAGCGAGTCTTGAGGTTAGAATACCTTGAAAGTCAAGGATTCCGGTCTTTTATATTGGCCTTCTTTCGAACAAAAAAAAAAAAAAAAACACCAACTTTTTGTGGGGTGGTGCAGGTGGTGGAGGAGCTACGATTGCTGTGGAAGATAGGATGGCCCATTATCGCAACAAGCCTTCTCTACTACTCCAAGTCCCTCATCTCCATGCTTTTCTTGGGCCACTTGGGGAAGATGGAGCTCGCCGGCGGCTCCCTTGCCCTCTCTTTCTGCAACGTAATGGGTCACTCCCTCATGAAGGGCCTTTCCATGGGCATGGAGCCCATTTGTTGCCAGGCCTACGGAGCCCGCCGCCTCTCCGTCGTCTCTCAAACCTACCTCAAGACCACGTGCCTCCTCTTCGTCGCCGCTATCCCCATCTCCCTCCTATGGCTCAACGCCGAGCCCATCTTCCTCTTACTAGGCCAAGACACAGCCATCACCAATGTCGCGAAAGTATTCATGGCCTTCTCCATACCAGACCTCCTGGCCCAGGCCCATCTCTTCCCCCTCCGAACCTTCCTCCGGACCCAAAGCCTCACCATGCCCATCACCCTTGCCAACGCGTGCTCTGCAGTCCTCCACTTCCCCATCACCTATTTCCTCGTTATATACCTAAATTTGGGCGCAAAAGGGGTCGCGTTGGCCTCTGCTTTTAACTCTTCCATAACAAACATTTTGCTAGTCATCTACGTGTTCTTTTCCAAATTGTCGCTCAAGCCCTGGGGTGATGCTAGCCTTGCCACCGCGTTTCGAGGGTGGAAGCCATTGCTCGCACTATCAATCCCGAGCGCATGCTCAGTTTGTTTAGAGTGGTGGTGGTACGAAATTGTCATGTTCCTTTGTGGGATGCTCAAGAACTCACAAGATGGGGTCGCCTCAATGGGCATTTTGATTCAAACCACGAGCCTCATATATGTGTTCCCTTACTCTCTCGGATTGGGCCTGTCCACTAGGGTGGGCCAGCATTTGGGCTCTGGTGAGCCCGCTCGAGCCCAATGGGCCGCTTTCATTGGGCTTGCGGTGGCTGTCACCGTGGGCTTCTTGTCCTTCACTTTCGCGGTCAGCGTTCGGTCCGTTTGGGGGACGTTCTATACAAACGAGGAGCATGTTCTGAGCCTGATCTCCGAGGCGCTGCCAATCCTGGGCCTGAGCGAGCTCGGGAACTCGCCGCAGACTGCAGCGTGCGGCGTCTTAACGGGGTCAGCTAGGCCAACGATGGCGGCACGCATAAATTTCTGCGCGTTTTACTTGGTGGGCCTGCCGGTGGCGGTGCTGCTGGCATTCAAGCTGGGGTTCGGGTTTGTGGGCCTGGTGTTTGGGCTTGTGGCGGCCCAGTTATCATGCACCTGCATGATGGTTTATGCATTGGTGCAGACAGACTGGATGTATGAGGCGAAAAGGGCGGAGGAGCTGACAATGGCCACATTAGACAAACACGAAGTGGAAACTAGCCTTGTTCCTTGATCAATGAATCATCATTTAATTCATTTCACAATCCATTAAGGCAAATGGAGATTGTATACCAAACACACACCCCCCCCCCCCCCCCCAAAAAAAATTATTTTTTTCTCATTGTGTTTAAATTCTTTTCCCCTAAGACCACCTTCTTTTTTTTTTTATATTGGGGAAGTCGCATTAATGTTGATTGTTGCCAAAGTTGAAAAGAGTGACATTTGGACCATTTGCTATGAAAAGCCAAAATTTATAGGGCACGTTATGTATCTTTAAGGTTTGAATTTCATCTTTACATATTTAAAGAAAGCACTGTCATGTATAGTAGGAGTTATGATTGAAATTTCATCCATCTCAAATGTCTTTGAAATTTAAAAGAAGTCGCAACAAAATGACATAAAAGTGGCGACTATAAGTAGTATCCACTACCTTTTTTCTTGCTACGCATCATTTAATGTTCATATAATTGAGAGCGCACACGTCGATGGCCTCAAGTGAAAGTGAGCGGAATAAAATGTGGGCCCGAGTGAGTGTTTTGAGGCTTTGGGGGAAGCTTTGATTCCTCTCCAGGCTACAAAAGTGACTCGCAACTTTGGTATATTATGTTTTTTCTTTGTTTTCGTGTTGTCCGATCGGTTATTTATCTTAAATTCTTAATAAATAAAAATTTATAACAGTCATAATAATTTTTTTTGTTACACACATTTTCAATTTGTAACATAAATAATAAGTTTCCATTACACATTAATTTTTAATTAAAATTTTATTTTTATTAATTTTTTTTGGTTTTTTTACTTTATTTCAATATTAATTTTTGCTTATGGCATTTATTGTGAGGAGTCTTTTCCCTCAAAGGCCACACCTTTGAGGGAATAAGACACATCTCTCATTTCTTTTCTTCTCATCCCCGTGCTCTCTTACTTGCACAAACGAAGTTCTTGGTGTTTTTGTGTTTTTGTGTTCTTGAGTTTCTTGGGCACGGTATGCATGTGTAGTGAGTTTGGTTCGATTCTTTGTTAAGTAGTTAAAAAATCTTTCACACTTACAGTCTTTGTATCCTGGGGTGACATATCAAAAATACTACTACTTCAGATTGCCTACAATAGGCATGAATCGTCTAAAGAGAGTGAATAAGTCTGCGCCTAGGCTGTCCAATTAATTTATCAGTTTCTACTTAGTCTCTCAATTATAGTAGATTCTATTCAAGGTGTGTATGTTCATCAATTCTGACAAATCGAAAAATTGTTCGTGGCAACCGTTCCTGATTCCATCAAAGATTTAAAGGCAAAACCCAACAAATTTATATGAATCCATTTAATCTCTGTTCTTCTAATTCGATGGAGTTTGCTGCCATCACCACCATCGTTCCTCTACCAAGCGATCAAAACAAACCATTTCGATTAGCTGGTGTCCACTTTAAGAGATGGAGACAAAAGATGCAATTCTACCTCAATGTCATGAAGGTAGTAATTGCCTTCACCACTGAACAACCTAAAGTCAACAAGAAAGATAACGGTGAGAGTTCCAAAGCTCGTACCGAGTGTTATCAAACTGACTACATGTGTCGCAACTACAACCTCAAGGAACTTAGTGATGAACTCTACAATTACCATAGCTAATGATTCAACATTGCTAAAGAGCTTTTGGAAGGACTTTAATAAAAGTACAACATTGAAGAAGGCAGATCTAAGAAATATGTTGTCTCGATAATTGTACATGAGATCATTTATAAAGGGGTAAAATTCGATGACTAATTCTAAGTGGCTACCATAATTGACAAGTTACCACCATTATGGAAGGGATTCAAGAATTTATTGGGTCATAAGACCAAATAATTTTTCCCTTCAGAGTTTTAATTTCTTGATTAAAGATTGAGGAAGAGGTAAGGGTTCTCGACAAGAAAGATGACTTCCAGGAGGATGTGAAGGTGAACTTGACTTTCAAGGAAAAAAAACAGAAGGAAGTCAAGTATACACCTTAAGCCCAAACATCAACCCATGAAAAACTAGTATCGAAATACGAGTAGAAGTTGGAATCAACCCAAAAAGGAACATCCTTTAAACTATCAATTCAAAACTACTGGAGCTTGTTATATGTGTTGTAAATTTGGGCACTTAGCACGAGGCTATAGACACCGTTACCTTGGTGCTCTATAGGTGAATGTGACCAAAGAACTTCTTATAATAATAATCACCGAAGTGAATGCTATAGGAGGGTTGGAAGGATGGCGGGCACACATTGGTACTTCCAAGCATGTTTGATATGGTAAATAATGGTTTAAGACTTATTTCCTATGAAGAAAAGTGTCCTACTTGGTGATTCTTACACTGCCTAAGTTGTTGGTTGTGGTGATGTTGAGATCCACTTTACTTCTAGAAAAGTGGTGATACTCAAAGATGTCCTTCATATCCTAAACCTTATGAAATAAAAAATCTGGTTTCACAGTTTTTGCTAAACAAAGGTGGTTTTAAACAAGTGTTTGAATCTGATCACTATGTTATTACTAAGAATGGGATGTTTGTGGGGAAAAGTTATGCATGTGATGGGATGTTTAAGATGAACATTGAAATAAATAATATTGAATCTTCTACTTACATGTTGTCTTCTGTTAATTTTTGTCATGCTAGAATTTGCCACATAAATAGTAAGTATGTGAAAAATATGAGCAAATTAGGATTAATAACTAAACTCAATGATTCTAAATTCGGAAAATGTGAATCATGTAGCATGACTAAAATAAGTAAGAAGCCTTATAAATCAGTAGAAAGGGACTCTTGTACACTAAATTTAATATATACTGATATCTATGAAACATAACGAATCTTGACTAAAAATAGGAAATGATACTTTATCACTTTTATTGATGATTTTTCTAAATACACTTATGTATATCTGTTAACCCATAAAAATGCCATTTTTGAAATTTTCAAAACTTTTCTCAACCAAGATCAAAATCAATTTGGTAGGAATATTCAAAGATCAAGGAGTAATACAAGAATAGAGTATGTTTCATCTAGTTTTAACACCTACCTTGAGTCTCATGGGATAATCTATGAAGTGACTTCACCCTACTCACCCGCTTCCAACAAAGTAGCGAAAAGGAAGAATAGAGCCTTAGTCAAACTAGTAAATGCAATGTTGATTAGTACTAGTGATAAATCCAATCTTTGGGGAGAAGCATTGATTACAGTTTATTATGTCCTAAACATGATACCTCACAAAGTAACTCATACTACTCTATATGAGCTTTGGAAAGACATAAACCCAAACTTAGGATTTCTAAGGTATGGGGTTGTCTAACCCATGTAAGGTTGTCAGACCCTGTTGACAGACCCTAAAATTCATAAGTTAGGTGCGAGAACTACAAAGTGTGATTTTGTGAGATCTTCTTTTGTATCTAAGGCATACAAATTTATAGACTTAACTTACAATACTTTAATATAATCTTTAGATTGAGACTTTTTTGAAAGTAAATTTTCTTTTAAATTAAGGAATATTATAGGTGCTTTTACGAGTGGATCTGGTAATTATATGCCATCAACCTTGAGCCAATATGATGGGTAACCTAGGAGAAGCAAAAGAGTGAGAGTTAAAAAAGGATTTTGCTATAGATTATTATGTGTACGTCGTCTCAAGCAATCCTACTACGGTAGATGAGGCCCTATCCTCTTCTGACTTTGAATTTTGGAGAGAAATCATCAATAAGAAGATGAATTCTCTAATTTCTAACAAGACATGGAAACTAGCTTATTTTACCTCCTAGTTATAAGGCCATTGGGTGTAAGTGGGTTTTGAGAAAGAAAAATAAACTTGATGGGCCTGTGGCTAAATACAGAATGAGACTAGTGGCCAAGAGTTTCAAGTAAAGAGAAGACATTAATGTCTTTGATACGTACTCTCCTATCACTCAAATTACATCCATTCGGACTATGATTGCTATAGCGACAATCCATAAATTGGTTATACAACAAATGGATATAGACATGACCTTCCTTAGTGGAGATCTAGGAACAACTAGAGGGTTTTGTTACTTTGGTCAAGAACAAATAGTATTTAAGTTGATCAAATCCCTTTATGGTCTGAAACAAGCACCAAAATGGTGGCATGAAAAATTTGATGATCTTATGATTTATAGTGATTTCAAAATAAATAAAAGTGACAAATATGTTTAGTACGAAACAATAAATGGTTTGCATATTTTGTTATGCTTGTCTGTTGATGACCTACTTATTTGTGACTCCAACCTATCTATTGTGTTAGAAACAAAAGAACTTAAATGACATTTTGACATAAAGAATATGGGTGAAGCAAAAGGCATACTTGGCGTTACGATCCCCAAAATTGAGAATAGGTATTCTTTGAATGAAGCCCATTATATTTGAGAAAGTAATTGGTAAGTTTGGTTATCAAGGCCTTCGATTGTTTGAAACTGAGGATGATTATGATATTATTGATCAAAAGGAATATGAAAGTGTCTTTGGGAGTCTGGGTACGCTACAGATTGTATAAAACCAGACATTGCATATGTCGTTGGAGCACTGGGCAGGTTTTATGAGTAAACCAAATGGCAGTGACTGGGATGCTGTGAGTAGGGTAATGAGATACTAGAAACAGACTACGTATTATGCTTGCATTATCAGAGTTATCCCACTGTACTTGAATGGTATAACAATGCCAATTAGAACACCCTATCAGGTGATTTGATGCCCACAACAGAGTATGTTTTTACTCTTAGAAATGGAGTCATTGCTTGGAAATCCAAGAAACAGCAAGTTATTGCGCAATCCATCATAGAAGCTGAGTTTATTGCTTTGGCTTCTACTAGTAAAGAAGCAAGCTGGATAAGAGACCTTATGTCTGAGATGCCTATGTGGGAATCTCAAATGCCAACTATGCTTATACATTGCGATAGTACTATAGCTATTGGTAAATGCATAATAAATTTTATAATGGAAAATTCATATCTATCAGAAGGGAACACACTACTGTGAGATCTTACATGAGTAGTGGTACCATGAATATTGAGCATGTAAAAACAAACGATAATATTATGGTTCCTTTTACAAAGGCTCTAAGTAGAGAGAAGATCTATAATGAATTGAAGGGGATGAGATTGTTGCTCTTGAAAGAATAATTAAAAAAAGACTTGCCCATAAGGATACCTAACTTAGGGATTGAAGATCCCAAAAACTAGGTTCAATGAGAAAAACGAATCATAGAGTAGTTTCGTGTTATTTTTTTCATGTTCATTTAAAGAATTTTAGAAAAATAAATGGGGGATTTTATGAGTTATTTACATTAAATTTTTAATGAATAAGAATTTGTTACAGTTATAACGATTTTTCCATCACACATATCTTAAATTTGTAACAGTTATAACAAATTTTCATTACACACGTTAAATGTTAATTTTTAATTAAAAATTTTATTCTCATTAAGTTTTCCATTTTTTCAATTTTTTTTCAAAATTAGTTTTGCCTTATGACATTCATTGTAAGAAGCCTTTCAAGCCTATATAAGGCCACACCTTTGAGAGAATAAGACAAATCTCTTATGTCTCTTCTTATAACAAAAATTTATAAAACTACATATTTTTTTACTAAAGGAAAAAGTGAATTGAGGTCTCAAAACAACATTGTTTTGATTAAAAGGCTAAAATATCTAGTGTCTTGTTATCAAAATACTATTTTTTTTTATCAAAACAAAACCGTTTTGAAGGCCTAAGTTCCAAACTTGAGAACTGTAACTCAGTTTACTTGCATAACCCTTTATTGAAGGACCTTTCACTATCGTGTGAATCTTTTGTTTTAGCTCCCTTTCAAATTTTTGCTTTAATTATAATTTACTTACATTTTAGAAAAATGTTTCAACTTATTTTCATCTCTCAGGTAGATAGGGTCTGTTTGAATATCACAATATGCATATTAGCTTTTCCGAGTTTAGAAACTGGGGTTGTGGTTGCAGTGGCTAATAATTAAGTTCCAATTAGTAATGATATAAATTTTTATTAATATTGAAAGGCCAATTATTTGCAACACACTAGAGTTTAGACGCCAAATTTCAATTAAGCAGAAGTAAATTAGAAGCAACCACGCCATTATTATAATTTAACTGAACCCATAATTGGCACACCAACCAATGTGATAACTATTGGAAAATTTATTCGTTTTCTTTTGTCCATTTCATTGCAAAGAAATAATTTTTTTATTTTTTTATCTCTTTTGAACGGGGGAAATAAAGGAGTGGAAGGTGAGAGCAAAAAGGAGAGGCAGAAGAAGCGCGTGGATGGGGAAAGAGTGCGCGATACGTAATTTTGTGGCCAAGAACCCTCGCGTGTATTTCACTCTCGCTACCAATCAAATTTCTTTTTCTTTTGGAGCCCTCCTTTTTCTATTTTTTTTTTCCCCACTATGGGCAGTTTTAATAAATAAATAAAAATTCTAATTACGCCAATGGTGTCCACGTACTTATTCTGTGTTTTTATCTTTTTACAGAATCTATTTGGAATCTACGAATTCCTCTGGCAGTGAAAGTTAAAAAAATTATAAGGACATCTATGATATTGCAGCACGGGTACGAGCTTTAAACTCGTGCGATATGAGGGTGGCCGGCTAATTTGCAAAATTTATTTGAAATTTATTAAAAAATATCACATGTAAGTATTTAATTGGCTTTTAAAAAATAATATTTTTAAAATAATAACACAAGACTCTCAAAAATCTTAAACATATGAGACTTAATATTGGATGCGAATATAAAAATGGAGTTATATTACAGTTATGACTTTCGTACAGCTTTCGTGTTAAAGTGAGTGATAATATGAATAAATTTGCTCTTTCTGTCGTGGGTTTATTGTAAATGTGGAGGGCATGCAGGTGACTAATAGCATTACGCAGGTTTAATTTTAAAAAAGAGAGATTATTTGATGCGTTTGTAATACTAAACATATTTAAGAATAATTATACTATAGACATATAAACCTTTTAATAGAATATATTTTAATAAATAATAATTTATAATTTTATAGATTTATAACACATAAATTTTTGTAATTTTGTTCGTCTAGTATTTAATAACAAATTGAAAAGCCTCGCTTCTATGCTCTCCACGTGTTTCTCTCTCATTGATTCCTCAGTTTTCAAACCCCACACCTCTTTTTCTCTTCCTCTTTTTTTTTTTAGTTGCTTTAAACCCTGACCGGAACGGATTCCTGGAGCACCGGTTCCTTAGAATCTCTTCTCTTCTTCAGGAAGAAAGAGAAAAGAGAGAATCATTGCGAAAAATATGTGGTTCAGATGGAGATAACTCTGAGAAATTTTCCTGTTCTGAAGTAGAGAGAAGCTCGCTTTGTGTACTATTAAGTTTACAATTCTCTTTTTTCATTCCAAATATCCAATTTTCACCTTGAAATTTGGTCTCCACCACTGTGAGTTCATTTTTTATGTTTCTCTTCTCTCTAATTTCTTGTTTTGAGGGTCTTTTTTTTTTTTTTTTTGTTTTTTTCCTTCTGTTTTAATTCTTGCTGCGTGTATGAATCGATGAATATGCTTTGAGCTCTACCGAAAATCTCTGATTGTTGGAAATAGGTTCTTTCCCTTGGTGGTTTTTGAAGTTGTGCTAGTTTTCTGAAACTTTTGGATAAGCAAGTTAGATTGTAGAGTGTAATTGGATGAGTTTCCATTCTCTTAACTCAGGACAGAGCTTGAATATTAAGGAGGGCTTTCTCATCCGGTCGAGCAATCGTTCGTTTGCTATGTAAATAAGCACAAACCTTTTGAAACTGGACACGGAGTGCTTAAGAGGGATTGAAATGAGGCACTTGGGAGTAATCTGAGGTTCCAAAACATGAGCTGCAGTGCCCAAAATGAAGGTGGGGAAGAGGGGGAATGCGAGCAAACGGTCTTGCGCAACAATTCCGTTGAGGTTGACTCGAGGCACATTACTCAGAGGAGGAAGAATGGATCGACTAACGGTCCTCAGTTAACAATCGATTCTAGTCTACTTGTCGATCCGAAATTATTGTTTATTGGGGCCAAAATTGGTGAGGGAGCACATGGAAAAGTCTATGAAGGAAGGTGAGTGTGAACACATGTAATGGTGAAGTTCCTCGTGTAAATATTTTGATCCTGTTTGATAGTACTAGGGCATGTATGGCAAATGGCTACTTCAAATTTATAACTATTGCACATTCTGTTTTTAGTAAAATGTCATCAATCCGCATTTTTTTTTCGATTTCACCCTTGTTTTTAATAAAGTGGCCAGCATGCAAATCTTGTGTAAAAAAAAATTGCTGTATTAATCAGAATTTCATTGTATTCAGGATTGTGCTTACCGGTGACCGGAGGCTAATGTAAGCTACTTGTGGATCCTCTAACAGCGACTTTAATCTCTTGGGCGCTGCCATGGGTTGTTTTCTAAGTGCTGCTATAGAATTGTTGGTCATCGCAAAAAAAAAAAAAAAAAAAATGAAAATATTTTCTTCCTGAAAAATTGGAGTAGGCTTTACTTCTTTTTGGCCATATTTGGTGGACTTGCTGCATTTTTATGCTGGACATGTGCTTCTGCACAATGTTTTAAAGTAGTATGATTGGCAGTTGGCATCATAGTTATTTAGGTGTAGTATAATCTGTTTCCAGGTATGGCGATCGAATTGTTGCAATCAAAGTTCTCCACCGAGGTAGCACCAACGAAGAAAGAGCCACACTCGAAGGTCGTTTTGTCCGGGAAGTTAATATGATGTCTAGAGTCAAGCATGGGAATCTTGTTAAGGTGAGGGTTTTAACCTAAAGAGCGTTCATGAGTCTGTCAATGTGCACGTGTGCATCCATCCTTGCATTGGTGCATGTTGCCATTTTAGTGTTATGATTGCCTACAATATGCTCAGTTGTATTGGTTCTTTTGTTTGCTTGCAGACCACTTACCCATGGCCATATGCTATTTCACTGAGCATGTTTATTTTTATTTCCTCTCAGTTCATAGGAGCTTGTAAGGATCCCCTAATGGTGATAGTCACGGAGCTTCTTCCGGGTATGTCTTTGCGGAAGTATTTAACCAGTATTCGCCCGAAGCAATTTGACATTCTTGTGGCGATAGGTTTTGCCCTTGACATTGCTCAAGCCATGGATTGTCTTCATGCCAATGGGATTATACATAGAGACCTAAAGCCTGGTACTTTCAACATCTTAGCTTATATCTTTTGTATTTTTTATTATCTTAGATCTTGAAGATCATCTTGGTAGATTATCTTGTGTTTTGTGTATATATGGTTGTATTTGAATGGATATATAGCAGGGTTCTAATAGATTATCTTCTCATTCTATTTGGTTTTATATTTTTGATTCGAAGTATGGATCTTTGAAGCTGGTCATTTTGATACAAAGTAGTGCAATTGAAACCAGTGTTATGATTTTCAACGGTTGGGCAAAGCAGTTTATGCAATTCAACTGTACACCGTTATTCCCTTTACTGAGAATATATGGATGAAAATTACATATGCAGACAACTTGTTGCTTACTGCCAATCAGAAGTCTGTGAAGCTCGCAGATTTTGGTCTTGCAAGAGAAGAATCTGTGACTGAGATGATGACTGCAGAAACTGGGACTTACCGTTGGATGGCTCCTGAGGTTAGTGCATTTGGTGTTTGGTGTGTTTAAGATGATCCTAGCACCGGTTTGGTATGAAATAAACTAAATATTAGGTGTGCTCTAAATCCCCTATTATGTCTCTATTGAATTAACTATTTGTCTAAATATTACATGGTGTGTTCTGTTTGTTCATCTAATAATCAGTATCAATGAATTTGTAGTGGTAGCATGGCACGGTCCCACCCCCTCTCAACTCCCTTTCATGGCTAAGTTCTCTCCTGTCTGTTCTAGTTGTGTCATAAGAATAATCTGTCTTTTTGCACAAAAAGTTAGGTACAAACTGGGATGCCAATTTCGCAATGTGGATCTTCTGACAGTATGAATGGTCCAGGGTGTTGATTTTGTGGTTTATTTCATGGTTGGATTCATGCTGTCCAGTATGCACGGTGCTTTCAATGCATACTCATCCACTTTAAAAATGCTTTCAGTTGTTTTATCCCAACACATAAAATGTTTCTTCAATCATCAGTCTCTTTGCCAACAAAGTGAATGTGACTTTGCAGTTGTACAGCACAGTGACACTGCGTCAGGGGGAGAAGAAGCATTACAACAACAAAGTTGATGTGTACAGTTTTGGAATTGTTCTATGGGAATTGCTGACCAATCGCATGCCATTTGAAGGCATGTCCAATTTGCAGGCTGCTTATGCCGCTGCTTTTAAGGTATGGATGTGTGAGTGTGCATACGTTTTCTTCTTCGCATTCTGTTAGCATATATTTGATGGCATGTAGCATACATACATAACACACACACATGAAATGTTGGCTGTTCTAAGACAACTCCTGAAACAATTGCGTGATTTGATGGTGGGGTTGCTGTAAAGGTGGAGTTTTAGTTGGTTCCCTGTTAATGTATTGAAATTTGAACCTTGAATCTGATAACGGGCCTTCGTTTCCCCCCCACCCCCCTTTCTAGTGATGAAGTTGTGTGAATCAATGCTTCCCCTCTCATTAACATCCGGTGCAATGTTGTGATTTGAAAATGTAGCAAGAAAGGCCCAATCTTCCAGAGGACATATCGCCGGATCTAGCCTTTATTGTACAGTCATGCTGGGTTGAGGATCCTAATATGAGGCCATGCTTCAGCCAGATTATCCGCATGCTCAATGCATTCCGCTTCTCACTGGTGCCCCCTTCACCATCCATACCAGAGTCCAACACAACTGAGGAAGCTGCAGCAGCAGCGACAAATAATGACACGATAACAGAGTTTTCTGCGCGTGCGAGAGGAAAGTTTGCGTTCATCCGCCAGCTCTTCGCTGCAAAGAGGACAAGGAATGCACAATGAGCTAAGTAAAATTTTGTCCTTCTTGTAGTAGTTCCATTCCTCAAAGGAAACACAAATGCAGTAATTTTTTCGACAGATCCGTGATTAGTTACCCGAAGGATGATGAATATATGTTAGAAAAGGAAAGATGTTAATGAGGACATACTTTTTGGAATAAAAAGACTCAAAAGACTACGTTAATTTATTGAAGTGGTCAGATGAGGGAGTTTGAAACTGTTCTGTGTCTCCGCCTTGGGTCTTTGAAACCATTCAGGGTTCAGGGCGGGAAAGGCACCCTGCATCCGCCGTTGAATAGTCACAATGTGTACACTGAAAATCCTGATCATCCATTCAAGTTTGAAACTTACCATTTTACAGATTGTAATGCATTGGGAAGTTTAATTCCGAACTATTTTGGAAAGTTTAAAACTTGAATAGAAAGATTTTCAATTGCACATAAAGACCATCCAATGGTGGGATGCGGGGTGTATTTCCGACTTTAAATGTAGATGAGTCCGGTTGCTTTGAAATGGTGGCTCCAGGAAACGTGAACTAAGGATCATTTTTATAGTTAGAAGTTGTTGATTTGAAATTAGCTTTAGCTTTAGGAGTTCAGCAAGAGATAATGTTGGTATCTTTTGGTGTATCATTGTGAAGCAACGTCAACATGATTGATTTAGTGAAAATGGGTGTAGAATTATCAGTAATACCCTGTCTTGCCATTTAAGCAAAACAATATAATTTTATGTCAAATAATAGTCTACTTTTATTCAATTTGTAGAGGGTCTGAAGAAATTGCAATTCGACACATGGTGAAGTGAGGGATACCGATACATTAGGTCATGATCGTTGTCTTTTTTTTCTTCTTTTTTTCCTTTTTTTTTTGTTTTTTTTTTTTGTGACAAATGAGGCTAATAGCCTTGAAAAACAAAAAATGCGAAATTGTTCAACTTGTTCCACTGTCTAATGTAACGAAGACTCAAAATTCGTAACGTTTATCATAAAGCATGTGGATCGTTACCGGTTGAACAAATAGTTACATATCACTGTCATTAAGTAGTTCATTGAACGTAGAAATAGTATGACGCTAACTCCCATGCATTGAAATGCATAATTTCCGTTTCCTGCACGTTACCGAGAGCGTAATCCAAGTAGGTTGGATATTACTGGGAACAAAATTAACATAGAGAGCAACAAAACGAAAGTCGATCATCCTTTTTTGATTCGTTTTTTCCGTGTTGAGTTCCTATTTACCGAAAAACCAACGCCACAAAGAGTATTGGCCTTGTTTGTGCTAAGTGGATTTCTCCTAATGTCAAATAGTTACTTTTATAGTGACTAATATTACACGTACATTATCCTTTATTCATTCTTTATGTTAAAAGTAGTGGTGTAAAAAAACTTGTACGATCTTTTATCGTTACTTAATCAAAATATCTCTAAAAACGAACCTTATGAATTTCGTCATGTTACTATTTTAGTAAATATATATATATATATATATAGATAAATGGCTAAGGAGGGCCTATTACAAGTAAGAAAACAATCTGCAAAAGTTGAACTTTTCGTCATCACATGATGCGTGTGCATATTTATCAATAAAACATTTAACAAAAACATTGTTTTTTTTTTTTAATTCTCATATTGAAGTGAACTATTTTGCCAAAGCCACTTTGAATTATTTAGGCACCAACACCTTTTTTAAAAAAAAAGAAAAACAATAACAATAAATTAAATGTGGGAGGGAGACCTCCAACCCCCAGTCGTCGCACAGTCAATTGAGGGAGTAAAGTGGCTCCACACGTGCGTAGCGAACCATAAACTTTTAATAAATAAATAATCGTAGCCTCACACGAGTTTGTTTCTCCGTCGGAGCCGCTATCCAGTAGGGCACAGTCAGAGACCCGTAACGATTTCAGCTGTCCGAGAGTCCAATTATTAGAGGACACGTGTCTATTCTTTCTCCCGACCCTTCCGATTGAAAAATTTATGAATTTATAAAACTAGGTGATATGTAATTTTAGAGCGAAAATTTTCATCTAAATTTATAAATTTATGGTCTTTAGAGAAATACAAGCTATTATTTGAATTCATGAACTCAAAACATTTTATATTGTATGCTCCATTAGGTAAGGCTATAGTAATCCTCTCATAAATATGATCAATTCTCAAAAAAAAAAAAAAAAAAAAAAATTCATTCATTATCTTTCCCAAATGGCCCAAAGTCAGGAAGTCGTGAAATGAGTTAGATGGGTGCCTAATTACAATTACAGAATCTCCTGCAGTGTTTCAAACGTTCCCATCACACCGGATTAGGTTGTAGCTCTAAATTCTAAGAATCTGTCCTAGAAATGCCTAATCGCGATTACGTAGGCGAAGCGCGGCCTCATTTTTATTGGATCTGATTGCACTCTACGTGTTTGTATAAATTCCCCATCAGTATTGAAACTCACTCCACATCAACTCCCTCTCTCTGCTTCACATGGGTTAACCTCTTTAATCTTCTCTGTTCTCCTCCTTCATTATTAGCTTTTTGGTACTGAGAGGAGATGCTTTATCCATGTCCTTTTGCTGTTGGAATCTCTGCTTCACATGGGTTAACCTCTTTAATCTTCTCTGTTCTCTTCTCCTTCATTATTAGCTTTTTGGTACTGAGAGGAGATGCTTTATCCATGTCCTTTTGCACTTAGAATTTTGGCATAATTTTACTGTAAACCACCCAGAAAAGGCCCACTCTTTCCGTGCTTTTGAGTGAAGAAAAGGGGAAATCAAGTACAAACCCAGAAAAACCTGCACTTCTTTCTCATTCTCGTCCGTTTTGAAACAAGTCAAATCCATCCCTACTAAATTGAGAGCAGTTACTGATCAAAACCCTCAAAAAAAAAAACCCAGCTTTTCTGCAACAAAATTCGCCGTCTCTGTATGAGCCTAAAGCGGGTTTTTTTAAAGAAATTGTGGAGGTTGTGTGGTGAGCAGCAATGGGGAAGTTAACTTTTAGCCGCGGGCTCCTGGGCTCGGAGCTCGCAACGCCGTGGCCGTTGGATCGGAACAAGACGCGCGGCGGCTCCTACGGGAACCACACGAGTTTCGACACGAACATGGTGATCATTCTGGCGGCGCTGCTGTTCACGCTGATTGGGGTTTTGGGGTTGAACTCGATCGTGCGCTGCGCGATGCGCTGTACCCGGCGGTTCTCCGGAGTCACCCCGGCGGCGAGGGCAGCGGATACTGGTTTGAAGACGGGCGCCCTGGGGGAGATTCCGGTGGTGGTTTACGGGTCGGCGGTGGCGGATTCGCGCGGCTCCGACGGCGAGTGCCCCATTTGTCTGGGGGAGTTCGAGGAGGGGGAGGAGGTGAGGGTGCTCCCAAAATGCAGCCATAGTTTTCACGTGAGCTGCATCGACGCGTGGCTCGTGTCGCGCACCTCGTGCCCCGTCTGCCGGGATTCATTGCTCGAATTCCCTGTGAAAATGGAGGTCGCCGGAGCTCAATCCCCGGAAAATGGCTCCGACCACCTTGGGAGCGTTGCGGTGGTTGCTGAGGAGGGTACTCATTGATTGTTTCCTTCTTGTGCGAAGTAGAGATGAGCAATATATTTGGTCAAGTGATTTATCTGAGATCATTTTGGCCTCTATGTTAAGGGGTCACTGAGTAATGAATGCTATGCACGCACCTTGAATCACTCGAAACTCGCACGAATTGCGGGGCAGCAGTGAAAATGCCATTATTTTTACGCAGGTCTCGAGTTTGGGTGATTCAGAGGACAGAGCACGGGATTTTCCACGAGCTTTTGATGAGCTCTGGAGATTCTTACTCTTTTGTTTGTGTGATTTGAAGGACAGAGAGTATGGGATTCGCTATGAAGTCCTGATGAGCTTTGGGAATTCTAACTCTGAGCATGTTGAGGAGGTAGAGTTCCCCAAGGTTCACATCACTGCCGCTGATAGAGATTGTGGAGATTTCGTGAAGGGAAGGGAAGGAAGAGAGATTTAAAGCTGTGTATGTATGGGCAAAAGGATAAGTTGGGGAGTTGCACAAACCATGTTGGGGACTGTTGTTTTAATTTTGTTTTGCTTTTAGCTCAATCTGTGGATGGTCAAGGACAAGAGACTTGAAGTCTGCAAAATCTGGCTGCGAGTGCTGCAAATGAGTCCAGTTCTTCGTTTGATTGTGATTGGGCTAATCGTGGAGTAAGGAAAGATAATGGATTGTTGATAAAAATAATTATATAATCATAATAAATTCGTTTATACATATAATTTTTAAGATAAGGATCCTAAATAAAAATAACCAAAGAAATATTTAAATAGTCTGATATGATTGTGCACATATAAATTATAAAAACAAAGTTAAAAAAACATTCAAGCCCAAATGGCGAAAAAGATCTCGAAAGAATCTAGCCTTTTTCAAAGTAAAACCTTTTTTTTTAGGGGGGGTTCTTTCGCAATACTGAATTGCAAGACCCCTTTTTTTGGTCTCACAATACTAAATTGTGAGATTGAAATTGGAAAATCAATCTCGCAATTCAGTTTTATGAGTCTCACAAAATTTTAGGACTAGTTTTAAGCTTGGACTTTTTCCTACTTTGGATGAATACGTTTTACATTTTCAAAACACTTGAAAATTGACAGGTATACGCGTTTTTCATTCTTTTTTCTATCTAAGTGGTTCAAATTTTTCAAAAGTATATTTAACAAAAAAAATTGGTGCAAATTGCACCATGGAATGGAGGAAGGAATGGGAGGAGATCTTTCCTCAAACCCCCTTTTTCTTTTAATTAGTTTTTGCATTTGGTGAGTCTCACAAAACTAAATTGCGAGATCAACTTGTATATTAAGAAGAATTAGATCAGTATACCTACTTTAAGAATTCTTTTTTAAAAAGTATTATTTCGGCATTTTTTTTCCCCAAATGGCTCACAAATACAGCTGAGTGAAGCCCAACTAGAGCCTCAAATTTGTGTTCTTGTTCAATTTGTTTGATGAATGAAAGAACACGAACAATCCCTTAACACAAGCGAGTTCACGAGAAAGTTCGATTCATTTGCACCATATTATTAGGGTTTAAGCTATTACCTAAAATATTATACCATAGGTATTGAGTTTACAATAACTAAACTGTTGCTTCCAAAAAATATATATAATATATATTTAAAGTTTCTGCATTAATATGTTTTAAACCCGTAAAATTCATTCAATTTGATTTATATATATATATATATAATAGATTATAACATATCAATTAGGATATAAAATATTCCAAGTGCGCAGCACATCCATCCAGACACTCTCTCTCTCATGAGATCCAATATTAATTTTCGTGGTCCCCTGAATCAAAGAATATTGGCTACTTTTTCCATCGGAGCGATCTACCCTCTTCCCTCTATCGTACGGCTTTCGGTGGCTCGAAGGGGTCATGATTGATTGAGGGAGAAGCTCAGAGAAATCAAGGTGGGGAGAGAGCTTTAAACATCTACGAAGAATCAGGCGTTTGGGTTGTTACCTTCAAAAGGGAAAAAAAAAAAAAAAAAAAACAAACAAATCAAATAATTTTGGGTTGTTTGTCTACGTAATTTATCACCTAAAAGCTCATACCAGGGAGCCTTGATGTTGGACAAGGTGGAAAGGATTTGAATTTATACATTTTCTAAGGGGTCGCACCACCGCTGCAGTCCACCGTCTCAACTAGCTTCCTTCATTTTCATAAACTTATGAATGTCCAATCTCTTACAAAAGTCGAAAAGTTTCTTTTTTGATTAGAAAGCGGTGAAAGAATACTACAAAGTAGCATTTTAAATAATAACTTGACAAAAAGGAGTGCACTCCATTTAAACGAGAGGTCAACTTTGATGCCATCTTATTCAAAAAAAATCAGCAGTCATACTTCCTTCTTTTCTTATTTGAGTAAATTAGCATTTGTGCATGTGTCCTAAATCTCGATTATGAGATGATCAAAAGGTACTAGGCTTTTCGAATCACTCCAAGCTCAGACAAGACTACCAAGGAATCTAACTCTTTTTTTTAAGTTTAGTCATCATTGTCCAAACGCTAAACAACCCCAATTAAATCTAGTTCGAGCTAAATGGACCTATAAGGGGGGCAAAACTCTTCCAACGCCAAAAAATCTGATTCAACAGTCAAAGAGGAGCAACCGAATCCTTCAACCCAATTAAGTCCAAATAAATTGGTTTCTAAAATGTGAATAGATTCCATTGGATACTCAATTGTAGTCGCAAAACCCACAACATGGCCACAATAATCTCGGAGGACAGCACCAATTCCATTGACAGCTCCACCACGCTAAAAGAAGCATCAACATTTACCTTAGTGGATCCTTGGGTTGCTGATTACTGGGCCCTCTTAGAGATACAAACAACTCAAGATTCCAACATTCCCCAAGAAACGATAAAACTTACTTGACTATATCTTGAAGATGGTGATTTAAACCTTTAAAAATCAAATTATTTCTTCCAAACCAAATTGCCCAAGGCAAAAGCATCGGCAGCGACATTCTTGAACTTTCAAAAAAACCATAAGATGAAAGAATATCATAGGATCTTAATTTTATTAGGGCTTTTTGGATGAGAGCATACCGAATTCCAAATTCCTCCATCCTGTGTTCAGTTCTGTTGGGTTTTTAGGGTGTTTCAGATCTGGTTCTACCGAGGACGAAGACGAGAATAACAATACATCTCATGCTGTGGTCATTTTATTTATTTTTAATGATTTTGTTTGTCCTTTATATTATTTTAAAATAATTTTCAATTCTTGTTATGAAAAATTAGATGTTATCTTAATTTATCAGTGAGTGTTATAAATTATTTCAAAGAAAAAAAAATACAGAAAGCTTGCACTAATTTCTTCAAATACAATGGTTGTTTTTAGTAGATTGGTTTATTTTAAATAACAGATTAGGATGAAATTTAAAAATATTATTTTCTAGATGTAACAATGGCCTCCTAATCCAATATTTTTATAAGCTTAGATTCAGTTCCTTTTATTAAAATTTGAAAATACTATTTTCTTTTTAATGTTATTCATCAAAATAAAGTAATCTTAGAAAACATTTCAATGCATTGAGGTAGTTTGTCACGTCATATAAGCCTTTGGTCGTGGACAAAGTATGAATTTAAATCTTAATAAATACTCAGTTGAGTGTAAGGCATTTACCAATAAATGTAAGAGATGAGTGCGCGTCTCTATTTTTACATTTTCTACTTAATAATAATAATAATTGATCCGTAAGCACAGGAAACGTGATTAATAGAATATATATTTTTTGAATACTATCGAAAAGTAAAATCGATCCACAGGGCTTGAGCTGGATGGTCTTGTTGACCAATCTTAGGAGGCATTTGACTGAGTGGGCCATCACTTCAATCGAGGCCCCCCATCTTGGAAAATCCAGGTAATCTCAAACGAGGAAGGAAGACCCGTGGAATTACAATAATGCCCATACCCTCCTATTATCTCCAAGAAAGCCTCCTCACATTTTCTGTTACATTTTATTTCGGAAGAAAAAAAAAAAACCCCAATTTTGTTATAAAAAGGCTCCTCTCACCCCATCCCTAAAAGTTTACTTGCGAGGCTAAAATGTATATATATCATCCCGTTAATCATGCTTCTTCCTACTAATCAAGGTATGATGCACTGAATGATTAAACCGTAATCATCCTAACTATTAAAATATATTCTATTTGTGATTCATATCAACATTCTTATTCATTTTGTTATTGATGTCTCGAGTAATTCTCTTTTTTGAACTTAAACGAAGAGGTGGCTTTTCTAACAAATTTTTTATTTATGTCTTGCTTTGTTAGGTGAATGAAAAGGAGAGGTGAGGTTTTTCAAAAGTACATACTAAAGAGAAATGAAAAATTTTATTAAGGTGATAGTTATTATTCACACCCTATTAACAAATTAAATATTTTTTAAACCCTTTGACGAGTTGACCAAAGTCTTAAATTAAGAAAGCAATTAAATCCTTGACCAAAGTCAACTGGACCTCTGCTTTGACCAAGAAATTGGAAGTGTGAATAGTGAGACTTTTTTCTTTTTTCCCAATGAGGAAAAATGGAACCTTTTTTTTTTTTTTTTTTCCCTTCGTTCTTCCTTTTTTTTTTATTTTTATTTTTTGTTGAGAAAATGGGAGAAAGCCTGGGGGTATAGCTGTCAACATGAAATGTATTTGGTGGTCGACTGATCCTATAAATATAAACAGGTTTTGAATAATATAAAATAAATAAATAAATAAATGTTTGGGTAATGTAAGGTTTGACCAGCGCTGCTGTTTTAGGGAATCCATTTCATCCTCTCATTCATATTCGCCAACTTTTCTGTTCCTACCAAAAATCTTCCCATTACCTTTCTTTGACTCGCTAGGGTTTTGTTTTGAGACCTTTCGATTTCACCGCTGAATCTGGTTCGGACAGATCGGAACTTTGTTTCAGGTGCACCCAGATTCGGGTTCTTTCAGAGGCTGCTGATTGCAGGTTTCATTCTTCTTTCCTTTTTTTTTTTTTTTTTTTTTTTTTTTGTGTATATTCTTCGGAACAGATTCGCTGAAAAGCTAGGTTTTCGATCTTAAAAGAGGGAGATTTTTACAGTTCTTGTTGTTTTGTGTTTGGTGTTCTTTGAAAAGGGTTATGGTTCTTCGTGCTAGATTTGCTTTTTGATCATCCGTATGGTAGTCGCCCGTTTGTGGTAGTTGATGAAGCTTTCGCTTTTGTAATCACCGAGTTCCATTAATCTGTATGATTCGTGTTCTTTTGGATCTCTCTCCCTTGTTTCTCTCTCCTTTTCTGCGTCCTGATTTTATGTATTTTGTCACCATTCATTGGTGCATTAATGAGCAATAGGTTTAAGGAAGAATGTTGCTAGCGACTTCTTTATTTATTTATTCAATATTGGCACCTTGCTAGGTTTTTATATAATGTCTTCTCCTGGTGCCTCTTCTTCTTCGGATAACTTTTATGATACTTTGTTGAAGTAGTGACATGCACATTTTGAGGATCTTTCTAGAGGAAAACAGTGCCCATGAGTAGATTTTTTTGACCATGTATTATGTTTGCTTAACATAGTTCACAATTATTGCTACATTTCATGGCTGTCTTTTAGATTTGTTGGGTGGAAGATCTGACAATGCAGTTTTAAGTTATTTTTGTTACCCATTAGGAGCAATCTATAAACACATTAGAAGTCAGTTCATTAAACCATTCAACTCTAATTTGCCTGAAAAATAAACTCTAGGTAAACAGCATTTCTATTTTATTACGTTCTCATGCTGTGCATACATTAACTCCTTTCCTCAATAATGCTTACGATGCTCAAAATTTGCTTGGTTCCGTTACATTTTTTTTTATATCTTTTCTTTTTCTCTCAAAAGAAATTATAATTGTACCATGATTTCCTGGTTTTTATGAATTGTATCTTGAGCTTTGTACTGAGGTTCTCTGGCTTTCTGTAGCAGCAATAATCAAAACTCCATTACTGACTGGATTTTTAAGAACAAGATGGGATGCTTCACAGTTTTGAAGGGTAAGAAGAAAAAACCTGATCAGAAGGCTTACGTTAAACGTGTCAACCCCCAGGAGAATATACCCACCACACTGCCTGAGCCCCAAACTGGGAGGCGCTCCCTACAGTCAGCACCTCCAAGTTTTAAATCCAGAACTAAGCCGACACAACCAGTTAAAAAATCTGCTAACAGCAGAATGCGAGCATTGTCTGCCCCTTCAAGCCTTGATGCTGCAGACCAAGATGCTCTTGAATCAATTGAGTGTGATGAGCAAGAAGAATCAAGACATTGGATTAAGGAGCTTGAATCCCCAGGTCCACAACCTCTTCCTCTTCCATCAAACGTAACTACTTCTACATTGAGGACAACATCGAGTTTTAAATCCGGGAGTGGAAGTGGCCCTCTCTATGCTTCTGGACCATTACCACTGCCTCCTTCGGGATCACTCCGTAGCTTCTCTTACGAAGAGATTGCCATTGCCTGCTGCAATTTCTCTCCAGAACGATGCATGTCAGAAGGTACTTCTTCTATGATTTACAAGGCTTCCTTTGGGGATGAGGCTTCAGGCTCGAAAAAGCTTGAAGCAACTGTGACCCGGCTCAACTCATCCACTCAGGTAAGGTGCAATTATCCATCTTGTTTGTTTAAATGCAGAGACAATTACTTGCTTTTGCTTCCTGTCACAGTTTGTTTACTGAAAATGAATATTTTTGTTGGAGTTGAACTTGTTGCATTATTTTATCATTGATGTAATGTGTTTGGAACTTTCACTACTTTTACAGGGAGTCTGTTTGCTCTTGTTGTTAATGCTGATTCTACAATCTGTTTTACTAATATATTATTTTCCTGCAAAATGCATCCCAGTACTGCTCTCCAATAGATATAAGCGTCTTATTGAGAACTTGTTATTTATCCCAAGGCTGAAATTTTGTCCAAACATTCACAAATTGGGAAGCCTTTTGCCGCAGAGTCCACCCTAGTTTGAATTATCAGATATCAAGTCCAGGATGCTTTTAGGTATATAGTTTATCACAATACTAATTGTGTAATGCCAGATGTAGCGTATCACAATGCACTTTGTCTTTATGGCACATTTTTCATTTGTTCCCCCACTCTTCCCCTGTGTGACTGGTTTTTTGTAATGCATTTTTTTTTTTTGGCTAATTAACCCATCCATTTGTTAAAATTGTGGCAGTTCTGTTTTATATGATTGTTCTGGTTCAAGCATAGAAAGACTAGAAGAAATTATTATTTGCTGCTCTTAAAAGCTTTTCAAATTCTGTTTTGGACATGAATATCCTGATGATTCTGAGTAGTCTTATCTTGTTTCTGCTTTTCCAGGGTGTGAAGGAATTTGTGAGCGAGGTGAACACTCTCGCATCTTTGCAACATCCCAATCTCTGCAAATTGCTTGGTTTATATGCACGCGAAGAGCAAAGGATGGTGGTTTATGAGAGACTCTTTCACGGGAGCTTAGACAGGCTATTGTATGGCAGATCAGATGGCCCCCCAATTGATTGGAATACGAGAATGAAAGTTGCTTTATGTGCTGCACAAGGTCTTGCTTTCTTGCATGAAGAAGGACCTTTTCAGGTATTTTGTCCCACTTTCATAGTGCATTCCCATTTCCTCTCCTTAGCTATTAGCTTTACATGTGTTCAAAATTGCTATATGTTTGATCTGACTGGATGCCCGGTGCGGAGTGCTAATGTTTTGTCAGGAGGCACTGGTCTTGCTCAAAATGCTTTGGAACTCGATTAGTTCTTTTTAATCGAATCTAGGATGACTTTTTCTGTGGTAACTGAAAGATCCCCTTGTATTTACAGGCAATGTACAATGAATTTTCAGCCGCTAATATACAGATTGACAAGGACTTCAGTGCGAAGCTGTCAGGATATGGTTGCGTTAACCACACAGAGATCTCCAATAGTTCATCTGTAAGTCCTGGAAACACATTGATGATGAAAGCAAACTTCTTTTGGTCCAACTAAGGAAATGCTCTTCTACTACTCCAGAAGTTATTTGCCATTAATTACCTTTTTCTCCATTCATGTAATTCAGGCATTGGCCAATCTTTCAGTGGAGACACTTGAGAGAGGGTTGCTCACCCCCAAGAGCAATGTTTGGAGTTTTGGAATCATTCTTCTTGAACTGCTCACTGGTCGGAGGAATCTTGACAGCCGCCATCCCAAGGAAGAGAGGAACTTAGTTAAATGGAGCCGACCTTTCCTACCCGATGACAGCCGGCTGTCACTTATTATGGATCCTCAGCTGAAAGGCCGTTTCCCGGCAAAAGCAGCACGGACAGTGGCTGACATAGCACAAAGATGCCTCCAGACTGATCCATTAGAAAGACCGACAATGAGAGCCGTTGTGGAGAATCTCAAAATCATACAAGACATGAAGCATTCTTGTCGATTTCCCTTGCAAGAGCCAGCCGCAATTGCTGGGAAACAGTTCTCAAGATCTCCAAGCCTCAATGGTGTTATAACACCCACACCTAGGTTAAGTTTCTCCGCGTCTCCATCAAGCACCCGGCCTGTTTTCCACACTGGGCCCCTGCTCGCCTCGCCCTCGACTCTACCTACACCCTCGTTGGAGGAGCTTGGGCTGCAGGGTAGCCGTATATCGCCATCACCTACCTTTCGAAGGGCCAGTGTTGAAGGATTTTGATCGTCCAATGTTCATAGTTATGCAATTTTTCAATTATTTTTTTCCCAGGTGTTTCTTCTGCTTTTAGATGATGCATACAAGATGAGAAATGTGGTTCTTCCATCTCCCCATCCCTTTGGAAGATAAAGGAGAGTGGATGCTGCTTTTTGTTTGTAGATGAAGAAGAGTGTAACCCCTTTGATTCGTCGGGTTGCAAAAGGTTTCTTTGAATCATGCTCCTCGTCTTCCAACTGGGATTTAGGTTTGTGTCTTAAGAATTTAGGTTTTAGGGCTTGTATTATTTATTTAATTAAATATTATGATTTATATAGCTCAAATTAAACATATATACTGCATGTTCAAGCATTTACATCACATTACTTTACTGATCAATAAATATGTAGTATGTATATGATTAATTAAAACAATAAAATATAAGTGAATGAAAACCTGTCATAAGTCATCATTAGAGTTAATTTTATTATTGAAGAAATTTTGGGAACAACGGGGTTCTGAGAGCCAGAACTAAGTAATTAATTATATCTTGAGTTTCAATCGAACCACGTGGATTAAAAATTCACTCCTTTTCGTTAAACCGAAGCCTTAATGTCCGCCAAAAGGAAAAAACTGAAACTTTAATTAACTTTAACCATGACGACTCTGTTAACTTTATGGCGAGTTTGGCTCACAAAATTTGTTTGAAAACATCACATCACATTGTAGTATTTAGTATGATTATGGAATGTGAGTTTTTTAAAATATCATATTCCTAAGATCTCATATTCTTTAAAATGGGGAGGTTAACATTCCTAAATTAAGAGGTAAGAATATGAGATTTCGAGTAGTCCGAACTGTGCACATGAAATAAAATGTCGAAACTACTCTTATAAATAAACAGATTGACAAAATTCTTATTTTAAGTATACAGCTCATATAATCTATAATAATAATAATAATAATGATGATGATGATGATGATAGTAAATAAATCTAGTATTCATAATAAAGAGTTGATAATACTATTTTTATAAATTTATTATCATATTAAATAAATTATGTTTTTAGTTAGTACATTGTTGAATTAAATTCTTAGTCCTCTAAAAATTAAAATAGGTAAAAAAAAAATAGTGTTAACTTTAAAATAAGTATTTTTTTTTATTATGTGAATAAATTATTATATTTTATGTTATGAATATTATATTTTTTATTTTATAAAAGGATATTAATGACAAAATTTAGCATTCATTGAATCTAATTGTTTATACCAAACATAATAATATCACATTCCGACGAATTTGACTAAGTATACCAAATGAAAAAATATTACATCCTGGGTATCACATTCCGAAAAATATGATATCGAATGAAAATATGAGATTACGCCAGTCAAACGTACGATTAGTAATGCCTCTGTTGGTGGCAGGGTCCAAAAAACGAAGGAGCGTGCGCACTTTGAAAGCTTTATCTTAGGGTCCCATCTTGAGCTCGTGGAATTTTCGCTTCAGATTTTAGTCCATTTGAGCATACACCACTTTTGAACAATCTGCGATAATTCTTGGAAACTCTGGTCTAATCTGAGCAAAACTTTCCAAATATATACCGTTACGCTCGAGTGTTTTCTCAAGTCGCCATTGTTTAGTGACGATTTAAAAGAGCTCAAGATGCAAAGTAAAATGTGAGACACAGCCTCGCACTCACTGCACTGCACTGCACATGCTTGCTCTGTGGTCCGTAGTGTAAGCTATTAAATCAGATGAGGGGGTGTTTTTTTTTTGGGTGCGGGAGGGATGCATTTGTCTCCCACCATAGAGTATTATTGTGTCCCTCGATAAAGCTGGTGAGAGGGGAAAAGGAAAAGTGAGGAGGGAAAAAGTTCCCCTTGCCTGCAAAGCTGCAACAATGGCTTACCACTTCCCCCTCATTATCAACCCAACAAGTCCCTTTCTCAGTTCACTCGCTCATGCTTGGTAATACTTTTTACTATTGAAATCCTCTCTTTTGCACTATTAGAATCATGCCACTGAGTATCCCCCACACCCACAAGGTGAAAAAAAAAAGAAAAGAAAAAAAGGCAAGAGCACCATCAGTGCACTTGAGGACCACACACCCATGTGATGATATGATGCTCTCTGCTGATTTCAAGGCCAATTAATTGATTAAGTGGTGGTGGTTCCCTTGGCTCCAGCGCCATTTTGAACTATACCAAACTTCGACACCAAGCATTCATTATTACATATAACTCATAACTAAGCTACAGTTGACCCTGTAACAGTTGATGATGTTGTCTGCAACCCAACCATAGCTTTACATTTAGGCACATATACCAGCACTTGTTCTTCCCCTCCCTTCTCTTTAGATTCAAGTTCTGTTGTATCCATCCCTGGCATGGATGGACACAAGTTCAAAGAAAGTTGGGATTGATAAAAAAAAGATAAATCTATTCACTCTGAATAAATCCCATCACATACATATAATAAACATTATCAGCTTGTGTATGTATGTGTGAGTGATGAAATTTATTCATGATATATATATTTTTTTTCAGAACAGCAGTATTAAATACCCCCTTGAAAGAACAAAGCATGAGTTCTCCTTCTTATTTCTTATTTTTTGGGTAAACGGAAGTTTACTAGAGACAAGCGGTCTGAGGGACTGAAGCATCAAATGTGGAGCCCCACGTAAACACAAGCACAACAAAACGAAAACGCATGGTGGTTCAAACAACGGACGCAGAAAGAAATTTTATAAAAAAACAATATCCAAACAGAGCCCCAGATTGGACCGGTGAAAAGGAATCCGGCAACATAACTGCAGGAACACGACAATCAGAAGCACAAAACAACAAACACAACGCTGAGAACAAAAATGCACCTTCAACAATCTATTTTCTTCCACCACTTGTGGTCTGCAGACCGGATTCCCATTCCCCGGAACACCCATTAAGAATATTAGCTGTGCTTTTCGATCTCTACAACTCCATTCACTCCATCTCCTCCTCTTGGCCTTCCGAGGGACATTGGATCAGCTCCAGAATATTGACCACCTCTTCCATATCTGGTCGGTTTGACGGCACCTGGGAGGCGCATATCAATCCAAGCTTTATCAATGGGATCGCTTCATCGGCTGGAAAATTCCCATGGAGCCTTCGGTCGACGCACTCCTCAACCCTACCTCCCTCCAGTGATCCCCTCACCATGTCACAGAGCACCACCACATCATCCTCCATGTATTCTACAGGCTTCTTTCCTGTCACCACCTCAAGAACGAGTACCCCAAAACCGTACACGTCACACTTGTTAGTTATCTTCACCGTTCGGCATGCAAACTCAGGAGCCATGTACCCAAGTGCGCTCTGAACTTTGCTGCTCAGAACATAATGATCCAACATTGGCAGCAGCCTCGCCAGACCAAAATCTCCCACCTTGGGTTCACCAAAGCTGTCTATCATAACATTTGTGGATTTGAGATCGTAGTGAATTACGTTCAGTTGGTGCAAATGGGCCAAACCCTTTGCCATACCCAGTACTATATTGAATCTCTGCCGCCAAGAAAGGCAGTTACTGCCTCCTTCCTCGTGCAGATGCTTGTACAAGCTCCCACTAGGGATATATTCATAAATGAGGAGTTGTAGAGAAGAAGTCCAGTAATAACCTTCAAGTGTCACGAGATTTTGTTGCCTGACCTTCCCAAGTAGTCTCACTTCTCTCTCAAAGTCCTCCTGGGATTTGACCAAGCTTGAGACGGTCAACTTCTTGATGGCAACGGACCGGCCATCACGTAGGGTTGCGCGATAAACAGCTCCGAACCCACCGCGGCCAAGCTCGCAGTCCTTGTTGAGCAGCGCGTGGGCCCCGGCAACAAAGTCTGCGTCGCCAGAGAACATGTAGAGCTTGCCATAGTTGGCATCAGTGGTGGGGGAACAGCTAAGATCATCTCCCCCAGATAATGAAACAGCTGCAGTAGCAGCACGCAACATTGCAGAGCGGGCATGGATATTGAGGACAGTGATGGCTGCCACGCCAATGGCAATGAGAACGGCTGCCCCAATAGCAATGAGAGCAGAAATGCTGAGAATTATCCTCTTGTGATGTGGTGGGTATGGATTGCCGGGGGAGGTGTCTGAAGACGAGTTTGGATTCAAGACAATGGGCTTGGGATGGACACCGGGGCAAGATTGGTTGACAATAGAACCACACAATAACGGATTACCGGCGACAGATGAGGGGGGAATGGTGTTGAAGAAGCCATCAAGTGGTAATGCGCCTCCGAGGTGGTTGTGGGAGATATTGAAGACGGTAAGATGGGAAAGATTTGACAGCTCTTTTGGCAAGTTTCCTGATAGGCTGTTGGAAGAAAAATCCACATTTTGTAGATTAATGAGGGTTGCGATGACTGCCGGAATCGGTCCTGTGAGGTTATTGTGTGACAGAATTCTGAAAATAAATCAAACAAAAAAGAAGATCATGGATCTTTTCAGAATGATGCATAATTAGTCCCAGGGACAAGAAAAACTCCTCATGCCTTAACAGAATAGAGAACAAGGGACCATTTTCAAACACGAACAATATTCACAGACAAATGACAGGAACTGGGTTACATTAATTATTGCACAATAGAAAAACGACGCCCATTGGCAACAAGTCTTAAACATAGATTTCATGCCTATGTGCTCATAATATTTCCGGCGATCTTAACGCTAAACAATGAGCGGGTTCTGAAAATATGAAACAATTTGATAGCCAAGAGATACAACCTGTAACTTCTATCCATTGCCCGCTTAATACAATCAACACTATCCAACAGACACAAATTTTTTCCAACTCCTATAAAACAAGAGGAAGTGATGAGAACACTTACAGCGAGCTTAGAGACGAGCACTTCTCAAATTGGACAGGGACTCTCCCAGTTAGGGAATTGTTATTCAGCCTGAGTTCCTTCAGTGAAATGGCCCCCCCAATTTCAGGAGGAATGCTTCCATTTAGCCGATTATGGCTAAAATCAACGACAGCTGTGGTGTTTAGTTCCCCTATACTTGCAGGAATAGAACCCACGAGAAGGTTTCTGGACGCATTCATCAACAGTAAGCTCCTGAAATCACCAATCTTCAATGGGATCTCACCAGAAAATGCATTTGAAGATAAATCTAAAATCTGAAGGCCTTGATAGGAGGTCGCCACTGTAATGTTCCCGGTCAACAAATTCTGGCTAACGTCCAAACCCAATAAGCTAATGCAATTTGTGAGGGACTCTGGCAAGTTCCCCGAGAACCTATTCATCGAAAGATTTAGTTCCTTCAACAATTGGAGATTTCCCAATGAATTCGGAATCTGACCCAAGAATCTGTTGGCAGAAAGATCAAGACTTGCGAGGGATTTCATTTCTCCCATCCAATCAGGAACAGTGCCTGTCAAAGAGTTCCTCCCCAATTTTAGAGAAACACAGGCACTGCTCAGTCTCTGCATTGAATCCGGCAGGTTCTCAGAGAAGGAGTTGCCACTGAAATCGACCGATTTCAGGAGCAAACAACCTCCAATGTCCTCCGGCAGCTTCCCGGTGAACCTGTTCTTACTGAAATCCACCACTCTCAAAGCATACAGCCTTCCGATTCCTCCCGGAATCTCACCATCCAGCACATTATCAGACAAATCGAGGGACCGAAGCTGGGTCAGCGACCAAATCCGTGTCGGTAACGAGCTGGAGAGCTTGTTCGAGGAGAGATTAAGGTGCAGCAGGGCGGAGCACGAGCTCAGGGAACGGGGGATCGAACCGGAAAGATTGTTGTTGGCGAACGAAACCTCCCGCAAGGACCCACAGTGCTGAAAGAGCTCGTCCGGGATGGACCCAGAAAGCTTGTTGTGGCTCAGATCAATGGCCCGAAGGCTCCCAATCCGGGGGAGAGATGGATTTATGGTCCCCGTGAAGAAGTTATTCGAGAGGGAAAGATTCCGAAGGAATTGCAGACTGAGGAGGCTTTTTCCGATCCGACCGGAGAGAGAGAAGCCATGGAGGAAAAGCCCAGTAACCCTGCCGTTCCGAAGGTTGCAAGTGACGCCATTCCAGCTGCAGGGGGTGTCATCCTCTTCGTTCCAAGATACAAGATTGTCATGAGGGTCATCGAGCCCCGCTTTGAACGCAATCAACCCTAGAACTTCGTCGTTGATTGCGGGATAGCTCGTCACCGGCGGAGTTGTGAGGAGTAATGAAACCAATAGAGTAAGCAGCATTAGCTGCATTTTCCCAAATCTAATCTGGCCCAGATGTTAAAACCCCATGACAAATTCCAGCTAGCGCCTATAAAGACTCCCGCAAAACCATGAAATCAAAGAAGATGAAGAACAGATAGATAGAAAGAGAGAAATGGGGATAGAAAAAACAATGAGAAGAAATAGAAGGAAAAAAAAAAAGGCTCAAAAAGCAAAACAATGGCAGAAATAACCAGAGCACCTAGGATGGACTCGTTTGTTGTATGTGGTAGAACAGAGAAATGGTGACCCAAATCCCCAAATCTGAATAATGTGAATAGCTATTATGAATTGCCGGAGGGAATGAAACAACACGAAACGCAGAGGAATCAAGGACAGAAAGAAAGAGATGGTAGCTCAGATAAAACGCACAACACGCAAACCGTTCTATAAAAAGAGAACAAGCCGAAACCCTAGGATTTCTTCCCCCTAATCAAAATCCCCAAATATGGAACTGTACAGTGGAGAAGAACACACAGAGAAAACCGGAGCTCGGATGAAACTAGATTTGAGAAAAAAAAAAAAAATCCGAGCTTGATTGATGAGTGCTGGCCTGTAGGCTTCAAACGCGAGAGCTCTCAGAGGGGAAGCGGGGGTGAGAGAGAGCTAGTCGGAGAAGGATTGAATCGCCGGAGGAATAAAAAGCGGAACCCTAAAGCGCCATTAATAGAGCACCCACCAAGTAATGGTTGGTCATCCCTGTGTTGTCAGTGGAACAAAAGCAAAAGTAGCAAGAGCCATTAATCACACTCTCACTCGCACGAAAAGAAGAAGAAGAACATGAAAAATAAAAACAAAAAAAAAAAAGTAGAAAAGAAACGGATCGGAACGGCGGGGAGTGAGAGAGAGAGAGTGCGTAACGTTATGACAGCACCCTCTCTCCGACACACAGTTGTTTTTTTCCCAGTCAAACGAGAATCCGAGGTGGTCTTGACGTACACGTGTCAATTTGCCTTCGCTTCTGGTATCTCCCTTGTGGGCCCACATGCCACCTCAGATGGACCCTAACAAAAATAAAATAAAATTTAAGGTTTTTTTTTTTTTTTGGGACAGATGGAGAAAAAAGAAAATTAATTTAGACGAGAAAAAAAAAAAAGGGGAGTGCACTCATGAGTCATGATATGGACACAACACCACCGTCAAAAGCAGCCTGAGAAAATGTCCTCAAAAGAATAATGTTTTCTGAATTTTCTATTATGGTATATTTTTCAAAGAAATAATACTTTAAAATACACCGCATAATAAATACATTCATCATTAGCTTTAAGAAATTAGACCCCCTTATACCCACCTTTGCAGATGGAAAAACAAAGTAAATTAAAAATAATCAAGGCATTAAAAAAAAAAAAAAAACCTTGCTGCTTGAGAAATGTTTGAATAGTTTAAGTTTTAACTGACAGATCTGATTTTTATATTTAATTTTAAATAAATTGACTTTGCAAACCACTCTTTCTCGGTCGGAATCATTCATTATTGTTTATTATTTTATTTATTACAAAGTTCCTCACATCGACGTGCATAAAAGAGCACTCTCAGTCCTCGGGGACTTCGCATGCAAGGCCTGCACAGTGCCAGTGTGTCCGCCAACTAGATATTTTCTATATTTATAAAGTAAAATAGAATTATGACCCGACTTTCGGTCAGAATTATTTTCTATTATTATTATTATTATTATTATTAATGTTATTATTGTCAGGAGTTATATGTGAGGGTTGTTTGATATTTTTAGTATATGGCCACACTCGAGCGTACTTAAAACTTCACATTCAAACCTTTCCTCTGTGGAGATAGACATGAAAATGGGGGAAACTGTTCCCTGATTCGGGGAAATATTGAATGCTAATTGGAAATTTAATTATCTGACCATTATATTGAATTTGCAGCGGGGGTGTGGCTATCCGGATTCTTATGGTGTAGCTTGTGCTATTTTTTCATTCACTATATTTTTGAGAATTTTAAATCATATAAATGGAAGTAAATATTTAAAAATATTTATGTCTGACAATTTTCAAGTAATTCAAAAATATAAATTTTTATTCATCCTAAGCATCGAAAAATTCATGATTATTTCTAAGGCTGATTTTTTTTTTTCTGATTTAGATGAATAAGTTTTGCATTTCTCAATCACTTAAAAATTGATAGGCATGCGTACGTTAAATTCTTTTTCCATTCAAATTTTGAAAAAATATATTAAATGTAAAAAATGATTTAAACTGCACCGAAAGAAGGGAAAGGAAGAGGATCTGTTTCCTTCGCTAGCCATTTTGTAAGGGAGTCATGTATGATTTGGAGAAGTGTCCGTTATTTGAAGGAACCTGCGAGGCCCTAAGTGACAAGGTTTGATTTTGAGGAATGAGGGCCACCCACGAGTTGCTAGTCGCTCAGATAATGACTGGATTGGGCGCCCCCAACAGAGAATGTATCTGTTTTTTTTTTGGATCGTGGCGACGTATGAGCTTCTGGGTCTGATCTTCGTGATGTCGAGAGATCGAGTGTCGGGGCAAAGTATCATTGATGCGGCCAGGGGAGCTTCTGCGGCCTTGAATGTTGCCAGAGATGGGCTTGTCTTCATGTGATCCTTCAATTCTTTACCCTGATGATAATCAATCCCCTATCCATATTGCCGCCAAATCCAGGGTTTCATGACATGGCGTAACACAATGAAGGTGATTGTCACTCCACTGGTGAGAGGTTTCTGAGTGGTGCTATTAGTTTATCTTACACTTGAAGTTGTTGATATCTTACAGAATCAGTGCGAAACTATATACATGGTAGATTTTGTATGAAAGAAATCGTATGCTCCGGCTGAAGGAGTACTATTAATTACTATTATTATTGTATTGTATTCGCCCCATCAAGTTTGGAATACTTACGCGGCTTTTCTCGACCAATGCATATAGTGGATACGCTAGGGTTTTAGTTGGTTAGCGTCTCAAACATAGGTTAGATTTGAGAGAGGAAGCACGTGTTCATTAGGTAAGTAGAAGATTGTTGCACCTTTTATGGGGAATTTAAGGGAGTTGGAGAGAACGGGTAGTGAATACGTTTCCGGTCGAAATTTATGGGAGGATTGATCCAATTAGAAAGGAATATCAATGATTAGATTTTAATTAAAAGGTAATAACAACTGTTTTCATTAAAAGAGAATATTAATGTGGGAAGGCATCATCTATGAATTTATATAAAGCAGATGGCTAGTATTATCAATGGATTCAACAAAGAATTGAATCACCCATGTTACATATCAGAATTTAATCCAAATAAACATTAATAAAACTCCAAAAAAACAACTGAGAGTTTTAGGGCATATTCAAACTCAAACATGAGGAGTTTCACAAATAAGTGAACTATTTATTCATCTAAGAGAGAATATAATAGTCTTCCAAATCTCTAAAAGAATTTATTTGCCTAGTAAATTATCCTCATAGAGATGCAAATCGAGACATTCTACTCCATTTTTTCCATTCTTTGTAAATTACCAAATATGAAATTCAAGAGCATGAACCCAAAGATTTCCATAAAATACTATAGAAACAATTATCCTAAAATGGCCGACTAAAGTGAGCATCATCATCAAATTTTTATAAATGAACAACACCTAAGTAGTTTCTTCGTAAGAATCATTTTATGTTTCCATTCGAAATGCTACACTCGTCTTATCAAATATGGATTTATTTCACATCAACAAGAGAGAAAACATACCATGAGAGACATCATCGAATTTGGAATGATATAAAGACAACAGCTTCTTCATTGAAACAAATCAAACTTGTCCCAAAAACTTCTCACTGCCTAAAAGATTTGAAGAATTCAAAATGACAAGGGCGTGGATTAAGACCTGTCTACACAGCCTTTAAACCCCATCTACCCCTCAGTTTTGACTGTTTCGATCTTTGTTCAGGCATTTTATGAGAGTATTGGTCACATTATGCTGTCGTTTTTGGAAACATCTCTTTCCTTAACCGAGTCTGAGCAATTAGAGGAGAGACCAATATAATTAGGAAACGTCCCTCTCTTATCCCTCAGTTCCAACTAACAAGATTGGATCTTGGATCCTTATTAAAGGGAGCTCATGGTTTCAACCAAATAAATCAATAGAAACGTGTGCTTACACGTTTTGGGTTTACTTCATTAATGTTCCCAACATTTAATTGAAAGAACACAAATCCTTTCGAGGGATATATGCAACAAAGTTGAATTAATCAAATGAAAACAAGATGATTTCTCAAATTAATTAAAAAAATTAATTATTTGTTTTAAGAAAATTAATTAGCATGATAAATAGGGGAAAAAACCTAAAAAAAGGGCTTCATTTAACCAGAAAAAGTGAGAAGATAAATTTTCTAAACTAATTGATTAAAAGAATCAAATTAATTTTTTTAAGCATATTAATTGTTTTCATTAATTAATGAAAAGCAGCCATGAGCCTTTGACCACAGGTGAAGAACCTTGATTCAAAATAACAGGAACATTGAAACTGCAAGCCAAGATCCAGGTTAAAATTTCGTGTCAACAACCATGTTCTAATAAATAAGTTTGCATAGTATGTTCTAGTCTAACGTATCTACTTTTACCATTAAAGAGTGAATTATAAAATGACTGTTTTAGCAGCATAATTGTTACAGATAAACTTAAATAGTTAATCTTGGAGCTAATTAGTAGAATATCCAGGATTATATCCCTTATCCGCTATATGTCCTTGCTTGCAGAAGCTAGAAAACAAAGTTTTGATTCCATAGATGACAGGGTAAGATAAGTATGTCTCTTGGATTTCCATGCATAGTCACTCCATATTTTGTAAATAAATAACCACTTGTAGATCTACTATCTCCTACTTCTAAACACCATGAGGCATCGGTACATCTTTCTAGGATAGGAAGGTCACCACTGTAACGTAAAGCGAATCCTAGAGCCAAAGGTATCTCATCAGCCTCGTAAATGCATCCTAATGCTATTGACCTCGATTACTAGTGAAGTACCTCAGCATAACTATTGTAAAGGCTATGTCTAGTAGTGCAACTTATTGTATACACGAGACTACCAATTGGTTTGCAATAATCCAATTGATTTATGTTTCCTCTTTCATAAGGTAATTAGCAATGAACTCCTTGACATAGGCGTGGTGCCGGCGACCTCTTCTTCAACCTTGCCTTCATCGGGTGTAGCGTCAACTTTAGGCACTCCTTGCAATGTAGGGTGGTGGACTAAGGGTCGACCGTGGCCGAAGCAGGGCCTCAGAGGGAACGTCTTCCTCAATGGATCTCGGACTGAAGACAATCTCAAGAGTGTGTTCGACGGCTTCATCGGCGGGAGACACCTAGTCACAGGTAGCTGGCTCAGAAAAAACACCAATTTGTCAAAATACAACCATCAACATCAATAAATTCAGGAAATTGAGGATACTTCAGATTGTAAAGAAGCTTACCCTCATCTCCCTCCGTGAAAAGTAGAGGAATTGGTGGGAGAAGTAGTGTCCCCCAAGGCCCCTTCCTCCTTCCTCTCCTCCATAGGCGCAAGACCAGTGACCGGAGCCACCATTGGCACCTCCATAGGCACGATGGGCGCCTCTTACTAGTCTGTGCATGGGGTACTAAAACGGCCCATCTTCTGCGTCAGTAGGGTCATTTCCTTGGCTGGAAAATGTGAAACACATGTTAGCGTGTCGCCAAGTGAAATCCAACGATATCAAAGTAAGCTTGAGGAGCATGTCAGCGAGTTCTTCGGTGATCTTTTGAGTGAGAGCAGTTGCTTCGACAATTATTTCGGCTGGTCGTGTGGGATCAATTGGAGGGATGTCAAGGGAGGCTTTCGACACATAAGTGATTTACATATCTGTTGACCCAAGGCTTTTTGGATTTGATTTTGATGATGCCAAACTTGTAATACTAATATATTTCCATGAAGTCTATTTCTATTTTTCAGGATCTATAGTACAAGGGAATATAGTGGAAGATTTGATAGGATATTATTGTAAGTCTATTTCTCAAAATATTGGATAGATTTTCATGTTGCTCAAAATAAAATATTTTATTCTCTTCAACGTTTTTGTTTTTCAAAATTCAAAAAAAAAACTTTCGTTAAGTGTTTATTCTTGAAAAACAGGTTTGGCAAGTTTTAGAGAAAGAATATTTTTTGGAATATAGTCTTGAGCGAATTTGAATTAAAATAACTTTCTTGATTCGGGGATTTGATTGAAACATTTTGTATGGATTTTATCTTGTAAGATTTCATTCAACAGCTATATACATTTTCTATATAAGAGGACCATATATTCACTTATATCTCCTTTTTGATCGTTTCAATTGTAATTACAATTCATTTGATACTACAACACTATTTTGAAAGATAACCAGAACATACGCAAGAACTGCTTTTCTCTCTACAAGTGTTCAAACACTCTTTTTACATTCAAATATCTGCTCATTTGAAAAGAGGCTTTTGCAAAGTGCTGCATTTGAAATTCCTATTGAATTTGATTTCTAAAAGGGCTGTAAGTTCTACTTATATTACAGGAATTGCTGTGTGAAACAAATTTCTTAAATATGGTTTTTCACACTTAGATTTTCAGAAACGTTTAAACTGTTTGAATTATTCTGTTTTCTAAAAAATATGTTTACAGTTATTTTGAAAGTGGTTTTGAACAACTATGATTATTCGCTATCAGTTTTTGTAGTTATCCAACTGTGATTATTTGGCTGTGTTAACATCCCCAATAGCTGGTACAACTTGGCCAGCATAGAAACTCCCAAATTGATCACCTCACTGAGCGCCGTGTCATTACGGTCCCATACCATACCCCGTAGTGGGACTCCCTCACTGGAAGGAGGAAGTTGCTCAGTCACATGCTGAGGAAGGCCGCAACGTAACAATCCAATAACAATTAAAGTGAAGTTGGGTCAGGAACAATGATTCTCTTTATGATAAAGAGATCCATTTTGCGAGTTCGTTATTACGGATAGTTCCTATAAAGGATCAGACTAATAACATATACAATACTGGAATTCTCAATATAGATGCTACATAGTTGGTTCTCATCCTTCTAAGACTACAATTGCAATAGGAGCATCCATTAACATAACTTTTGGAAGGACAAAAGTTGCACCCCCTCTCAATAGCTCAATCATACCAGTTTGGTATTACGAAATTTTGGAGATCTCTCTCAAGCTAATATAGGGTTCTATTTATATAGAGAAAAATCCCCTCACTCGACTTAGTCTTTTCCAATGTAGGATTCAAGGAGAAACCCAACAACTCGCTCCCTCGATTCGAATCCCCAAATGCTTCAACAACATCCAAGAAGGTCACGGGATTCTCAATCTTCTTTTCCTTCACAACCAGCATAAGAGCATCTACATTTTCATCTTTTGGAACTTGCATAAAAGCGGCAACATTCTCATCAATAGATACTAGCCTATTACATTCATTAAGATGATCATGAAGATTCGTATCTTCTTCCATCTTTAAAGAATCTAAATTCTCTCTAGACGCAGCCTGTTTGTCAACAACTTTGACGCATATGTGCCCTCATGCTTGTCCCACAAGCCCATTCGGCGTCGTTTCCTCCACACATTATATGTCATTTTTGTGCCAACAGCTCTTTTTGCTCATGCAAATGCCATCTATGAGTCAAGGTGCAATCATACCAGCACTAATGTTTCGGATCTCATCAGTTAAGCATGCTTGAACAATTGTAGTACTAGAATGGGTGATTTCGTAAGAGCTTTGTTACATGCCCTCAACAAAACTCGAACGGATTCTATAATATGCTTTTTTAAGGTCAAAATTTCAAATAATAGCACCAACTTTCCCTTTCCTTAAAGGGGTGCACCCATCCTAGTATTACATCGTTCAAGCATGCTTAACTGATGGGATCCGAAACATTAGTGCTGGTATGATTGCACCTTGACTCATAGATGGCATTTGCATGAGCAAAAAAGAAAAATAAAAAGTTCTAGAACCAAACACTCAAGCAAAACTAATGGAACGTATTATGATTTTGGCATGGCGAAGCAAAAAATGCTAGAACCTAACCGTGAAGCAAAACTGAGAGAACATAATATGAAGATGTTGTAGGATAAAATAAAATATGCTTTTCAAGGAGATACATATATATAATACTATGCCTCACGTCAAAGTGCGTATTAGATGAATTTCAAGAAAAACAAAATAAGCATTGAAAGATGGAAGAGTTCGAATAGGAAAAGATTACATGTTAAGTAAAATGAATAATTCTGATTTAAAACGAAATGCATATTAGATTATCTTTAACATAGGATAAGCATCGAAAAAGTTTAAATAAGAGTGCAAGAGTCGATGAGTCTTAAATTAGATATAAGTTATGACAAAAAAGATAAGTATTAAAAACATCTAAATAGGATTGTAAAGGTAGATTAGTATTGAAAAAAATGACACGTATTAAAATTATCTTGGTACGTCAATATGGCGTGCCAACAATTGAGTCATACCTGTCGACACCAAGTTTTCACCTGGTGGCAAATGGGAGTGCGGGCAATTGCCTCACTGAAATTTGGACCCAGGTGGGAAAGTGCCCAATAACGTATGTAATTGATCTAGAGCTTTCAAAAACGCAATTTGCAGATAACTGGCACCAAATTTACAGATGATGTTGGGGGGAGAGAAGTCACATTGGGAATGATAAGAAGGAAATTATGAACGGCAATCTGTGAAGCAATTAATTACGAAAGAATGAGAAAATTAGAAAAGATACAGATTTATCTTAGTTCACTCTAGTGTAGGGCTACATCTAGTAGAAAGAAATCTTTACTAATATTATTATTAGGGTTTTGCTCAAAAACTCTCATATGGGAACAAGAGGAAAATAACTTATATACACCCATAAATTAGGGCATCACAAATATTACCCTTCTACTACCATATAAAAAACCTAGACCCGAACACTCCACGGCCTAGCTTTGGGCCGGGGATGTTGCCCCTGCACCCCCACTCATTCACCAGGAAGCTGGGCCGGGGATGTTGCCCCTGCACCCCCACTCATTCACCAGGAAGTAGGACTTATGAAACCATCTCTGTAGTGCACACGTGTCGAAGTAGGAACCAATCCCAACAAATTATACATAAGAAAGGAAAATTAATAAAGTTTTGGAAGCTGAAAATTTGGTCAACAACTTATAGAATGGATCTAACGCTTCTCAAAACACAATTTACAGAGACCCCAAATCAGAATTAGAGAGGAGACCGAACACTCAGATCTCGGAAAACAAAGTAATTTTTACTATAACTTGCTGGGGTGGAAGCCTTCCATTTAAGCATAAAAAAATAGTCTATTTTAGAAAAGGGTTCGGATCTGATGATTTTTCTGCAGCAGATATTTCCAAATTTGATGAACATTGGCTGGCCCCAATATTTTTTCAATTCATACATTCAATAACGTATAGAATTGAAATTCAAGCGTTGGGTGTTATTCTCAATTTTACCCTTGAAACTTTTAAACTGGCTGTAACCTAAAACACTCAATAAAAGGACTATAAGTGGAAATCCAAATAAATTTTCTCCCTTATCTCTCCACGTTTTGTGTTGTACGATTATAGCTTCAAAAGAGGCACCAATCCTTCAGGATTTCAATTTTTGGGTCATCCTGATTCAGATTTCAAGCATAAATTTAGAGGTGACCAACGACAAAGTAAGCCCAATGGGATTTGCAATTCACTTCATCCAATTTCAATATGTCCAAGGCACTCACTCCATTCGTAAGATAAGAGAATTAAATATTTTAAGATTCGATAAACATTACTGCATTTACAGTTTAACTTATGTTGTTTCAATTTCTACCATTGAAATTATTTTTCAAACAGACAGAAGAAAAGCACGAGCGGACAAGCAAAGGAGCCGTTATCTTTTCTTCTGATGATCTGTTTCTTCAGTCAGCTGATTTGTTCGTTCTTCTGATTAATCCCGACAAAAATTAGTCCCGAGATCAGCCATGGTTTAATCGATGCTCGGAAACTCATGTGTTGATGTAAAATAAGTTTAGGGGTTTCACTTACCCTCACCGTAAAACAAAACATCACTTGTTGGGCCGAACTTACCCCCAGGATAAGTTGCATTTTGAGTTTTCTTTTTTGCTCGGCCAAGTTGTCTGCAGCAACAAGCTCTTTGCTCCATCCAAAGGAAAGATTTTACAGTCAAGAGCCCAACCACAGAATTTAATTAATAATTACATTCACAGAAACATGAAATAGGGCTCTCCTAACATCAGGTCACAAACATTACCCATTATTATTCAAAAAGAAATGGGGTAGGGGACCCTTCAATTGTTTGCCCTCTCTGATCTCCATTTGCCCATTGTATCATGCACAAGCTTTTTAAATATCACCATGGTTAGGAACCTCTGCTTGATTATCCAAGGGCATGTACTGTGCCATAATTGCCCGAATTTCTGAGTCCATGTATCTCTGCATCATAATAATACCATACATTCATAATGATGCATATGTGAAACACTAATTTCATCATTCAGACGTCAACCATGCAAAAAATCTGCGTTGCATATTACGATGTGCTCTGGGACCATTTCGTCCCAAGAAAAAAGGCAAAAGTGAGCAAATGTGTCTAGCAAGCCTTATCATTTGATATATGTCTAGGACTGAGGCAGATAAAAACATACCCGGATCCTGTATTTGTAAACTGCATAACCCCCTATTCCAATAGCAGCCAAACCAAAAACTAAAAGCCAAATAAAACCCCATCCAACTGTTGTATCAGCATCTTTACCTGCATCATTCAAATGCAGGTGAGACAATAAGGTAAAAATTAAGGGGGGAGGGGGGGAATTAGTCCATGGTGAATCCAAATAGCAATGCTGTCACAAACTTTAAGGAAATGATTCAGATTCAATGGTTTAGCTGATTGTAGCCACTGTCCGTTGTGCATTCCAAATCTTTATCTGGTTATTGGGACATTTTGAAGACTCAAAGAGAGAGCATTGATGGTGGAGCACTTTGTTTGCAGATCGACACGGAGGTGTTTTACCGAACAAGAAATAATGCAGGGTAGATGCTTACTTATGCATGCGTCATGCTCTCGCATATATAGTAAATTGCCAGAGCAGCCGCATTCATAGCTGCCCCAGGTGTTCTTGCAGTTGCATTCTGCACATCGACAAGCTGACTTTTCTTTGCACTCATCCACATCTGCAACACAGCCAAGAAATATGTACATTGCCTCAAGCAGCTAGTATATCCAACTCAGTGAAGGTTAAAACTATGAAACAATTAAGATGAAGCTTCATGTCAGATAATTCTTCGGCAGTAATCATGGTAGGCAGGTTAAAATAAAGAAATACTAATTTATGTTAATTCTTGGGGTTGGAAAAGGTCAGGGACTTGAATCCTTATAGTTAATAATCAAAAAATTCAAAGAAAATAAATACCTTCACACGAATGTCCGTCACCCTTGAATCCTGGAGGACATTCACAACCTTTTGCAGCTCCTTCCTGAAGATGATAGTAGGCAATTATTTAGAATCAGCGTTCTCTTGTGAATGAAAAGATAGATATCCCACTAATAAAAGAGGTTAAAACCACTTACAAAGCAAGCAGAATAAGTCCTGCCATCTTGGGTCTTCTTCCAACAGCCTCCATTGTTAATTCCACAACGTAAGGATCCTGAAGCTGTTTTGGAATACATAAGTTGCAGCTATATATGTAAAATGACATTTTATGATGGAAAAGAAAAAACCCCAACGAAGAAAATAAATGACTTAAACAAATAACAATGAATACTAAGACAATAGTTATGTAGTATTACCTTTGCAAGTACCTAGATTGCGCCATGTTAAATTTTTAGAACAAAGCAATTGTTTATGATATATAGGTCATACCTTCACAATGGGCATAGCCATCACCAAAAAACTTCACACCTTGAACGATTGGGCATTCACATACTCTTCCCCGAAATGTATCCTATGAATGAATATTTTTTATTGATAAACACACACAAACCCAACTTAGTAACAACAAGGATTCAAATGAAATTTTTATACCAGATTAACAAGACAACCCTGAAAATTACACACAAAAGAAGACGTGCTAAGAGGCTATGCATCCACTCATACCTTGCATGCCGTAATGTTTGCAGCTGTGTCTTGCCAGCAGCCTCCGTTGTTCTCCAAACACTCGTTAGTTTCTATGTCTACAGAAAAAAAAAAGTAGCATCAGAGCAAGAGTCCCTAGCCAACTAATACTTGAAACAAAGGACATGCATAAAGCTATTCATTTCCCACAGAACCAAAATATTATGGCCAACAACATACTAAATTGATAAATAAAATAAGCCACTCTGGATAATTATGCAACAAGTTCATTGATTACAGAATAGTCAAAAGCCTAAGGTGGAACATAAATAACACAGCTTTGATATTTTTGGGTCAACGTCTAAATCCCTAAAAATATAATTGACATAGATTCAGATTTCGATTGCAAGTTGCAACTACAAGCACTGGCATATCCAGCATACAGTTAAAAAAAAAAAAAAAAGTTGTATTTGTCAACTTGACACTAATTCCTTAACTTTCTTTATTCCAAGAGACAAGTCAAATGCAATGGGAAAACATGTCAAAATTTGGTTTAGCTTCATTGTTACTAGATTGTTAGAAAAGTTGGTGAATGGTTAGTCATGATTCATGAAACCTTGTGACCACAATACATTAATAAAATAGCTAGTTAGTGTGTTGAGCAGGAATGCACTAACATCCTCAATAATCTAGTTTTAAAATTTATTCATCATGCCAGTTGGTAGCAGTCCTAAAAAATGCAGCCGACAAATCATTACCTTCATTTAAGCAACTGGCAGGCTCAGTAGTCTCTTGAAAACCTGAACAAATGGCCTTAAGAACTGCTCCTTTATCCAACTTGCCTGAAACCATTCAGAAATGTAGGTTAGGAAGCATATTTAAGCAATTTGATTCCAAAATCCTACAACAGAGCTGCATCAAACCTCTATACTGTCGGTTGTTTATCACAAGTGTTGGCAATATAGTCACATCTCCGCGGGAGCCTTTTCCAATCTGAATCAGAATTGCAAAAAAGCAAGACCGGTCATGACACAATTCACACATAGACTCTAATGTTCACAATAACAGAAAAGCTAACCTGCGCATCCTGCTCAGCTTTAAGAATTGGGTTTTCCACGTCCGCTTCAGGGTCTCCTATGCATTGGTCTATCTTTTTAAGATCAACACCTTTCAAGGTCATGAAAAATAAACAGTAAATTATGATTCAATCTCCTTTGAGAATGCAAGTAAATCAACAGAAGTAGTGAGGAATTTACCAAAAAAAAAAAAAAAAAAAAACGGAAGTAGTGGGGAAAGATGCAGTTGTTTGTGGGATTAGGGAGCATTTCCCCTTTCTCTAAAGCTTCAAAAAAAATGTTTCAGGCATTTGGTAGGAAGCTCCTAAAAAGCATGCTAGTAGCTTTGCACAATGAACTTAAAATTCTTAAGGCTTGCAATACGAAATGCAGGATTTAAACACTATTATAGATAAATAACCCAAGCAATGGCAATGCATATGCATAATAACAATTAAGAAGCCCCATTTCCAAATTGAAAATGAGGAAGTCGTTAAAACTAAGAAATTATCTACACAAGCATTTGAGGGTGATGTAAGTATGGATGGATGCATCAGTATGAAATTTAATGCAACATTTTCTTAGAATTTAATGAACTTTTACCAGTGTTCAACCTAGGTCATACCAGTGATTCTCAAAACAAAGCAGATAAAATGATGCATACTGTACTGACCATTCACAAAAATAAAAATTTTCTACCTACCAAGAGACCGTATGACCTGATCTGCACACTCTTTGGTGTACCTCTTTCCTTTCATTGGGCAACGGATTGCAAAGTCAGTCACATAGTCCCACCAAAGCCAAGCCTTCCCACTTTCATTGGCCACCTTGAAAAAGCAAGCTTGGCGTAAATTTTGGACCACAACATCCTTTCCATCATAACCGCGGCTGAAGTCCTGCTCAGGATCAGGAGCACAGTATCTCCCGTGGTTGATGCACTGAGATTTGCACTGTTTGCTCAAAATGAATGCTTCAGGACAGTACCATGTTATATAGTGTGGAGTGAACATAGTGTACCCTTTCCGCTCAAGTATCTGAGCAGATCCTTTGAAGTCTTTAACAAACTCAATCTGGCTGTCACACTTTGGACCACACTCATCATTGCTATTTGTCCAAAACTCATACTCAACCCGTTCGTCGGGATGTGGCAGGGATTCCCTCCAATCAAGATTGATGTTAACCATCTCACCATTAGATAAAGCTTTCTTAATTTTATCCCCAAAGGGTTGGCTAATAAGTGCAGAAGGGATCGTGATCTTCTGCACGTAATCAGCTTGTGTATTTTCTTCTTCAGGGGTGTCCATGGTGATCAATGGTTCGATCTTGTCATCCGCAACAAGAATAGCAGCTGCCCCAGCCTTCTGTGCATTCCATGCCTTCAAAGTAAAGTAACAATCTGCCACAAATACAAATTTAAGAACGATGGGATAATTGCATAGAAGCAATATAAGACCCTAACTTGACGCAAATCCCAAAGGAACCTAGAAAGTCCACATTCATTGGCATATACACGAGAGCCTGTTAACAAGCCTCCCAGTAGAACTTGTTAAATTCAACGAATAAGTTACAGTTTCTAAGCAATAAAAAACGCAACCACATTACTCTTAAGACGAGAACATTGGCTCTTACCAACTAAATTCATGACAATCCAGAACGACTCAGGTCAAGAAATTCAAAACATTAGAAACCAAAATTCAGTGACAGACCCAAAAAGTTTTTAAAAATTATCATCTACATGTACTTATAGTGACATTTAAGACCAAAAATATCAATCTATCAACATAAACGCAGAAGACTAGAATGACTTTAGAAATGGTCTCACCTCCTCGATCGATAAGGACGAATATGGGGAGACCACCGGGCTTGGTTTTGAAGGAAGCATCGACATCAGCGAAGCTCTTGCAAGCCTTCTGATTGGCTCTGGGATACATGGCAGTGCCGACCATTGTTCCTCCATACTGAGGAACCCCAAAATTCCCAATCGCGCATTCGTGTACAGCTTTCAACCAGGCCGGAGAAGTCACTCTCAAGCTGTTCTTCTCCACCACAAACCTCCCTACGCAACACCCACAAAGCAAAAACCAGAGACACAACAAAATTCCGAGCTTTTCCCTCATCTTGTTCCACCCCAACAACAGGCCGTAAGAGAAAAATGAGATCAGGTGCGCACTTGATTTGATGCTTTTTTACCCTACTTGTCAAACCCAATAGCTAAAAAATCTCAGATTGCAACAAACAGAACCCAAATTATAAAAACAACAACAACAAATGATCTAAATCTTTCAGAAACAAAATTTACAGAGATCCCAAAATCCCAAATCAGAATTACAGATGATGAGCGGTCTTGCCTCATCCAAGTCTTATATCTTACAAACTGAACATTGAGATCGGAGGACAGAGAAAGTTTCGACGCGGAATACGTGTTCAATAACCGAGGCATAGAATTGAAATTCTAGCATTGTTGGGTTAAATCAATTTTTTATTTTATTACCTTTATTAAAAAGACGTTGACAATTTTTTAAAAAATATTCATGCTTCTGAAATTCTTTTAAAATAATTTTTTTAAACAACATCCATTGATATATAATAAAAATAAAATTTTTTATTATTATTATTTTAAAATATCATTTTTCATGTTATTATGATTTCTCAAAAAAAATTTTCCATGAAATAATCATTTTTGATATAAATATATTTTCTATTTAATAAAAAATAAGAACTGAATAAGAGTTTGATATTTTATAATTATAAAATAAATTGTATGTATATTTCTATATTTACCAATATAGGGCCTGAGAAGACCTAAACGGAGGTGTTGGGCCTCAATGGGCCAACACCTTTTTTTTTTTTTTTTACTTAACAAACAAAAAACATACTACATCATAAACAAATCAGAAATGCTAATTCTTTCGCCAAAGATTTAAGGATATGGAAAATATTTTTTATTTTCAATTTTAAAAATTTAAATCTAAATATCTCCTCGTTTAGTGAATTCTTAAACTTTTAACTTCAAGTTGTTTGAAAGCCTAGCTACGTAAAACTCCATTAGCACATAATGATATTATAATCTGAATTCGTAAGTGAAAATTGATAATTACATTTTTAAAGTTAAACGAACCCTGAATTTCTCTAAATTTTTTTCCATGTTAAAAATAAAGAAAAAATTATCACAAGTAATTTATACTTAAGTCGTTAAGAATGTGAGGAGCAACAGTTTTTAAAAGATGTTTAGAGTAAATTATGTCAACTTGCAATGTGTGTGACCCTTGACTAAATTCGTATTTCGAATCCATTGTTTTATTTTTAAAATAATAAAAATATTAGTTTAGAATATTCTTTCTGATATTTGACGTGCATGATAGCAACACAATCATAACGAGGACAAAGGAGATTATTGAACTATGGTCCTTGGGGGAAAAAAAAAAAAAAAAAAGTTAGAACGCGTTTTTATTTTCAAGTAACATCCAAATAAATGTTAAAATAATATATCGCAAGCCAATGGGATCAAAAGAACTTATCAAGCGATTAATCATGAGAAAATAGGAAAGGAAAAGGATACAAATTTATTCTGATTCATACATCAGCAGATATAAATCCTCACCAACATTATTATTAAGTTTTCCTGGCTTCATATAGGAAAAAAAAAACTTATGTACCCATAAATTAGGCAAATATTACCCTTTCAGCCATATATGAAAACCCTAAATCCGAACATTCCATAAGCCCGACTCCTTTGAAACCATCTTCGCAATGTACATGTGTTCAAATAGGAACCAACTTCAATAACAAGTTGTTTCTTAGAAAGAAAATAAAATAAATATGAAAAAGAGTTTTCCTTTGGGAGCTAGAAACCCGTTTCCTCACCTTATCTTCATGTCGTTTTGATCTTTTCGAACAACTGTTATATATATATGTATGTATGTATGTATGTATGTGTATGTATATATATATGTATATACGTATATATATATGTATATGTATATATGTATGTATGTATATATGTATGTATATATATGTATGTATATATATATATATGTATGTATGTATGTATGTATTAGAGCATTGGTAACGACCATTTTTTTTTTCCCCTTAACAATTCCTCTGCATTTAATGCTGTAAAAGCGATCCCTAACTCTGTCCCAACAAACGTATTTTTCACGCTAATATAATATTAAGTTTCTATTTAAACTCTTTAGGCGACGAGCTTGGTCATACAAAAAAAGTTAACTCACTTATTTGTCTCATACACTCTACACGTCTCACTCTTCAACTAATATGTGCGTCTGTTTTAGGTCGAACACTTTAGAATCCCTCTTTTTTTTTTTCTTTTTTTTTTTCTTTTGAGTTTTTGTTAAAATACGTTTGTTTCCTCTCTATTTCGTCTCGTGGCATGAAGAAATGGACCCACCGTGGAAAAAGGAGAATTGTTGAAACCCTTTCACACTGCAACGTCTTTGATGGGAAAACAAAGCTATCCTTTGAATTTTCTCAGCTTCCATGCAATTCTGTCCTCCTTTCCTACCACAAATCCTAATGGAAAATCCATGTGGAGTGGCTGATTTCTATTATTCCGAAAGGAACCTTCTTCGAATTTCCAATTGGTCAATTTCCATCATGAGCTCGGGCTCATGTAAAACGATAATATTAGTCATGCCAAAATCGATTCTTATTCACTCCAAAGGTCGATATCAGTTTTAATGAAATTAGTTTATTTTAAGGACGGACTCGCACGACTCTAGGTTCATATTCCTCTTTCTCTATTATTATTATTATTATTATTATTATTATTATTATTATTATTATTATTATGTCATGGGCAACTCCGGTGTGGCCATAGCTGACATAATCCCCATCTAGAAGTGTAAGCCAAATTCATAAAATAGAGAACCAAATGAGCTTTAACCGCTATCGCACTGAAGTAGTTTTCAACTATAGGGTCATCATTTGGATCTTGAACATTTTATTTCTAAGACTTACAAGATTTTTTTTTCATCAATAATAAGCACTCTTAAATATAAAATCGATTTTTCTAATGTTCACTGTGAAACATCTCAATTTTTTAGATTTTGTGGGGGCTGTAATGATGGTTTATTGCCCACACCAATCAATAGAAAAGCTCTATCTCGAGGCAATTTCATCGTTATTCTATTAGTGAAATTATGCTATGCAGGAAAAAAAATAGATAATGCTTCAAACATTACACTGTGTGAGTCTTAAGTGTATTTTGAAAATTGAAAAAAAAAAAAAAAAACTCATTTGGCCTAATCGAGATTATGGTCTCGTTTGTCTTCTAAATCTACTCAGGGATAAAAAAAAAAAAACATGGAAACATATGTTTCGAGGGTTTTCAAGTATAGATAGAAACTAAATCGATCTATTTAATTTCTTTAAAAAAAATATATCCTTGCAATGTAAATCTTGAAATCAGGTCTTGTTTATTTTCTAACCTCGTCATTTGCCACCAATTTATGAAATTCTCTTTTAGTTTAGATTTAGCATGTTTACCTGATCATTACATTGTAAGTGCTTTGTTTCATTAATTTTCAAAGAGAACTCAATGTCTCTGCTCAAATCGCCCACAGCCTTTCTCCTGTATGCAATTCCCTCCTACCGCCTACACCCCCCCCCCCCCATGCCACCAACTCTCCCCTTTTTCTTTGTTATTGTCCACAATTACTTTATAAATTTAGATTTGGCTCACCTCCATCATGATAACTCACCAAATATGTAATGCAAATTAAATAAATAAATATTTAATGTGTGGAAGAAACTCTGTTAAAAATGTGACAAACGAGGAGGACCACCTCTCTCTTTTTTAGTGTTTGCGATCCAAAATGCACTTGGGATTTTTAATTTTAAGGAAGAGATCAAAGTTGGTTGTGTTTTTTTATTTTAATTTCTTTAATTGCTTTCTATTTTTCCCGTAAATTCATTAATAAAGTGAGTTCAGGCCAATTTTAAGCATCACATGTTTCTAGATGATTAGAATGTTTAATTTCCTAGAAAGGGGACATTATAATTTCAATGGTGATGATGCTCTCTTCTGCTTTTCGGGGGTGCAATAAGCTCAATTTTTCTAAAAAGTACTTTTTTTTTCCCTACAGGAAAGACTATTATTTTTATAAAATCTGCAAAAAAAACAAAAAAGGCATAATAATTTTCTTAAGACAATATATGGTGCTTTTGATTTCTACACGCTACGCCGAAAGCGGGCAAAGATCTAATTAAGTAAAAGAAAAAATCAAAAATCAAACTGCAAAATATCGTTGGAAAAGTCAACAGATCCCACCATGAGATCCATGTCCAAACTGTGGGTGCTCGCCGTTCGCGAGATCACGTCCCCCTGATCGTACGGCTCGAGCGCTTCCAGGTCATGGGAAAGAAGGCACGTATGATGATCCGACGGCATCGATTGGTCGTTGAGCGCATTGCTTCGGATGGGATCGCCGCAGAGGATCGGGCCCCGCCTGCCGCTGTTATCGTAGTCCTGTTTGATTAAAGTGGGGCGGAAGGATGATAAAAAAGGGTGATCATGATCCCGATCCTGATCCTGATCTTGGTCTTGGTGGGGGCGATTAACGTGCGGCTGCGATTGGAAGCTGAGGAGGATGGAATTGGAGGAGTCCTCGTCGTCCCTGGAGTTAGTGCGGCGGGGGCGAGCGGGGTCCACATCCTCCCCCAGGAAGAGGTGATGTGGGGCCCCCCTGAGGAGATTTCTGGGAGAGTCACAAGTATGGTGGCCGTTGTAAGTTATCTGGTACGGCGCCGCCTCACCCTCCGTCTTCTGTACCTGCTTTGTGGCTTGACACCCTTGATCAAATTTGTGGGTGCACCTGTAGTAACTCCTGCACATTTTAGTCACACACACCAAAATCAATATAACATTTTCCTCCTAAAATCGTACCTCAAGGAGTGTATACATGTGTGGAGAGTACCTTGGGTATTTGGCATTAAGGATCACTTTCTGACCGTATTTTCTCCATGCATGACCATCATCCATCAAAGTTGAGGTAGTTTTCGTCCATGTGTGTACCGTCCTCCTGCAAATTGTAATCATGAAATTTCCCCAATTATTCAACAGACCCCCACAAACACAAGCAACCCAAAATTGAAAAAAGAAAAAAAATTAAGTAGAACGACACAGAGATTGTTTATGTGACAATTCCCCCACATATCTTTATGCCTCATCGATATCAGTGAGAAGGTTTTCATGTATATGTTGTATGTATTCACCTTCTCTTGTAGGACCCCCTTCGAGCTTTCAATGCGGGACTCTTGCAACTCTCGCCGGAGTCCTCGGACCTACGACCGCCGTTGTCGGGAGGCGGCGAATTCAACCTCGAATTGTTGCACACGGGAACCCGGGAGGCCACCTCCTCGGACTCGCCGGCGCCGCCGTAATTCACGAGTGCGAGGGCCTCGGTGAAGGACCTCAGGATTTTGACGACGAGATCGTCTGCGGTGTCGCCGCCGCGCCCGTGGCCAATCAGCGGCGGCGGCCTCCCGAGCAGGATATGGAGCTGGTTCGTGAACTCGCGGCCCCGAATCAGCTCCTCCGTGATCGCCCAATTCCTCCGGTCGCCGGAAAAATTCTCCGGCCAGGGGGTGCCCATTTTCTCGCTGGGAGTCTTCTTTGAAGAGAAAAGCAAAGTGTGCGTGAAACTAAGAGAGGAGATGCCCTTTTAAGTGACACGAGCGAGAGATAGAGAAGAGACAGAGAGAGACTGAGAGGAAAATTCCACGCGGAAGTGGAAAAAATGCACATTTTGTATACGCGCGCTCTCTCCACGCGCATGCGTAGGAACGTCAGGATCGGGGCGAGGAATTAGCGGGAATCTCGATGACGTGTTCGGTTGCTGCAATCTCATTGGACTATCCCTTTCACACGGACGCGTTGGGGATCGTGGCATAGGGGTTTCCCGATTTTTTAAACAAGAATCGGTTTTGACGTCATTGCACTGCTATGAATCGGTTTCCCAAAACCGTCCTGAATCGTTTCACGCTTAGGATAAATAAAATTTATATTTTTAAAGATTACTTAAAAATTTATGGGCTAATACATTAGTTTAAATCGTCAAAAAGTGCATTGAGCAAAACAAACGAGGTAAACTGTAGCAGAGCGGGAAAGGAAAAACAGGGGAGGGTCCGCATCCATGGGTGAGGGTGTTTTAGTCTTTGAACTTCCCGTACGACAACAGATGGGTTGTTGAGTTGTTATAGTGCCATCATTATCATTCAATTGATATGCAAGGGAAAAGAAAATTCTACTTGATATCTTTCCCATTAAAAGGGTTGATAAATTCTATATAATTTTTTTAAGATATTTTAATTAAATAAAAATATAAAACTATACAAAGTTTGTCGCATAGTCACTTTAATGTAAAGGATATGTGAAAGATATATATATAATATTACCTTAATGTGAAATTAAATTTTACGTAATCATGCATTTTACTCCCCAAAGAAAAAGGTGAAAAAAGAGGCTTTTATTCTACGGAATTGCTCGAAAAAGTTCTTGAAATAATACTAAAAAAAAAAAAATCCAAAGTAGGTGTACGGATTTATTTTTTCCTTAATATAAGTGTCTCGCAATTGTGAATTGCGAGACCAATTTTTTCTTAGTCTTGTAATTCACAATTGCGAGTTTCTGTCAAAAAAGTATGCAACTTTTGTAGAGAGGAAGTGGCATGTGAAAATAACATATAAATTTATAATGCACTTTGCATCATTCTTTTGTATAAATGGACAAAACTTACAAAGACACATGAGCCTATCAATTTTCAAGTGATTTGAAAATGTAAATTCTATTCATCCTACAAAGGAAAAAATTTAGGACTGTTTTTAAGCTTGAGTTTTTCCATACTTTGCATCATTTACATTTTCAAATCACTTGAAAATTGATAGGCATGTGTGTTTTTTATTTTTGTTTCTATCTATACAATTCAAAATTTTAAAAATATATTTAACAAAAAAAATGGTGCAAATTGCACCATGGATGGAAGGAGATCTTGAAATATTAAATGAAAAAATATATTATTTTTTTTGGTTGTCATGTGTAATTGTTTGCGGGAAAAATGGTGAGTTGAAAACTCATCTATTATTTGTTTTGGTGGTTTATTGTTCACATCATCCTACAGGACGATGATTATTATGTCCAATATCTTAGGCATAGACCACCTTCAATTAAGATCCATGCTAAGGGCTAGTATATTGGAAAACCTAGATCTGATGAACAGAGGAAGAACATAGACCATAGGTCCAGAAACCGGAAGGACATAGGAGAGGAATTCTTATCGTTAGAAGAACAGGGAAGAAGGCAAAAGTGGAAAAGAATGAGCCATTTTGCTTGGAAAAGGCTGGATAAAGACTATCCCTTATAAATTGAGCCACAAGCTCAGAAAGATGGATTTATAGGCTTAAAAAGTAAAATCTCCTCTTAGGGATTGAGCCGTAGGTTTGGAAAGAATTGCTATCAGTTGACTTGGTCAATGAGAGTCCAAAGATGGTGTCCTCTTATAGGCCCAAAAATGTGGGTCTATCGGCCCCAAAAGATAGTATATCCCTTAAGGATTGATTCATCGGTTCAAAAATATGATTACTCTTTGTTAACTTGGTCAAGGAGAGTTGGATAAACGATATCCCCTTAGGGATTGAGCCATAGGCCCAAAACGTGGGTTCTTAGGCCCCAAAAGATAACATATGCCTTTGGAGATTGAGCTACAGGCTAAAAAATATAATCGCCATCCGCTAACTTGGTCAATCCGAGCCCTAATTGAGCTTTAGGCTCGAAAATGTGGGTACATAGGCTCTAGAAGATAACATATCCACTTTTGGGGTTAAGACATAAGTTTGAAAATATGAGTATCATTTGTTGATTGGGTCAACGAGAGCCTAAACATGTAAAAAAGTGACTATAGGGTTGATTTGCCCCAAGGGGATGAAAAACAACGTCAACAAATGCCTCATCGTAACTTAGAGCAACGACGAAGTTGAGGTTTTAGGTTACAACCCCTCTTAAAATTATCATAATTAACTTGAATAGCAAACTAATTGAATTGAGTTTACCCATCTCTTTTATGGGCCATTTTCCATATAAAGGAAGTTTAGACTATAAGTGATCACGTGCCAAGTGTGTGGAGGAAAGATTACTTCAAATAGGGCCAATGGGCGCGTCCCGAAGGGAGACCGGCTGGGCTAGTTCACATTTAATGGAAAGTGACCCGTTAGGTCAAGGATGGGGAGACCGTTACCTGGTCACAGACTCTTTTATGGTTCAAAAGGCCAAAAGCCTTGTGAAAAAAGGCACATCGCCTCCTTCGTAGATGAAATTAGAACTTTTCCTCTTATTTATGACTTTCCTTTCATTGTTTTCTCACGAAAACCAACTTTTGAAGGTGAAGACCAACATTAGTGTAGGTATGTGGGAGTACGAGTAAGTGTAGAACCTTAAAGTTTTGATTTTTATGGGTCTAGGTTGATGTTTGCCATTTAGGATGGATAGGTTTTGGGTTCTGAATCATCAGGAGATGATTCCCCATATGTGGGAGTGGCAGGTGATTCAAGTAGAGAACTAAGGGTTCGAGTTAGGTCGAGGAAGAAGATGACTTTGAATCATGTTCCCTGGTGAATAGTGGTTCGAATTATGCCTAAGGTGAACTGTGGTTCAAATCACGTTCCTAGTATAAAGTTGTTCGAATTAGGTGTCGATTGAATAGTGGTTCAAATTAGAAATCAGGTGGATGGTAGTTTGAATTGTTGAATGGAACCAATAGTTCGAATCATTAGTGAGAACAATGGTCGAATCACTAGTGGACCTTGTGCTTCGAATCACAAGTAAATTCATACTTCGAGTCACCAATGGAACCTTGCTGAAACCTTGTGCTTTGAATCACTAGTTGAACCTTACGGTCCGAATCACAAGTTAAACCTTGTGCTTTAAATCACAAGCGGAACCTTGCAATTTGAATCACAAGTTAGTTCTTATACTTCGAATCACAAGTGAAACATTGCGATTTGAATCAAAAGTAGACTCTTGTGCTTCGAATCATAAGCAGAACCCTGAGGCTTGAGTTAGGACATAGAGAACCTTGCCTTTTGAATTTAGGAGCCTGAACCCTATAACTCAAACTCAAAGGTGGAACCCCATGGTTGAAGGAAAGATACCTAGAAGGGTGAACCAAAACCCTAAGAGGGTGAACCAAAGGTCCAAGTTGGGATTTAAACATGGTGCCAACTATTTGAATTTGCTAACACCCTAAAGGTTTTTCCAATATTTAACTTGTAATGTTTTCACAATTTCACAGTGAATGGCACACCTAAGGTAAAGCCTCGATGAGGCCGTGTCCTTCAACATGGCTATTCCCAAAGGTGCAGCTCCTATCTAGGATCTGAGGACCGACATGGAACCGAACAACATGGGAACCGAAGATGGGACCTTACAAGTGGAGATCCCCAACGAGGCTATCAAACATTGAAAGACTCTCAATCTCTACTATGTCACCTTCAATATAATACCAAACTCGAAAAGCCACAAGATGAGCATAGTAAGCAAAAAGCGCTATCGAAATTAACTATGTGCACCTCGCAAACCTGAAGAACCTTAGCAATAAAATCACCCCACAGCTGTGGAGAACAAGGCCACATCTCTTAATACCATCGAGTCTTACATCGAGGGTGACTCTCAGAAGTGACTGATATCTTCAAGTAATTTTCCACTTCTTCCCCTTCAGGTTGAGGCTCCAGCCTTTAGATGCCCTACATTCCCTTTTTATTTTCTTTGGATTCAGGCTTCAACTTGTGGATGCTCAACCAAATTTTGTAATGACTTGCAACATTTTATCAATGAAAATTCTTTTGTCAAAACTTTTGTTGCCTCTTCTTTCTTTTTGCACTTTTTTTTTTCTATGGCTAGGATCAGTGAAGAACGTCCTACATATCCCATTGAAGGGAATTAAGCCAACATAGTTCTGATAAGGAAGCGTCATAGACGATAGGCCATAAATAGAGGGCAATGTCTTGAGACATGAGAGGACTGATGATATATTTCATCATTGCAGCCAAGTTCGATGAAGAACGTCCTACGTATCCCGTCGAGGGGAATCAAGTCGACGTAGTTTTGGTAAGGTAGTTCAGGCTCATTTCGAAGCATTAGGTAGTTTAAGCTCATGCTTAGAGGCATTTCACTTTTTCCACTTATGCTTGAGAGTGTTGCATAACTTAGACTCGTGTTTGGGAGTGTTAGGATGGTGTTTGGTACTCCTTAAAGTATCCAATGTTAGATGTCATGGGTCAAGGGACCGTAAGTGAGTGGAAGGTGAAGTGAAGAGTGTTACAGGTTAAGGGATGGGTCAAGGGACCATAGGCAGATGGAATATATCCTTAAACATAGGAGATGCCCTTGGACGAAACGTCGTACGCCAAGGGGGTACAGTAGATGGATGCCATGAGCCATAGGATCGTAAGTAGATAGAATATGTCCTTAGTCATAGGAGATGTCCTTGAACAGAACGCCATATGCCAAGGGGCTATAGACGGATGTCATGCGTCAAGGGATCGTAGACAGATATTTTGAGGGGTGAATATACAATAAGTGCGGGTGCACATTGAGTATGAGGTGAATGCACAGTGATTGCAGGTGGATATAAATTGGGGGTAGTTGAACTCATAGGCTACCTATGTATCCTATACAAAATCAGGCCAACGTAGTTCTAGCAAAGTACTTTAGACTCATTTTGGAGCAAGGAGCAGTTTAAGCTCACGGGTCCATAGGCCTCTGAAGTTAACATAATATGATTGCCTCTCGTTGACTAGGTCAAAGAGAGCCAAAACATTTACAAATCTGATTATAGGGCCGATTTTCCCTGAGGGAATGAAAGGCGACCTAAGCAGTAATATACATACTTTACATTCATGTGTTATTGATCATAGGTTGCGATCATATGCTTGGCAGATTGGTAAGGATTTTCCCCTTAATTTGCAATTAGCAGTGCAAACTCTATTTTAACGTGACATCATTTTATTAACTAGACATCTTTTCATTTAATTAAAAAAAATTATTGAGTTTAATTTAAAATTATTATTTGTTGCACGTTTAGATATGGAAGTAGGCTCCATCACTGTCAAGCCCATCCTCTAAACTATAAAATAATCTAAGACATGAGAAAGGATCACAAATAATATTTTAAATCAAGAATAATTAATAATGATTTCTAAAATATTTAAATTATGGCCTCCTTATATAAGAGAACCTTATGGAAAAAATCCACCTCTTTTTTTTTTTGAAAGGAAGAGAGAGGCAGGGAGAGAGAGATTAGGCAAACTTGTTTCACATAAAATTTGCAAACATTGATCACGAAATCTACCAACCATCATTCTAAACCTGTGGGTTAATTTATTATTTATTTTCTATTTTCACATTTTTTTAACGAATATATTTACACTTATTACTTCTCTTTGTGATTGTCTTCTGCTTACTTTAAATCATAAATAACTAGTACATGATCAAAAAAAAATTATGAAAAGTAAGTTCTTCACCACTATGAATCTTTATTTATTTAATTTTTTCGTTCATTCTTTATCTCTTGCTCTCACATTTTAATCAATTGAGCTTGTCTGCATTTAGGGTGAAAAATGCAACTTACAATCCCTTGTTGGATGGTTGTCATGTGCTCTTAAAATCCTACTAGCCAAAATTCCTAGAACTTCACAATTTGTAAAATGATAATTACCAAATTTGATTGGATGGTTAGGATTATAAGGGTATGTATATCGATCGTCCAATAATAAATTATATGGCGCATTTCTTGTCCTAAATATAGACGAGTATATGCTTTGATTAATTTGTTGGGCTGCAAGTCAGCATCTTAATAAAAGGTGGCCAAAAATTTCATATTTAACATGCAACATGATTATGGAACTATCTAAAATGATCATGACATGGCATTTGATTAGATTTCCTCTACATGTATTAGATATGTTAGAAGTCAAGGCCATTAATAATACTAATAATTTACGACCAACAACCTCGGATACAGGGGCCTGTGGCTAGAATTTAATCTGAAAGGTAAAGAAAAATTTGTACATATCGAAAAGGTGTGTTCCACACAAATTCTCCTAAATTCAATGTATAGATGACTGAAGAACTATACTAACCAAGCTAGTTGATTCACTGTGAGTGAGGATAAGCCTCGGAGATCACCAATGCTGAGCTCGCTTTGCCATTTCTGGTGATTCAGTGGAGCTGAGGGAAGAGGGAATGAAGTAGATGCAAGCATTTCTCTCTTGTTCTTTCTTTCTCTCTCTTTTATAGCTGCAAAGTGTTCTTCCTCTCCAAAACCTTAGAGTTATATATATATATATGTATGTATGTATATATATATATGTATGTATTTATATATATATATATATATATGTATGTATGTATGTATATGTATGTATGTATGTATATATATGTATGTATGTATGTATATATATATATATATGTATGTATGTATGGGGAGGGGGGGGGGGAAGGCTAGGATTAGGCCTTGGGCCCAAACATTCCCAAGCATAGGAAACTCCCTAAAAGGGAGGTACTTGCCCTTATAGCAACGTCGTGGAGCCTAAGCTGAAAGCTTTTTCTTCACAAGGAGAAAAACATGGGTTTTTAATGCTTAATAGACAATGGGCCCAAAAAGGGGTATTACTTTAAGAAATAGAGCCATAAGCTTGTGTGAATGGGCTAGATAAGGGCTATCCCTTAGGAATTGAGCTATAAGCTTAGAAAGGTAGGCTTATGGGCGCAAAAGATAAGATATCATCTTAGGGATTGAGCCATAGGCTCAGAAATAATTGCTCTTCGTTGACTTGGTCAACGACCCTAAAAATGGTATCCCCTTAAGGATTGAGCTGTAGGCTCGAAAACATGGGTCTATACGCCCAAAAAGATAATATATCCCCTTAGGGATTGAGCCGTAGACTCGAAAATGTGATTACTCTTCATTGACTTGATCTATGAGAGCCAGAAATATGATATCCCCTTAGGTATTGAGTCATAGGTCCAAAAACGTGGGTCCTTAGGCCCCAAAAAATAACATATTCCCTTGGGAATTGAGTCATAGGCTTGAAAATATATTCGCCATTCGTTGACTTGGTCAACGAGCCTAAAGACGCTATATCCTTAGGAATTGAGTCATAGGCTCAAAAATATGGGTCTATAGGCCCTAAAAGATAACATAACCCTTTAAAAATTGTGCCGTAAACTCCAAAATATAACTGCTCTTTGTTGATTAGGTTAATGAGAGCCCAAATATATATAAATGTGATTATATGGTTGATTTCGAACAGCAATGTAAACAGTAATATGCTTGCTTTACATTCATGAGTTATTGATCATAGGTTGTGATCATATGCTTGACAGATCGGTAAGGATTTTCCCCTCAATTTGCAGCTAGCGGTGCAAACTCAATTTTAACGGGACATCATTGTATTAACCGGACTTCTTTTCATTTAATTAAAAACAAAGCATACTAAGTTTATTTAAAATTATTATTTGTCGCACGTTTAGATATGGAAGTTGTAGGATGCATCAATGTCAAGCTCATCCAATATACTATAAAATAATTTAAATTATAGGACATGAGAAAGGACGAAAAATAATATTTTAAATCAAGAATCTATACTATTAAAGGCAAAGAACCTTTTGGTTCCATTAATCAAAATTAATTTTAAATTTTAAATTTAAATTTTTTATAGTTATTAAAGTTATGGAAGTTATTTTATCAACTACCTACCCCTAACTTTTCTTCCTACTTCTTTAATTTTTATTTATTTTTTAAATACATACTCATTCTTTTTATTCTTTATAGTTTTGTATTTAATCTTTTATATTTTAATAAAAAAGTCGTTGAGCACATCTTTTTATTTTTTATAGTTTTGTATTTAATTTTTTATATTTTAATAAAAAAGTCGTTGAGTACGTGCATTGCACGTGCGATACGACTAGTAATTAATAATCATTTTTCAAATATATAAATTATGGCCTCAAGAGAACCTTATTGGTAAAAATCCATCTTTTTTTCGAAAAGAAAGAAAGAGAGAGAGAGATTAGGGAAACTTGTTTCTTATAAAATTGTCAAACATTGATCACGAAATCTACTTACCATCATTCTAAACCTATGGATTATTTTATTGTTTAATTTCTATTTTCACATTTTTTTTAACGAATATATTTATGCTTGCTTGTTCTCTTTGTGATTGTTTTCTGCTTACTTTAAATCATAAATAAATAGTACATGATAAAAAATATAAAAATATGAAAAATAAATTCTTCACCACTATGAATCTTTATTTATTTATTTCTTGTTCACTCTTGATCTCTTGCTCTCACATTTTAATTGGTCAGACTCATCAGAATTTAGGGCGAGAAATGTACTTTACAATCCCCGTGCACTTAAAATATTGACTATACAAACTTTCCAAAGCACCATAAATTATAACATGATAAGTACAAAACTTAAATGAATAGTTAGGATTTTAAGTATATATATATATATATATGTATGTATGTATATATATCTCGATTATATGGTGCATTTCTCATCCCGAATATGAACGAGTATATATGCTGTGATTAATTTGTTGGGCTGCAAGTCAGCATCTTAATAAAAGGTCGCCAAAAATTCCTTATTTAACGCGCAACATGATTATGGAACTATTTGAAATGATTATGATATGGCATTTGATTAGCTTTCCTTTACATAGATATGTTAGAAGTCAAGGGCATTAATAATAATAATAATGATTTGCGATCAGCAACCTAAGATATCGGGGTACGGCTAGAATCTATTATATAATATATGAAAATAAAAACATAATTATGGCATGTGATATTTTCTCATGATTTAGGTGAAATCTCTTAAAATTAAGCCAATTGAATGAAATCCTTCCTTTTTCCCTCAATCGTTTCAATTCATAACGCATCATAAAACCTAACTCTTTAATTAGCCAAATTAAATTTGTGTCCTTGCAAACCTAGCCTATTCAAGTACTAATTTAATGAAAAGCCACAAAGCTTGAACAACAACCTTCCCCCTCTCAATACCTACTCCCTTCAGTTGCAATCATTTTGTTATCCAAAATATACTCATTCCGAATGCAAAGTTGAAGAGAAAATCTTAGCCTCCAGATAATTGAAGATTATCTGCATCCCTATCATTCTCTCCATTTTTGAGATGGTGAGTTATTTTCTACCCAATTTTTTGAGTAATTTCATGAGTCATGCAATTATTTAGATTTTTTAATTTAGATACACACTAATTTGCAGCCTATTTTAGAAACGATAGAAAAGGAGAAATTAATACGCTCTCAAGACTAATCTATCTACATGTGTTTGTTGTGCTTATGTTTCCATTATTAGCTTTGCTTTTATTGAAGTTTACTAATTGATGGTTATATTTGATAGAACAAATTCAAGTAAAATTACTTTTCAGACTCGTACTAGTCATCATAGTTCAACCTTGAACCTATGACATAGCAGGTCATAGATCCAACCTTGGATAATCAAAAAGATACAAAATGTAAAAGTGGTATAAAAATGAATTTTTTTTAAAAAAATTAAACAAAAGTTAGAAACATAAAAAGAGTAACAAAGAAATTGAATTATAATAAAAAAATCCCAAAGAATACATCAACTTCGGCTAAAAAAAGATATCAACACTTAAAAAAATTCAATTTTCTCATTAAAGTGAGTATTTAGGGATCAATTGTGAGGTATGATAAACAAACAACAATCGGATCAACGATCCAGGCATCACACTTGTTCAATTTGAAAGCTAAAAATTCTCCAAAATTCAATATATAGATAACAAAGCTAGACGATTCACGCCTCGTTTGTGTTTCCGTTTAGGATTACATCCTTCTTGTAACTCTCTTCACGCTTGCTTTTCATGAGAAGATTTTGAATATGATCGAAAGGCTGCTTATTATAAAAACTTGTTCTTTTGCATTATACTCTAATATACATTTATAAGAAGCGGGGGAGTGAAGTTCAGTCATTAGGTCACCGATAAACTAAAAAAATTAAATATTTCCCAATGTGCCAACAAATGGCCTTGATCATAAAATTAACGCAGTTTAGTGATTGAAAAATGGAGAAATTATATGTAAGTTTAGATTCCCTACTTTACACATTTTATTTATGTATGTTGTGACGCTGCCTTCACGTGAGAGCCTTATAATAATCTCTAAACTCAGCATAACTCAGTCCAGGGCCCAACCCATCCTCTGCACTAGTTGAATTACAATGCCCAAATAATAAAACCCCAGTGTGTCCAACCTTGTAATTAACTACATCGTTTATCCAAAATCCCAAGGATATTATTCTTTATTTTAATTTAATTATGTCACTGTGGGTTAGGATAAGCTGAAATTGTAATTAATGGTTCTTAAAGGTTTTAGATAAATACCCCTACAAGGGCCGTCAACTAGCATACCAAAACATACTGGGCTTCTTTATCCCTGTGGTCCACTTTAGGGAAGCCTTTGAAGCATTTTTTGGGTCTATTTTGTTCTTCATTTTGAGCAGGAAATTGTTTTTGAATAAGCTGATCATCTGAATTTTATTTGACTTGTGAAGTCCATACTTAAAGCTCTTTAATGGGAAAACTTTAAAAAGAAAAATTAATCAACCAATTTAAATATGGCTATAATATAGATATTGAGCTTTCCGACTTCTCATTTGAGAGAATACCATGAAATACGAAAGGTCGAGCAGAAGATGGTCGCGCTTAAACGGCTGTCGTAGTATACTTGGCTCTTACACAGCGCCGGGGGGGCGGTGGGGATGAAGGAGTCCTTTGTTGGATAAAATTGAGAGTTGAATGACCTGGGAAGGACTTCCCTCTCCATTCAAAGATAAGAGAGTATATATCTTCAAGTGTGTACATTTTCTTTCCCCTAAACTTATGAAGCAGCCACCACCTAACTGTTTAGAGCCGATTCGCAACCCGAATAATAATGAATTAATGCAACAAGACAAATATAATCTCCCTCTTCTGCAAATCTATTAGGAAACAACAAATAAAGTAATATGACTACAAAACAAAATGCACAAACACACGATTAATTTTTAACATGGAAAACCTTCTAAGAAAGGAAAAACCATGGGACTGATATCGGAGTTCACTCAAATCTCCACTATCAATATAATGGAAATACAACGTTTCTCTCTAGATAAACTAGAGGCAATTCATCACAACAACATCAAGACAACAAATCTTGGCAAATCAAGTGATTTCCTAAGAGAAATTGAAGAGATCTCACCAAAATAGGAGCTGGACAAATTCCCTTAGAAACCCTGAATATGGTGCTCCAAAAACGATCTCCACCGTTGAGAATGTAGAGTCGTGAGTCTCGGACATGTTGAAGAAATTTCAGCTCAATCGGACCACGGGTGGATGTCTGAAGAACCTCTTGATCGAAAATGGTCGCATCCTCTCCTTCTCCTCCTCTTTTTCTCTCTCCCTCTCGACCTCTCTAGTTTTTTATTCTACTTCTTTTTTTTTTTTTTGGCTGCGACACACACCGTACGCACTGCACATGGGTTTTTGTTAAAAAACCTAATATGGTAAATTACCATATTGCCCTTAAGCTAATTGGGGTCTCAAATAAACCATCATGTGTCATTAAGCTCCAAATGAGTCTAAATTCATTTGGGCTAATTGAATTAAGTCATTCTCTATGTAGAATGGAAACCCAACCCAAGACTAACATCTTGAACCTGAATTTCTTTGCTGCTGGGGGGGGGGGGGGGGGGGGGGGGGGGGGGGAGGGGGGAAAAAAATCTACAATAATGGCATGAGAATGGGGTCCTAAATGTTGACTTCACAATTGAGTTATAAATCCCACATCAAAGGTTGAAGGCGCAACAGATTGACTAATATATTTGAATGGAACCCTAATTCAATAGCTGTAACTTTTGAGTTGAGTTGGTGCTCCTATAAGTTGTGAGGTCTAATCAGTCACATATTTAACAATTAGTAAAAGCCCAGAAAATATAAGTAAATGCTCCAAAAGAAAAATTATAGAAAGAAAATAGATTTATGGATGGAATCCAATGTGCATTGTCTGAGACAAAAGTATTCAGATATTAATAAAAAATCAATATACTTCTATTTTGGAATTAGGGTCTTAGCACAAAAATAAAGCATTTCGGTCAAAGTCTTCTTTGGCATCTAAGGAAATAGCTAAGGAGATTGGAAGAACCAATTATGCATCTACCTGTGTTAGTGCTTCCTCAATCTGCTCTCCGCACTCTTCTCCCTGAGCGATCTGATTGGAGACTGTGCCTTCATAATGCCAAAAGAAGACGACGAAGAAAAAGAAGAACAAAGTGATTAAATCAATTAAAAAGATGAAGAGGAAGATCGAGAAGTAAAAAAGATGAATATATATATATATATATATATATATAGACACACACATATATACCTTGGAGAAGCCTTTTAGCTGGTTTAATCTGTATAATCGATCAACCTCCAACTCAAGCTGGTTCTGAGCTTCCCCTCTCCTCCGGAGCTCGGTCATGTGCACCTGAAACAACAAATCCCTCTCTCTCAGCACCATCTCCGTCCTCTCTTTCTCCACTCTCAGCCGCTCCGCCTTCTGAATTCCGGCAACAGCAGCAGCAACCATTGATGAGCCTTTTTGTGTGTGTGAAAGGGCATGGAAGAGAGAGAGGGTTTTGATTTGAATCTTGAGAGAGACAGAGAGAGAGGGAGAGGGAGGGACGTTTGACTCTGTCTGCTCCAGCTTCTCGCAACTGTTGATTTGTTAACTATTTTCAGTTAATCTCATTTCATTATTTTTACACCAGAATGATAAAACTATTCTTTATGAATCTGTTTCTGTTGGATTAAGCGCAATTCCTCGTTTAAAATATGGCTAGTTTTACTCAATAGTATAGCATGAATGAGCATGAACAAAAATAAGGTGACGCTCTAATTTTTCCATAGTTTAGTTATGTATTGAGTCCTTAACATTGTGAACTACAACAGATTTAACTGTGTTAACTATTTTGAATATTTAGATCATATAAATGAGAAGTTTATGCATAAATTTTTTTTTATGAAAATTAGTCCATCTTCTTACTCTTTCACGCTCATTCAATCCGTAGGCCGAAAATCGTATGATGACCTTGAAATGATGTAATTTATGGGTGTTACGATAAAAATTATTTTCATCGTAGCACAATAAACTCAAGGAGCTCAAAATGCTTTTAATGATTAAGAATTTAAAATGATTAATCATGTTTTTACAACAAACCACCAAAAACAAAATTCAAACGCTTGTACATGTTTCCTTTTTCATTTATTATATGGATTAAGTACTTGCAAACCACTCATGTTGTCAGTAGTGGGTTTAATCGTTAATATTTTTAAGTGGTGTAAAATGACCACTAATATCATTGTTGACGTCCCTTTCATCCCCTTTGGAGGAAATCTACTTTTAAATCGAAAACACACAACTTTGGGCTCTTGTTAACCAAATCAAAGGAAAATTATTTCATTTCCAAACCTATGACTCAATCCTTATGGGATTCCCTTTTGTTTGGGCCCTTGACCCACTTTTTTATGAGCATATGGTTCAATCCCTTGATAAGATGCCTTTAGGCCCCTAGGCAATGAATTCTAACCCATCTGTTCTTCATTAATGAGGAGAGCTTTCGACCTTGAGCCTTGGGCTCTCCACACTGTCAAAGTGACACGTGGATCCATTTTAGAGATTTCCAGTAGCCATCAATGACAAGGTGCACTATGCTCCAATCATCTTCACAACTCCATAAGTCCAGAATTAGATTGGTTTGATTTTCCTATGTAGATATGTAAGAAACCCTAAGAGTTTAGCCTCTTTCAAGCCAAAAGGCTTCATTTTCTTCATCAACTTTGTCTTCTTCTTCCTTTTATTAGTTCTGGGTCTAAGATCATTTCTATTATAAAATCATCTACTCCATTAACTTCTGGTCACGAGATCTTAATCATAGGCGTTCCATGCGTAATGCGTTTGATATAAATAATCATCATAACGTATGATATTGTGAACCGAAACCCACACCCCCCCCCCCCCCACCCCCCAAATCAATCAATAGACGAGTTGTGCCTAAACCTTCTTTTTTTTTTTTCCCACAAACTCAACAATTCAACCACCTATGTGTTCTTAATTATTTTTTATTCTCTTAATCAATGTTAATTACCAATAAACTTGTAGATTCACTCAACAAAACTATTTCGCTCATGATAATAATAAGTAAATATTTTTTGAGGTTAATAATATCAAGTTTATTTTTACTATACTTACAATTAATTTCATTTCATTTTATTCAATATTTTGAAAATATATTAGGACAATATCTGATGATGATAATAATAATAATAATAATGATGATGATGATGATGATGATGATAACAATATGATATTTTTTATTATTATCTCAAAGATAAAATTTGTCTAATGATTCATTATATGTTTTATTTTATTTTCACAATATAATTTTTTAAATTAATTGTTTCAAATTTATTTATACTATAATTGCAAATAATTTAATTTAGTATTATTCAATATTTTCAAAATATATCAGAATTATATCTCATAAGAATATTTATGAAATTTATTATTATTATTATTTTAAGTAAAATAGTTTTGTGGATGTGTCGACAAACTGTTATAAATTTATATATACACACCCATATATTGGTAATTAACATTGACTAAAAGAAATAAAAAATAATTAAGAATCTTAATTTCATATGGTGGTTGAATTGTCTCATTTAATAATGTTACTGATTAAGTTGTTTCAGTTGAAATATCAGTGATTAAATTTTTCTTTGTTTATAACATTAATGGCCAACAGTTAATCCTTAATATAAGTCTGCTTTGAAAAGCGTAAACAATGCTTTGGTTCAATACAGCAACCCCTCCATTACAACCACGATCAACCACTGTGCCTCATGATTGAATCATTGACCTTTATATATTTAATCATTAAAATACTGGAACGCCAACAGTTCAACTGGCCTATTAGCTCAGTTGGTTAGAGCGTCGTGCTAATAACGCGAAGGTCACAGGTTCGAGACCTGTATGGGCCAATCAAGTTTTTTATTATTTCCTTCATTTACTTATTTATTTTTTCAGTTCATCAGTGAGACACTGAGAAAAACTCTTTTATACAGGCATAATAAAATCTCTCTCTGAAAGTTTTAACCTCCGACTATAATTCAAAGTAAAGGAAAGTCCAACTGGAGAGAAGGTGAAGTTTTGGTTTAATGGCAATCTCTCCGCTTCATAAGCGCAAAGTCTTGTAGATAATCACAAATTCAAAATTTATGGGGTGCACGTGTACATTGCAACCAAAAAGAAAAGGAAGAATAGGTTAGAACTAAAATGCCACGAAACCAAGTAACTATCGATTTGACTTGTTAAGCAAAGTTGTGAACTGTTAGTGAATTTATTTTATAGCTTTCGTCCTGGCATAATGAAATGTGCAAATTTTTGATAGAAGGAAAAAAGTTAAAAAAGAACAAAACACTAGTGTTACGGGTATAACTTTTACAAATCCTTTGTACTGAAAATGATGTGGCAAAAAATTTATGCGATCCTTTTTTATTACTTAATCAAAGTACCCCTTTTTTGGTGTTGTTTTTTGTCTCATTCGGAGTGAAGTCGACCTTTCAATCAAAAATACATTCCTTCACACTTTCATTGACTAAGCCAACGAAGAGTAATTACTTTTTCAAGCATATGACTCAATTCTTAAGAGGATATTCTTTTGTTTGGGTCATGGGCTCAGAAGAGTGATTACTCTTCATTGACTTAATTAACAAGAGTTCGAAAGTGTGTATTCTCGATTGAAATGTTGATTTCAGTCCAGGAGGATGAAAAGAAACACTAACATCCTTAAAAAGAAATTTATAAATTTTTTTATGCTAATGTAAAAGGTAAATTAAGGATATGCACGTAGTATTACTTAAAAGAAAAAAAAAAATAAAGGAAAGGGGGCGAGGGAATGATAAAGAAATAAGGGGAAACAACTTTGGGATGTGTTAGTAATTTGGGGAAAAAAAGCATATATGCGTTCTCTAGTTGCCGCTGCGCCTTCGCAAATTGGGAAATAAAAGATAAAAGAAGCAACCACTCCCAACACGCCACGTGTTGGGCTCCCGTGAAATTCTCGCACCCTACCTAATAATATAATAAATATATAAGCGGCGGCACGGAACCCTCGTCGGGGAAATCGTTTTAAGACGTCTCTCCACCGATTCCCCCTCATCTCATCTCTCTTTCTCTACTTTGTTCATTCGCAAAACCTCCCCAAGGTAATCTCCGTTTCTTTCTTCTTCTTCTCTGCGTTTCTCGTTTATGATTAATCTTTCTTCATCTTGTTTCAATGGATCTATGTAGTTAAATTCTTTGTGGCATTCTTTCTCTCCGTTTTGGGGCCTTTTTGTTGATGTGCGGTTTGACATTGTTGGATCTAGTTAGGGTTTGTGTTTCCATCATCGTTTGATGGCGAACTTTGAAATCCCTCACCTTGGACTTCTATTTATGTAGACAGATTTGGATTGTTAACTATATGACATTCAGGGTGTGTGTTTAATTTCATCCATAGTTTCTTTTGTATGTGGTTTTTGAATTCTGCGCCAAGGAAATTTTTCTGTACGTTTTTCTTTATGACCGTGTTTCCAATCAGAAAAGCTTAGTTTCAAACTTAAAATTTCTGGGTAAAATTTGAATAATCTGTCCGTTGCTCATGCAATACTTTTTCTCGAATTTAGTGCATCGCAATCAGATAATCTAGAAATATGTAGCCCCAAATGAAATTAATCTTAAAATGATAAAGACCTTAATATTCTCATCTATTTCTCTCTAAATTGCAGCATTGTTCGATCAATAAAAAAAACGGCAGAATTATTTGTGGTAATATTTGTTAAATTGCTTCTTAATTTTATGCTTTACAGATTTGACAACTTAATCTTCATGAATTCAAGAGCTGCTGTTGCATCCATTGTTTCCTGTCAAGCGGGAGACAACACCAACGGCTTCTTCTGGATCTTGTTTTGCATATTGCCAAAGTTCTTGGGGAGCTCTTTTGCATGTGCAAATTTCCTGTTAATTAGGGCCATTGATAGGAGCCCCTCCCGAATCTAGATCATCTGAGTATTTGGAGGGTTGTAACTACTCACATCCCTCTCCCAGCATACTGCAACATGGTTTCTTCTCAGCTGCCTGGTTTGACCAAGGCCCATGTAGGCAGACCTTTCCAGAACCAGTTGCTCTTTCCTTTGAAGCCTGTTGATGAATTCCCATCCAAAGATCATGTTGAACTTGATTTTTCTGATGTGTTTGGTCCTGTGCCAGCTCAACCTCCAATTGAAGAAAATTTTCTGGAACCAGGGGTCTCACTGTTTGTATCAGAAAAGACTGAGCTCTTTTATGATGACCCAGTTGCAATTCATACCCGAACGCACTCACTGGTTGGCCCGTCCACATATGTCAGCCAATCGTTGAAGCTCAGTAAACTTACTTTAACTGAGAAGGAAAATACCATGGAACTGATAGAGTGTGTCAATAGAGAGAGATTTGAGGAATGTCTTGAAATCTCTGATGATGCTGGCATTGTTGAGAAGCCTTTAGAAAATGTTTTTTTGAATCCAGCAATGGCTCAAACTGTAGGCTTTGAAGACTTTGAGGTTATGAAGGTTGTTGGGAAAGGAGCTTTTGGAAAAGTATACCAGGTGAGGAAGAGGGGTTCGGCGGAGATATATGCAATGAAAGTCATACGGAAGGATAAGATCATGGAGAAAAATCATGCGGAGTACATGAAAGCGGAGAGGGATATTTTAACAAAAATAGCCCACCCCTTTGTTGTCCAGCTTAGATATTCATTCCAGGTTATGTATGATAAACAACACTCCAACAGCCCTTGCAAAGCGGGAGCCCTGTGCACAGTGGTCACCCATTTTTCCTGCTCTATTTTATCCGCTTTAGAAATTTGTAACATACCCATCCTTATGGTTATGTGAATAATCCCTTTAACAATAGATATTTAAAAATAGATAATACCTTTATTTTTCCTTGTATAATTTATTATCTTAACAACTTATTATTCCTGAACTGCAGACCAAATACAGATTATACCTTGTGCTCGATTTTATTAATGGGGGTCACCTCTTTTTCCAGCTTTACCACCACGGCCTTTTCAGGTTATTTTGTTCTAATGCCTTTGGATTTTCGCCCTCTACGTCATCGTGACATATATATATATCTATTCCTTTTTCTTCTACTTATCATTATTACTGGTATTTGTTTGTGCCTTTCTTTCTTTCAGAGAGGAGCTGGCACGTATATATGCTGCTGAGATTGTTTCTGCTGTTTCTCACCTTCATGCGAATGGCATAATGCACAGGGACCTTAAACCTGAGAATATTTTGCTTGATGCAGATGGCCATGTACATTCCCTTCATTTACATCTTTGTGTGTGTGTATGTTGCATGTCTGCATGTGCCTGCTTGATATTCTAATTGGTTTAGTTAACCTTGCACCCATTCCTTTATTCAGGCTATGTTGACTGATTTTGGCTTGGCAAAGCAATTCGAAGAGAATACAAGATCAAATTCCATGTGTGGAACTGTAGAATATATGGCACCTGAAATTGTTCTTGGAAAGGGCCATGATAAGGCTGCAGACTGGTGGAGTGTGGGCATCCTCTTATTTGAAATGCTCACAGGGAAGGTATGGCTTCTCTTCCAGGAGGTGGTTAATACTTTTTTTTTTTTTTTTTTTTTTCCTGTTGTAGATTCTTGTACAAATTTTACATTAGCATACTTGTCTGTAGCAACCATCAAATATATAAAAGCCATTTCTATCATCTAATCTAACATTACATAGAGATTATTGGTAGAGATTTGTGTAAGTTACTTTTGTGTTGGGAACTTGTGCGTAATGAATTATTTTCTGGAGATACGACACCTTTCACGAACATTGGTGGTGTTCATCAAAGCCATTTAATCATATAGTTATTGGAAGTTGTCAAGAAGTTCCTGTCCAGATTCAAAAGATAGTATGTTTTGATGGGCGTCAATTATCCTTTTCTTTTTTGGTTCCTGCAGCCTCCATTCGTTGGTGGGAACCACGTCAAAATTCAGCAAAAGATAATAAAGGATAAGATCAAGTTGCCGGCATTTTTGTCTAGTGAAGCGCATTCTATGTTGAAAGGAGTAAGTTTACTCACCCCCTAAATTGTGTTGGTCATTCATTATTAGATGGGCATGATATGATTTTCCAAGTAAGACACTTAATGTTTTTGTGAAGTTTGAAAATCCTCGATGGATCTGTCTTAGCCTTTAAGTCACACATCACCAATGTTTTTTTTTTAAATTTTACTAAATAATAGTAGATAAGGCTTTTGGAGTTTTATGTTGTTATTATTATTTTTTTGCTTCATTCTGGCAATGATTCACACTGTTATTCTTTATTCTATGTTTTGTTGTTCTTCATCCTTATTAATGAAATGAAGAAATCATGTTTTTTGTCATGAACGAGTGTGAGGCCGTTTTCTTTCTTGTGGTGTTTTATCTTTGGTTGTACCATGGCTGAATCACTCTTCATTATGATCTTTTTCTACTACCACCATGGCAAAGTTCTTTAAGACTCTTCATTTATTGATGCGAGAACTTAGTCAAACTGTTTTGCATTGGTTTAGCTGCTACAAAAGGACGCAAGCAAGCGCCTTGGAAGTGGGACTAAGGGGAGCGATGAAATCAGGCACCATAGGTGGTTTAAGCCAATCAACTGGAAGAAACTGGATGCGCGCGAAGTGGAACCGAGTTTTCGGCCCGAAGTTGCAGGGAAGCACTGTATAGCAAACTTTGAGAAGCGCTGGACTGACATGCCACTGATAGATTCACCAGCTTCCAGCCCCATTGCAAGTGGGAACATCTTTCATGGATTTACATACACAAGGCCTGCTGTGCCCTTTCTGGGGAGAAATAGCCCCCTCCAATAGCTCTCACTGCCCTCTGAATGCCAGTTTTATGAGCTTATAAAAAATTTATATTGTATTTCACGTTGCGGTGAGTTTCTGTCGCCGAATATTGTTGCTCTCTTTAGTTGGGGATGTAGCAAACAGATAATAAGACTTGAATGCTTACCGTTTTAATCAGTTTCAGTGATGGTGGAAAAAGTGGTCCAAACTACTCTTCGTTGGTTTTATAGTGATAAGCCCAATTTCACAGGATATGATAAGAATAAGATGTTCAAAGTTAAGGGTTGAGCCAAAAGAAAAAAAAAAAGAAGCAGATTTAATTTTGATATCTGTGTCTGATTACAGCCAAGCGTTACAGATCGTGGAGGCTGCAGTGGAGGATTGTGATTTTTGCTTTTATTTTTTTTTAGTTATTTGATTACAACACTTGCTTCTATGATTTTTTTCTTGGTGTTTTTTAAGTGGTTTGATTACGACACTTGCTTCTATGAAACTCAGGTTTGACGCCAACGGTGAGTTTTATTTTCCAATCATTATCACATGAGCAGTATGATGCATTTTCACTCGCCAACTTATATGATCAGAGGATCATTTACATACACACTATTTTTGCATACTATAAAGACACACCATCCAATAGCTTTAATAACATCAAACGACATGAAATTCTGTGTTTTTGCAGATACTGGTGCAAGAAATTTTGTATAGAGACAACAGCAGGTGTGTACTCTCTTTCATGCGCCATTCATCAGAGATTGTCCAATTTTCCTCCCATGTATGGCTTAGCTTTAGAGATCATCATGGTAGAGGAATGAGTCAGGGGCAGGCTTCTTGCAACCCCAATGGCTTTTCCAAGAACACATGGAGTTGAACATGATGAGACTTGTGGACTGACGAGATATGATGTTCGCTGTCGAATGAGACTTTGAGAGAACAATTGCATACCCATCGTCCATGTTGTCTGTCCCTTCGGGGAACAGCTGCCACACAAGGCTTCCACTCCCACTGCCCCCTCTTTTGGCCGAATCCAAAATGATTTTGTAAGCTGTACTCATAAGTGTGTCACGGAATGACAAATTGTATCCGGGGTCTTTCGAAGATACACCAAACTCACCAAACATAACTGGCATTCCCAGCTTGTCACCATCCTCAATGTGGGCTTCCATCCATGACTTGACAAATTTGATATGAGCATCCGAAATTGTTGAAGAAATCCTTCACAAAGAAATCATACCAATATTAATATATACCAATATATACACTTAAAGTTGAAATGTTGGAGGCTTCATCAAAATTTTTTACTTACCAAGAGTCAGGATACATGTGAACAGAAGCAAAATCAACACCAAGAGCCTGATGGTTCCTGATGAAGTCCGTTCCTACTTGTAAGGCATAGCTGTTTGGGTTGAACTGAGCTCTGTTAGGCGTTGAGGGACCATAAAATCCTTCCAATCCAATCTCTAGCAAGTGTTTTCTATCCATGCTCTTCACAAAAGCAGCCATCTCTTCTATCCACACCTAGGGGGAAAATGAAAGCCTAATTACCTTAGGAAAAACTAAATATAGTGGTTTACAAAATTTACTCCCCAAAACAATAAACAAATAAGACGTGCATTTTTAGTACTAATATATTAAACATCATCACCTTTACTACTCTGACCAAGGGACCTGCATCTAGCCTGCAAACTTCATTTGAAAATTATAGTTAATGAAGCAGACAAACCTGCAGTTTATCCCCGGTGGGATTGGAGGTGCATCGGGGTTCATTCATCAGTTCCCAAGCAAAAATTGTAGCATCATCCTTGTAAGTAACATTTGTAATAGTATTGACTCTATTAAGCACCGTCTGCACTCGGAAAAAAGCAAGTGCCTTATGGAATGGCAACCATATTTCACAGCTATCATAATCACTGGAAAAAGATGTTTAGAGAAGTGACAAGAGACCTGCCTTCACATGAGCCTTATAATAACCTTTTAGTGTTGGATGAGAGAAGAAGTCATCATCAGAACTCACATCGACGCCTGCAGCTCTCCCCCATTTCACATATTGTGCTTTGCCGCCATATGCATCCCAATTGTTTACCAATGACAATATAAGCCTGATCTTGAATTTCTTTGCTTCACTTACTACAAAATCCAGTGCCTACAATTCCACAGAGGAGAAATGAAACTTAAGTGATGCAATTTGTGATCACCCCAATGTTCGCATTGGGGGGTCACTATGTTAGATTAAATGCTTAGACTTACTACAGTTCAGAAGCAGCCACTAAATAAAAAGCACCCATAAGCTTCAACGTTAACTTTTGCAGTCATGTTGAACTTATATTATAGCATGCATGACTTAATATAGTAGAGATCAAATGAAGAGGCACTTATTTCTCCCCAGAAGCACAGAATGACTGATATCTCTCCACCAAGGTAAAGAGGACCATTTAGGAATTGAGAGAGAACAATCATTAAGACGGTAAGAACTTAATATCATGATGTATCACTTTCAATTTCATCCCACTTAATGATAACAAGAATAGAGTACCTGGAAAACTTGTTCATCATAAACAGATGGAGATTTCTGAAGAGCTCGCCATTGGCCATCGTTAAAGGCCCAGGTCCTGCAAACCGTTAATCCAACAGAAGATGCCTGTCGAAACACTTCAGTGACCTTTCCTCTTGTTGATTGGTCCACAGCAAACACCATCAGCCAATAAGTGTTGAACCCATTAATGTAAAAGGGATGCTCATTTACTATGAATTGGCTCCCTTTCTTCTCCACCATTGCCCATGCTTCATCTTCCATCTCCCCTGGCGCATCACTCCTAAGCATAGCAAGAATTAAACCGTGCACAGTTAACTTAACCTACGAGTACTTGGATTTGTTCATTTTCTTTTTCTTTATGGAACGAAAAAAAAAGGCATAAATTCCTAAAGTGGGTACCCGGGAATTTCGCTAGAACATGATGGGATTTGAATGAAAATCATAAAAATGGTCACCAAAAGAGTGAATTTGAATACGAACTTCCTCTCATGAGTGTCCATGCTATTGAGTCAATAATCCACAAAAGACAGTTTCTTCAGTTTCTTGGACTGCTTATATATATATGTACTGTCTTGTCCTTACATGTGCAACAATAATGTGGCGAAGAAGAAAAGCGCTAGGGAGGAAATCATCTCTTACTCTGCCTTCGAAGCAAAGGCAATCTTTCTTTTCTCCGCCATAGCCATCGCTTTTGAGATATACGAAGCATTTTAGAAACGTAAGTGGAGAATTGGAAGATTTGACATGGTAGGTGTGGAAATATCACTCGTAAGTGCTAAGATAACAAGGAGTCTACAAATAAAAGGGATCCTCCACTGACAAAGACCCAAAACCTTAAAAGATCCAAAAAAAAAAAAAAAAGAGAAAAAAAAAAGGATGAGCCCCCACTGATAGAAACCCAAAACCTTAAACCCAAAAAGAAAGAGTCTTCAACATGGATTTTCCCTCAGCATCATCCTTGAGGCTTTGTAGTGACAATTCGATTAGAGGCCAAACATGATTTAAAAGAAAACCTTTTATCTTTCTTGTATTACGATTCGTTCGAGGTGATTCAGAACGAGTTATACATAACCAGAGAAAAAAGATGAAGAAGAAAAATGACCTAGCGCTGAGCTCCATTTGAATCTTTGAGACTTTGGAAACGGCCGTAAAATCCCCAGGTGAAGGCAACACGGAGCATCGGAGAAGACCGCCGGAGCCATTTCTATCCAGGGTTGCACATAAGTCGAGTTCGGGCCGAGCCCAACCGCCGTGGGACTTGCGCTAGTTTGATTTGTTGTGATTAGGCTCGGCTCATGTACGTCATGGGTCCAATATTTTATAGTTGAACCGAGCTTTGCCAATTTTTTAAATAGCACAAAGCATAAAAGAATAAGCAGGCTCATGGATTACAAGCTTATTTGACTATAATAAGCCCGTTACATGCATACTTTTTGTTTTTAACTCATGAATGAGAGATAGAGCTATAAGTAATATAATCATCATATCTTGCCTTAACAACGGACAGTACCCCCCCTCCCCCCCAAAAAAAATTAAAAATAAATAAATCTTGATGCCCTAATATATACCAAAAGCCAGCTAAGTTTGAAGGCGCACTAATACGATGAGTTGAGCCCAATAGGAAATTCGAAAAATTACAAGCTTTACATACCTTGGAAATTCAAGGAATTACAATTTTTTTCAGTTTTTTAGAAGTAAATTTACAGTATAAGAGAGACTATGATTTTATTTTGATCCAACTTAATGATTGCGATAGTCTCCTCTTGAAAATGAGGTTTTTTATTTAAATCTCGAACTTAGATTTCCTGGTGATTTAATTATCGTTTTTCCTGGTGCAGTTAGTTCATTAAGCTGCTTTGCATTTAGGGTGAGAAATGTACCTTTTAGTTCGCCAGTGAATAATTGTCATGTGTACATAGAAATATGCTGACTATTTATTTAAGTTTATATTTATCAAACTTGTTTTGAATAAAACTTCCCAAAATATTGCAATTTTCAAACTGGTACACATTAAACTTAAAAAAGTTGCAAGAAATAAATATTTTTGTATAAACATAACATCTATCCATTGACGAACTAAAAGGTTCATTTTCCACTCTGACAAACTAAATGTAGAGGAGAGGAGTCTGATAAGTGGTATTGGAATGGAGTCGAGTATTCATGACGCTAATCCTCCACTATCTAAAATTACTTCCCAAAGAAGAGAACTTCTCAATAGAGAATTTCCTCCCCCAAAGTAAAGAAAGCAATTCCTAACTTGACACAAGGGCCCATTTATTCCAACCACGAAACTACTAGCCTCGTAAAGCAAAACAAGAACATTGAAAGAGCAAAACGCGTGAGCGTGATCCTCGAAAGAAATTTTTAAAATAAATTAATTTAAAAATACAATTCCCAAAGTAAATTTGCGGGTAATTCCCGAAATAAGTTTAGTTATGCAATTGGCAATTGCATAACTAAAATTACAAGTTAGTCATGCAGATTGCGTGACTAAATCTTTCCCCTTTTTCAATTATACACAAATTTTATTTAAAATTTATTTTATAAGAAAGTAATTACAAATGTTGATTTTAATTACAAATATTTGATTTTTTTTCCAGTCTTTCCTTTTTTTAAAATATTTTTAATTAAAAATAAATTTATTATTAATGAATAATATATTTGTTCTTAATTTTTTTTTTTTCCATTCTCATATTAAAAAAATCAAAATTTTAACAACTTTTTGACTTTTATGGTAATGAATAATACATTTTTGGTAATATATTCTTGAAATTTTATCCACCAATTAATGAATAATATATTTTTGGTAATCATACTCTCTAAAATGACTTGCAATTTTGTTTCCAAAATTTTGCGCTGATTAAGGTCATTTCTCCACAAAATAAATATTTTATATTTAATTTGTGTATATTTGAACAGAGTAAAGATTAGTCACTCAATTGGCAATTTCATGACTAACTTCTAATTTTAATCATGCAATTGCTAATTGTATGACTTATTTTAGAAATTCCCTTTTCCTTGCACTTACTTTGGGAATTATATTTTTAAATTAATTTAATTTGGGATTTTTTCTGCGATCCTCATCATGATTGGCTTTCACATTAGTTCCACAATAATTACTGAATTTAAACATTCTCACACGGAAACAAACTCTCCGTGAGAAAGACGACAAATACTTCTCTTGGAAAATCATTGCCCATTTGTCCCCACTTTTCGATTATAGTTAAAAGAAAATGTACTTAAGTGCACGCAATTTATATATATTCGCTCTCAAAATTAGGTTGTTTTGTTAAAAAAATTTACAGTGCACTTAAAAAATTTTAGCAGAATAAAATTATTTTGGGACAGACGCGCAAATTTTATTCACTCCAATGCCAGACTCTCTTTTCTCTTCCAATAATTCATATTTCTCAAAATTAAATTGCGGAACTTTGCGTGTGATGTTCATCCACTTTGCCGTTACTCCTACAAGTAATGATTTCACATTGATGTAAAATAAAAAGAGCGATACATAGTGTAACTCGTTGACATATATTAACCGATAGAAATAAAAATAATTGTCCTCAACTTCGTTATATGTGCTGCAAGTAATCTCAGAGAGTTCACGGGGTTAAAAAAACGTTAGAACAAGAATTGTCATCATCACTAATAATTAATATTATTTCCCGCCAGGGTCTGATTGCAATTAAGCAAAGAGTGGAGGGCCCTTAATGGCCTTCACGTAACGTCCTTCTGGGTTCGCGGCTTTCCATTCTCAACCGATCACCACTTATCATCTCCATTCCTCCTTCACCTTCTACTCTCTGAAGTCCAGATTTACTGTCACTGATTTTCTGAGCTAGATTTTTGGTGGTGGCTCTGAAATTTTATTCATGGGTTTCTTGTTTCTACTCTTTTGTATGCTGCGTCCTGGTTAGTCCTTCTTTATGGTGTTATGAGGGCTCGGTTTTGAGCGCGTACGCGTCTGTTTTATGTCGGTAGGATCTTAATTTTTGAGAAATAATTGTGCTTCCAGTAAAAAGCTATTGCCTTTTGATACCATGAGGAAATCCTGTAAGCTTCACAGTCTGGTGCCGGCTCTTCTCTACCTGGCCATCTCGGTCCATGTGAGCTTTGCTGCTGATTGTGCACCAGCTGAGGAGATCTTCCTAAACTGTGGGGCATCCTCTAGCCAAACTTATGATAGTGATGGCCGGCGATCGACTCCCGACGTCAGGACCAAGTTTGTTTTGGCTAACTCGTTAACTGAGACAGCTTCCACCCAAGATCCTTCAGTCTCGGAGGAGGTTCCTTACATGACTGCTCGAATTTTCCTCTCGAAAGACCCCTGGACGCAAGTTTGTGCCTTTGTACTTCTATCCCAATTCTTACGAGGGACTAAATGCCTCCAATGGCATCTTCTCCGTGACCTCTGGGGAATACACTCTCCTCAATAATTTCAGCGCTGCACAGACCGTCCAGGCTTTGAACTTCGCTTTTATGGTAAAGGAGTACTCTCTCAATAAAGACTCCACGACATTAAACACAACCTTCACCCCATCTTCCAATTCATATGCCTTTGTCAGTGGGATTGAAGTTGTTTCAATGCCTGGAAGGAGCCAATGATACCAGTATGTGCAGATCTTGGGATGATGTTACACTGTCTATATTTGGAGCAGCATTTGCCACTCGTGCTCTCCCTGATTCCGGCATCAAAATAAACTACCCTTCAGGCATGCCTACTTGATATTTATGCCACTGCTAGAATGATGGGTCCTGATGTTAACGTAATCACCGATTACAGCACAAATAACAGCACAAATCAAGCTTTAGTTGTGACACCCCCACCCTTTAACACGTTAACAAGTGTATAAGGATACACTCATCTATCGTCTACTAATTGTTTCTTTATTATTGACACAAAAGTGGAACCATGTCCAGCTCACACTTGCCGTACAATAGGATACATTACAAACCAAAATACAACTTAAAGCGAGAAAGCTTAACTACTAGCGGCTCCTTTCCCCTTACCACCACCACTACTCTGGTACGAAATGTTCTCATGAAACCCACTTGAAAAAGGTTCAAACCAACAAAGGTGAATGTGAATGAACACTCAGTAAGGGGAAAATCAATTAGGTGCATGTTCAAAAAAAGATAAACACAATAAATTTAGCATAGTTTTGCTCGAAACATTAACCATTGACAGACTCATAAGGTCATGAATAGTATGTTTGTTCAAACCCAGACACGGGTTCCAACATTTGTGCATTAACCCAAGTACTGGATTTACTCAACCTATCGGGGCCCGTCAACCAGCCATTACGGCTTATATGTGCATTAACTCAAGCACGGGGTCTCTGATTCTTATTTCCGCAGTTGTTCATCTCAATCAATGGGTTCAAAAGTAACAACCAACGTAACAAGTGGGACCGAACAAATAGGCCCAATTATAATAACAATAGTTGGAATAGTGGGTCCAAACGGTTATTTTGAATCGCAACTAAATCAACAATTCAGGCTTAAATAACATGCGCAATCACAATTCGAATGAACAAATCAATATGAACATATCAAATAATGCTAGGACTCGAATATTAATAAGTAGAGATATACTGAAAGAAAATTAAGATATTTCAACAAAAGGATTGAAATTGTTAGTCCCAATACGAGCACTGAGAGGGGGGGGGGGGTGAATCAGTGCTCCTTCAAATTCTTTCCTTTTTGCGCTCTTCAATCTGATTCGATGGTTATTGCAAGAGTAACACAAGCAAACCAACCAAGCAATCGCAAACACAAGATATACGTGGTTCAGCTACACAATGCGTGCAACTTACGTCCACGGCTGATTCGGGTTCACTACCCTCACCAACGAATTCACTAGAATTGTATTGGCTCTTCACTAGAGCGATACAACGGTCTCACTGACCAATCACTAAGTTGTCTCCCCTTCACTAGGTTCGACGAACTCATCACAAGTCTCACTGACTGAACACTAAGTTGTCTCACCTTCACTAGGTTTGACGAACTTATTACAAGAGTCTCACCGACCCAAATAATAACAAAACGATGGAATAAAACTCACACAAGAGTGATGAACAGCCTACCACTCTTTGATGAACAGCGAGCACCTTGTTGTAGCTTCAAGAACACGACGAACTCGAAGAAACTCAAGCACAAGCACCAAACGCAGCCACCGCACGGAACAGCCCCTTGAACACCGATTACTTCACGCGTGGATGTTCAACGTCACCTCGTGGCCACAACACAAAACACTCACAAGTGTTTCCCCAATCTCGCACACACTCAACCCTTTGGAACCCCAAGAGCGCTCAAGAACACATATGGCAGCCCCAAACCCTCCAAGAGAATTTCTCTCAATTCTCTCTCTCAAATGCTCTCCCAATACTCAAGGGAGGTCACAAATTCGTCCAAAGGAGAGGCCCTCCTTATATAGCCCTCCAAAGCCTCCAAGACATGGCATAGTGGTTGATTTTAATACTCCTCCAAACATGGTCCATGTATTAGGGGTGGGAGACTCATTATGGTGTCTCCACTTAGCCAAAAACATGGCATTAATTCCTCCACCAAACATGCTCCATGTTTTAGGGGTGGGAGACTCATTATGGTGTCTCCACTAGCCAAAAACATGCCATTAATTCCTCCACCAAACATGGTTCATGTTTTAGGGGAGGGGGACTCATTGTGATGTCTCCACTAGCCAAAAGAAGCCTCCAAACATGGATGTCCTTGAATGCCAAACAACATTCCTCAAATTAGGGGATTTTGTCACCAATGGTGGACCAAATAGTAGCATGGCTGCTGCCCACGAATTTTGACTTGCTCCAAGTGTATTTGGACTCCTCCAAGTGTCTTTGGGCTTGTTTAGTTGCTGCCCATGTGTGCCAAGCCCATTAGTTGGCCCAAATTCGTCACATTGCATATTTAAGCCCAAAATGGTCACCCCAAAGGCCCACCACGAATTTCATAAGCCCACTGCCATTCCTTGACCTCATTGCAACCCATTTAGCCCAAATTCACCTCAATGTAGCACAAAAACTCCAAACAAGCTCCATTTAAGCTCAACATGGCGCATATGCTCCAATTAGGCCAAACCGGGCTCAAACCGGGCTCAATTACGACGCTTTGACCAAAACCGATTTCCCTTGCACCGTTTGTGTACATACCACTTTATTATGGTATATTATAGCTGCTGGTGTCTTCCCATGGTCATCGGATCATCCGGAGTGCGTCAAATCAATAACCGCTCCAAACTAGGTCAAACTGGGCTCAATTATGGCGCTTTTCGGTACTTCACTCCCTCGCTGTGTCTTCTTCATTTCCACATAATTCTGATGTCCCAAAGTCATGCAAAGTCGATATACAAGGTGTACCAATGATATGCACACTCATTTAGGCTTGCCAACAATGACAACACCTCATTATTCCAATGGGAACAACAGAAATACCTCGCAAAAGAACAAATCGCATGTAAAAGAATAAATTTTCTCTTAAAAAGAATAGATTACCCTTACCTCAATTGCTCATAAAGTTGAAACAAGCCTTTTCCTCCATTTCCACTTTGCCCCTCACGTTTCCTCTCCCCTTCCTTTTCTTTCTTATTCTTCAATTGTCACGGTTGTCTCCCAACACACATCCACCACTTAATAAAAATCTAATATAATGTATATATATATTTATTTATTTAATTATGTAAAGCCATTAACTTGGCCTGACCGACTTAGTGAATTAGTCAATTAAGTCCGGCCCCCTCATCTTCACACTTGTCCATTAATTTAACATATATATTATGTCGTATATTATATTATATTCAGATAATGCAAATTATATAATTTTAATGCATTGTATAACCGTATCAGTTACATGCATAAATAAATAATCACGCGTTGTTTGTCCACCTATTCCACTTTTCGCCATAGTTCCTATTCTTGAATTATTATTGGTCTTTCGATTATATCATTTTATTATTTCAATCCTTTATTTAACATAACACCACACCCGCCTATCCATTTTTAGTCCTATATTTACCACTTATTTAAATTAATGTTAAATAAAAATTTAGGGATATTACATCAGTGATTTAAGGGTGTTTGAAGTAATTTGGCATCCATGTGGTTGAAACAGAAGGCGAGTGTCACGTTCTTTTCCAACCTTTACCACTCATTTTAGTTTGCCGAATGGAATGGGTATTCCATAATATAACATGAATAATGAGATGTGGGGAATAGTTTAGCTGTTGTTTATTTATTCATCGTTTATTCTCTCGATGGTCCATGAGGGCAGCCATTTCACTTATGCTCCATGAAGATACTACTCTTTACATATATTGTATTTCTTTAGAATACCTATTTCATTACATCCCTTGAACCAAAAGAATAGTCATTGAATGATTCATTCTTCCAAGAGAACACTAGTGCAAGAACAAACTGGGCTATCTAAACTAAACAAACAGAGAAGCTGACATTTTTTAAACCACCGGTTCTGATACATAAGAGTGATTCAGTCAAAATCAGAATTTTACAAGGCAACACAGAATATAAGAATGAAGCAAAGTCCATCAAAAGGCCAAAGCAGTCATCCTCCTCGCTGGCTCTATGAATCCGCTATAACAGTTATCTTCTTCTTGAGCTCTGCCTTGTTCGCCCCAACGAGCTTGTCGATTTGCTGCCCGTCTTTAAGAAAGAAGATGGTCGGCGTGGCTTGGACCTCCCACGAAGTACTGAAATCCTGCATAATATGACATAAGTTTTTAAACTGACCAAATTTTGAGTAGCCCATAAACATTACTCCATCCACAACAATGAGGGAACAATCGATTTGGAGCAACTATATTTTGAACATTCATTCTAATATATATACTTTTAGCCCCAGTTTTCTGGCATGAGGGTGTATGGGAATCGCATTTACTTTCAAGAGGAGGAAAGGTCAAACATTTTGACGTGTAAACAGCCTTACACTTAGTTCATCAACGTCAACAGTAAGAAACATTAAGGACGGATGTTTCTCAGATAGCTCTCGGTAGAATGGCACCATCAATTTGCAGGGGCCACACCATCTTGCACTGAAATTTGCTATCACCTGTAAATTATAAATCAGTTAGAGACCGAAGAGGGAGCTGTGGATCCATGATATGATAAGTAAACCAACTCGGGCATAAATATACGCCTATCTGTGTCCATGTCTGCAATGCGTGTGCACGCGTGCGTGGGAGAAAGGGAGACTTGAGGGGGCAATGGTGAATTCATTTGCGTACTTGTGTAGGAGTATTGGTGCAGGAGTGTTGTATAAATATGATGACTCCACCAGGAGATTTACTTACGATCTTTCCCTCGTTACTGGCTTCCGATAGCTTCTTTTCCCAACTCTCTTTGGTTTCAATGAGATGCACTCTTCCACCAGCCAGCTCGCCCTCCTCTGAGTCATCCCCCCCACGCTTAGACTGCAAGATTGGCCATGCGAACTTATCTGTCAGTCGAACTAGGAAGACAGGAACTGTTAGTATATACATGTAGACGAACCATAGGTGCATAATAACACTATACAAGACAGATGACATGATGGTTCTCAAGCAACCAAGACAGGGTGCTCATAGAGTTACAGACATGCTGATACGGGCGCAATGGACCAACTAATGGGGCGAAGACTTCAACATTGCTTCTCCAAAAACGAAAATGATTAGTCGATCCAAAGTGTCCAGCTCTTATCATAAAATATAAAGAGTTGTATAATAAATAAAACAACAAATGCAGAAACTGATGAAAGAAATGCATAAAATCAAGGTACGGAAACATAGAAGAAATAAAGGACAACAATTAGGAGGACCTCCCTATAACATACTACAGAAACATCCTTTTGGGTACACGTACCCTACATAAGCAGGGCCCCATTTAATTTTACGAGGTAGAATATCCGTACGAAGAATGAAGAGGCACCTGAAAATTAAAACCCGTCACATTGACTGGATAGAGTACATCATAGAAACAAGAAGTCAGCAGCAAACAAGGCAACATTTTTGTCATTGTGAATCAAGAAAACTCTTCTGGACTGCAAAGCAGCCAAAAAGCAAAATGATAGCCCCTGTGATACCAAAGCAGCCAGTGATGTTTAAATAACAAAATAATGAACAGGCGCGGACCACACTCCTTTCTATCATGAAAATACTTATCCAGGCCAACATTTTAACCAATAAAATCTGAGGCAATCACGAGCTTTCCATAGAAATTCAACAAAAACCAACAATGATTTCAAATGCTTGAGCAACACAAGTCATACTCGGAGCTCGCAGAAAAATCTACAAAATCAGCAAGCACACACACAAACACAAGCAACAGGCTAACAAAAAAAAATCTATGTTCATAATTATTTTTAAAAAGGCTAAGATTCTGTTCAGCTTCATCTATAGCAGATGGTCTGGTGATCCCTCGAGTTTCTCATTTAGCATCTGCTAAAATCTGAAACTTCGTTCCAGTCAACCGACCCCCATCTGCCAGTACATCTTGCTGCAATAAAAACAGGATTGTTCTGAAGTATATTGAGGTTCAGTCTCGTGGACCAATCCTTCCCAATTCGCATTTTTGCTCAGGAAGTGAAGCCCATTGTCTGTTCCCTCTCGGGGTGGGCAATGAGGGCAGAGAAGGGCACTTATTCATTCATCTAATTGACTAATAATTAGTGAAAGCACCACCATTTTCTAAGATGATTTTTATTTATGGATATTTCGGGTATTGTATGCATTTGTTTAATTCCTTTATAGTGCAAGCTCTTAGGATAAAAGGAGCAAAAATATGGGGGAAAAGGTTTGAGAAAAATGCAACCGGTGAAAAAGTAGGCCTTGAGATTAAAAGAAGTATCTAATCATGGGTGGATGCCACCAAGAGACCTCTCTCTTGAATGGATCCAATCGGGGAATGAGAATGTTGATTCTTATTCCACCATTTGAAAATAGAAAAGGGAATGGAATGCTCCTTTATCATTCCATTCCCACCATTCAAATACAAGCCCTGTGTTTTTGTGCGACTTCTTATAACAAAGATGCCAAAGCTGAAGAAATGTTGAAGGAAATATAGAAGAAACCATACCATACATAAAGAAGAAAATTGCAGTTAATAATATTAGAAAGAAGAAAAACAAATTGAACCTATAATCCAGAGACGGTTTTGGGCAATTAACAATCCACGGGCAATCCAAGGAGGAATTCCATAGCCAAACTCAAATCAAAATCCGGTTTACAAAATTTCTCTCCGACCACTACCCTGGGGTTGACGGATATAAACTTGATGAATAATTCTATGGACGTAAAGGATTTTAAAAGGGTCTTTACGGCTTAAATTGAGGAACACTCAAGCTAAACTGGGAATCCATGTCATGCTATGTTTTTTTCATTTTCATTTATATATTTCTTTTCCAAAAAGAAATACCCTTTTTAAAATTTAATTCTTAAGGGACTAAATGGAGTTTTTCTTTTTAAGATGGGGACTCAATTGGAATAATATTCTTTTCTAAAATGACCCATTGTTGCGGAGTTAGGTTTTAGGGTTTGTATATATACGCTTCACTTTTCCGTCTTGGGCGATTGATTCACTGGGGTTCGCCGCCAACAGCTCTCTCCTATCGACTCTTCGGTCTTCTGTGAGTCCTCTCTCTCTCTCTCCGGTCCTGTAAATGGAGAAATCGGAACCCATGGCTCCATTTGCAGACTTGCTTGTACGTCTTAATCAATTTTCGGTGATTTTTTTTCCTTTTCCTATAAATGCTCGTCCACCGGCTTCCCCATTTCAAAGGTCTTTTTTTTTTTTTTTCCGCTGGATAATGAATTGCATAATTGTATTAGCTAAAGGGAACTGACATCTTTGTATGTTTTAATAGATTTGATGATTAGATGCATGTGCTTGTATGCCTGCGAGGTTGTGCCGCTTAAAGTTTTTACCATACCATCTCAATAGAAAGAGGGGATTGGTTGCTAATCGCTTAGAATGAATACCACTGTAATCATTGACACAGATTAGGGTGTATCAGACTTCTACATTATGTACGTTTAATAACCACCTCCCCTTCTTACGAAGGTCTGTCCTTTGGCTATATAATAAATTTCATAATTGTATAAATTGAAGTGAATTGACCTCTTGTATGTTTGAATAAATCTGATTTGTTTAGATGGATATCTTTGACGCCAAATTATTTACCAAAAGAAAAAGATATCTTGGACACAAATTAGTGTATATTAGGGTTTAACTTTTGTAGGTGTGATACTAGTTCTTATCCATTTCTTGTTGTCTAGCAGATGCTGTGTTGCTTTGGATTTATAAATTTTAGCTATGGTGCAATACAACTTCAAGAAGATCACTGTAGTTCCCAATGGGAAGGATTTTATTGACATTATCTTATCTCGCACGCAACGTCAAACCCCTACTGTTGTTCACAAAGGCTATTCCATTTCCCGGCTCCGTCAGTTTTACATGCGAAAAGTGAAGTATACCCAAACAAACTTCCATGATAAGCTCTCTACCATCATTGAGGAGTTTCCACGGTTAGATGACATCCATCCTTTCTATGGAGACCTACTTCATGTCCTCTACAATAAAGATCACTACAAGCTTGCCCTTGGCCAAATCAATACTGCCAGAAACCTTATTGGTAAAATTGCTAAAGACTATGTGAAGCTGTTGAAGTATGGTGACTCGCTCTATCGGTGCAAGTGTTTGAAGGTTGCTGCCCTTGGTCGCATGTGTACTGTAGTAAAGCGCATTGGCCCAAGTTTGGCTTACCTTGAGCAAATCAGGCAGCACATGGCTAGGCTACCATCTATCGACCCTACTACTCGAACAATCTTGATATGCGGGTACCCTAATGTTGGCAAGAGTTCCTTCATTAATAAGATTACGAGGGCTGATGTGGATGTGCAGCCCTATGCTTTTACAACGAAGTCACTCTTTGTTGGTCATACTGATTACAAATACCTAAGGTACCAAGTGATTGATACACCAGGGATTCTAGACCGTCCATTTGAAGATCGTAACATAATTGAGATGTGCAGTATTACAGCTTTGGCACACTTGCGTTCTGCGGTGCTGTTCTTCTTGGACATTTCTGGATCGTGTGGTTACACTATTGCTCAACAAGCAGCTCTATTTCAAAGCATCAAGTCTTTGTTTATGAACAAGCCCCTGGTTGTAGTGTGCAACAAGACTGACTTGCAGCCATTAGATACATTGCCTGAGGACGACATGAAATTGGTCATGGAGATGAAATCTGAAGCTATGAAAACTGTGGGCCTGGTAGGTGAGCCTGGAAGCGATGAAGAGGTCTTGCTGACCATGAGTACTTTGACTGAAGAGGGAGTGATTGCAGTAAAAAATGCAGCTTGTGAGAGGTTACTGAATCAGAGGGTGGAATTGAAGATGAAGTCTAAGAAGATAAATGACTGTTTGAATCGTTTTCATGTTGCACTTCCAAAGCCACGTGACCAGAAGGAGAGGCCAGCCTGTATACCTGAGGCAGTTCTGGAAGCTAAGGCTAAGGAGGCTGTGGAGAAGGAGAAGCGAAAGCTTGAAAAGGACTTGGAGGATGAGAATGGTGGTGCAGGTGTATACCCTGCTAATATGAGAAAGCATTATATTTTAGCAAATGATGAATGGAAAGAAGACATAATGCCAGAAATACTTGATGGTCATAATGTGTGTGACTTTGTTGACCCCGATATATTACAAAGGCTTGAAGAATTGGAACGGGAAGAAGGGCTAAGGCAAGAGGAGGAGGCAGTTGATGATTTTGAGATGGATGGCGAAGAACTAACACCAGAAGAGAAAGAAGCATTGGCTGAGATTAGGAAAAAGAAGAGCTTGCTCATTCAACAGCATAGGATTAAGAAAAGCACTGCAGAGAGTCGCCCGACTGTGCCAAGGAAATTTGACAAAGAGAGGAAGTTCACAACTGGGAGAATGGGCAGGCAGCTATCATCTTTGGGGCTGGATCCCACCATGGCAATTAATCGAGCTCGCAGCAAGTCTATCTCCAGAGGCCGTAAGAGGGGTAGGTCACCTAATCGTGGGGATATTGATGGTGATGATGCTATGGAAATAGATAATGTTCAGCAGGGCAAGAAGTTGCGGATGAGATCTAGATCTCAATCCAGATCGTCACGTCCCCCAAGCGAAGTCCTCCCTGGGGAGGGCTTCAGGGACTCTGCTCAAAAGCTGAAAGCTGTAAAGATTGCAAAAAAATCTGTGAAGAATAGGAACAAGGATGCTCGTCGAGGAGAGGCAGATAGAGTAATTCCTAATCTGAAACCAAAGCACTTGTTTTCTGGCAAGCGTTCCATTGGGAAGACAAGCAGACGCTAATATAGTCAAGGTACCTCACTATTTCTCTACCTGGGCTGTTGCTTTGCCTAACTATTCTCCCTATTTAAAAACTTTAGCTGTTCTTGCATTTTTAAACTTCAGCAGTTCTTGTATATTTTTCATCACCTGAGTGTCTTTATAGACTTGGTGCGTCTATGCTTTGATTAGCTTAATGTATGTATGGGCACCATGTGTTGTGATTTCCTTTAATGAATAACTTTTCTTTCCAAAAAAGCATGCATTCTTGAATAGTCTGTGATCATGAAAAAACATTGAGTTGGAACTAAACTCTAAAAATACCCTTGTCCCATTACAAGCAATTGCCCATACAGCACCTCTCTCTTGAAGTCATAGCACCAGTCTTATTCAGGCATCATAAATCATATATGATGTGGCATCTTGGGTTAATTTCTGAACATATGCTCATTTGAATGAGGATATGCTCAAAATATTCTGTCAAAGCTTTGTATATGTAAGAACTGGACAAGATCAGATGGTTGTCAAAGAGTGATGGTTTTCATTTAGTTAAAAACCTTTTAGGATTTTAGGTTGTGAGACTTGCCCCTGGATAAATAAACCGTAAGATAAGCTTGCATCTTTTGCTTGCAAAGCAGCTTGGGAGCAGACTCGAAGACGGGAAAGATATTTAGTGAAAGGTCCAACTAATTGTATTTATGGGAAATTGGAATGCTGCCAGTTTATGAGGATTACCCTTCACTATTGGGGAAACTATCTGCTAAATTCATTCCATTAATCGGAGATGTTCTGAGCAGAGGATGCATGGCTCATCCATGGACGATTCTGTGTGTAAATGTTGTGTTATGCACTATTTATTGGGGAAACTATCTGCTAAATTCGTTCCATTAATTGGAGATGTTCTGATCAGAGGATGCATGGCACATCCTTGGACGATTCTGTGTGTAAATGGGGTGTTCTTTTATTTCGTCCTAATCATTATTATTTATAAAATAAATATTTAATTTTCTGGGTGTGAAGTTTGTATAGAACATATTTATCTAATAGCAACTGTGGTTGATTACTTGCAGTGGTTGCTAGTACCCGGTTATGGATTTGATGTGCTATTGGAGTCACGCTTGAGAAGCTCTAGCCCAAAATTGCACACGGAATTGTGAGGGTGCATCAGGAAATTTGCTTCCGGGGATAAATACTTTATCTACAGTTTTTTGCGTCCGCACCAATTTATTTATGTTGTCGACCGAGTTTTGGTTGTGGAGATCATTTTGTTTGATTTGTGGAAAACCGTTGTGGGACTTGTTCGCTTTTATATGTGGCTTGTGTTTGACTTTTGTTGAATTTTGCCAATACCAATTTTAGCCTTAAAATTGGAAGCGGGATGTTGGAGTTTATGCATCTAGGTGCATGGATTTACCTGTGCCCGGTCGCCGAAAATACGTTGTTTTATTAATAATATTTGAAAAAAGTTGGAAATTTTCTATTTATTTATGAAAACAGTTTAGTTTTGGCATTGATTGCTTGTCTGATTTTTGGAATTGAGTGGAATTAATATTTTTATAGAAATATAATATACGTATACTGAAACATAAATAAAATTATTATTTTTATAGATCATGGGAAAAGTAAATAAGAAAAAATTATTATTATTAACGGCATAATAGTAATTATATATTTGTTTACTCATATTTAAAAAAAATTATTTTTCACATACTTATCTTATTGTTTTACGTTACATTTTATTTCATTCTGCTAATAAACCATGGTTAGAAGGTTATGGTGTATGAAATTTTTTCTATAAATATAAAAAAGATTAAGGTAAAATAATATTTTTAACTTATAAATCTCGACCAACAAACTTACAAAAATACCCCTAAAAATTTTGGTCTGAATGGTCTCTTCCAATTGAGGCTATGTGAATGTCAGAGCCCTTCATCAGACTCATTTCAAGCCCTGGGCTTCACTCTCACTACTCGTTACGCTCACAATCGACCCTCTCGAGCACCACCATTCAGATTCTATATCGTGAATTCATTTTTATGTGATGATCTTCATAATTGTTTGTTCGATTTCCCTCTTTTCTGTTTGATCCCTCTCTCTCTCTCTCGAGATCGATCGATCTATCGCCCTCTTTGGAAGAAGATCTACAAGATTCTTCCGGTTGAGATTTTTCTTTCTCGATCACGATCTCTCTCTCTCTCTCTCGATCGATCCCTCTTTCGAAGAAGATCAAAAAGACTTTCCCCGTTGTGATTTGCCTCATCCATGTCCTTGCATGCTGATGATAGATCTTTGGGCCGGAAGAGACCAAAAACGACAAAAGTACGTACCCTAAATCATTCATTTTCGAATTTATGTGATTTGTACGTCTCTGATCTTGATCTGATATATTCCTTTTCTATTTCTATTCTAACCTAAGCTCCTATAAGAACTGATTTATGAACTGTTCATATTCTCCCTTTAATTTGATTATATTTTGCTTCTGGCCTAATCAAAATATTGCTTAGATTTCATGTTCTTCCTGTAGGCACTTTGATGTTCTCTCCCTAGCCATTAGATATGAAATTGTATATTCTAGGTCCGTGTTTAGGTTTTTGTCAATTTTTGCCTGTTCAATTATCAATCTGTTTTTCTTTTTCTGTACCGTAATGTGCGATAAGTTACATGATTCTTGTGTATTCTGACCTGTAATTCCATGGGAAGTTTTCTTTTTTTCCTTTTGGTATAATAATCACCACAGAATGTCTAACCCCTTATACTAATATTCCTTTTATTGATGGATAGTATGTTGACCCTATTATTGAAAGGATTGAGTGGAAAGGGTGTTTAAGAGAGATATTGATTAGCAAACTAGATATCAAGATGTAAAGCATATATGGTAAGTCAAAATTTGCTGAAATCGGTTTACAACTTTGCTATGCCCCAACCCAGTCTCTCAATCTCATTGATGCTTTTTTGTGAATGTAGAGTATGCATGACTAGATTTCACTAGCTGTTATCAAGTTTGATGTAACCCAATAAAAATTGGGAATATACTTCTCAAAAATAATGGTCAACGATGGATGTTCTCTTGTAAAACTTGTGAATTAAAAGGTGCAGTTCTGTTTTCCATTTTGCTTCAGTGGTCATGTGGTATCTAGCCTTCCTAAAATTTGTCATTCTTCATTTTCCTTCTTTGGATTGATTCCTATTTCTTGAATGTAAGGATTAAACTATTCCATAAATTTGTCATAATATTTCTACAGATTATTTTTTCACATGGTTGTCATAAATGCCGAATATGAGTATATTTAACCAATCTGGTTATAATGCAGATGTCAATAGGTGAGACCATCCTATATAACGCTAGTTTTAGCCTCCTATAAACAACTTGTCAGAGCAACTGAAATCATTCAGCAATCAAACAAGAACTAGAGGTAGATCATTACTTGCTTCAAATTTTAAGGCAAATGATACTCTTTATTCGTTTTTTCTGGAATGCCAGTCTGGACTCCTCTTTAGTAGATTGCTGGGAAAAGTATCCAAGTTGTTTTCATTGCACGGAATATAGTCTCCTTTGTGCTTAAATGTGGTTGTGTTTGGTTGATTTTTCATTGTTTCTCCTTATAATCAAAGAGAAATGGTTTTACTGTTTTTTTGTTTTAGTAATCACTTTATGGGGGTGTTCATCATTCAAAATGGCTCTTCTTTTGTGTGTTCATCATTCAGATTTCCAATCAAAAAAATTTATTTTTCTTATTCTTTTTAGCTGGTAAATTTCCCCCGTTTCTTGGTTGATCTCATGAAAACTGAAATATCTATAGGGTAAACGGTCCTCTATGTCAACGGATCCAATCATTGCGTTTGGGTGGGTCACTACACAATATTTTTTTCTCTCTTTTATGCATGCATACACGTCTTCTGCTTTTCTCTCTCTCTCTCTCTCTCAACTTATATCGAATTTGTTCTGATAATAGATCACTATGGATTGCAGTATTTTCTCACTTTAGGATTATCTCTTGAAACGCCTACACTGATGCAAGTCAGTAGACAAGCAAACAGGTATGTTATCTTACCTTATGATTTACTTAGGGTCCCCCCCCCCCCCCCCCCCCCTTCCTGATCTGATCCTTTGAGGGAGAAAAAAAAAGGGAGGAGTGTCAAGGAGGAAGTAACTTTTATTTATAGTTTGTAAGACTTCTGTTAGCTACAAAAGTAGGTCATTGTAATACCAGTATTATGATTATGCACCAACTATAATGTATTTTTAGAATTTTTTTTTCCTCCTTTCGTAATAGATCTTTTTGTATAATAAGCTCTTTTGTTCAAATTTTCTTTATACTATATTTATAAACATGTACCGTAAATAGTCTATCTATTGAGCCTCTGATATTAGAATTACTTCCATTGTGCAATGAATTGCTTTTTGTCGTAATTTTGCTATTTTAACTCTTGGAAAATGTGATTGCAAGGTTAATTTTGCATGAAAGAAAATGAATTTTAACTTGAACTTTGTTAGAAAGCTTGTATAATAAGTTGTTATTGTGATCCGACCACTCACACATTTTTTCGTGTTGTACGTAGATATAACCCAAATAAGCAGTTCAACATACACTAGAGTTTTGTAGGACACACACATAGGCACCCTTGACAACCACAACAAAACAACACACGCACAAAAAAAAAAAGGATAAAAAGAAAACAAGGAAGAAGAAGAAAACAGTCTAAAGAATTCAATGAATTGAGTAACTAGGATTTTATGATTCTTACAAAATTGCTCTTTTGGCAAAGTTGTTAATGGCATGTCGCGCGCTATGGCACAAATGTCTCCTAGAGCCATGGCATAAGGTGCACGGCACGGCACACACCTTACATAAAAAAGGCACATGATATATAAAATCACATATATGAATATATACATACATATATGTGTATATATATGTGTATATATATGTGTGTGTATATATGTGTGTGTATATGTGTATATATATATGTGTGTGTGTGTATATATGTGTGTGTATATGTGTATATATATATAGCATAAATCAGAACACATAAAAATCAAACATGAAGGAAAATCCATGAGTAACCCAAACAACTCATGCAAATAATACAATCCTCTTGCCACATTGTCGTTCGAAATTGTTCAAAACAAGTAATAAATATTTAGTTCACAAGTAAGCACACTAATGATAATCATGCAATCCTACAAAGGTCTAAAAATCATTATCGTCTTCTTCATCATCACCAAGCAATACATCATCGTTTGTGCTAGCTTCATTGGACTTGTATCCTTTAATATCTCCCTCTTTTGTCTCCTCTCCATCATCATCAACTTGGGTAGTACGTCTGGAAGAAGATGGTGCACCTGTAGATGGTGTTGGTCTAAAATGATACTCACAATTGTTCGCCCTAGTGGCTCTACCAACTATACCCCAAGTCAAACCATCTACATCATCAAAGACAAGATCATTATTTGCATCATCATTCTCCTCCATCCTCCTAATCAACCATTCATTGCTTTCATCAATGTCTTTAAGTACAATAGGATCGATAGTGTCACGAATGTTGAATTGACGCCTTAACCCTTGATTGAATTTGATGTATACCAAATCATTCAACTTTTGTTGTGCCAACCTATTTCTCCTTTTGCTATGAAGCTGCAATAAGTCATGAATTGAGTATAGATAATGAATTAAAAGGAAGTAACTAATGCATAGATTTGAGATTTATGTGCTCAAACATGCTCCAATTTCGTTCACATCCCGAGGCACTGCATGTGAGGCTAAGGACTTTTAATGCAAACTTTTGCAAATTTGGGGCTGTTGACCCATATGTAGCCCACCATCCGCTGCAAAGTCATCAAAATGCTTAGAAAATTATCTATAGAAGACTACTAGTTCATAAAATAATTTGTCATGTATCTAATTTACCTGGGGACTTTGTGTTTCTGTGCCTAACTACCAGAGGATTTCCTAAAAGACCCTCAGCTCTCTTGTACTTAGGTCACTCATCGATGACTTTGTCTTGAAGCTCTCTAGTACGACACAATCTTGTTATGCATCTTATTAAACCATCTTGCACCTCAAAATCTGATTCAATTTTATTATTTGAATAATAAAATTTAGGATTCAAGAAATACCCAGCTGCATGTAGAGGACGATGGAGTTGAATCTCCCACCTTTTGTCAACGATAGCAAATATGTCATTGTATTTTCCTTCTTTACCAGAACGCATTCATAATGGCTTCTTTTGCCCTATCCATGGCCTCATAAATATATCCCATCGGAGGCTTGTTTTCACCATCAACCAATCTTAGGACACATACTAGAGGACTTGTAACTTTAAGGCAATACATAATGTTATTCCAAAGGATGGCATGAGAGAAATGCTATGACCTTTTTTGCCAAGTACCTCCTTTGCCCATTTACTATTTCTCCACTCTTCAGAGCTGAACATCTTCTTTAAGTTCTCCTTCTGGTTATGGATGCTTCCCAATGTGACAAATGCAGTTGCGAATCTAGTTTTTGCAGGACAAAGGAGCTCTTTTTGTCCCGCATAACGCCTCATCATGTTCAATAGACCTAGACAAGTATAAATAAAAGAATTTAAGGTAACCCCCCTTTTCAATGTTTGTGAGCAAATCTGGAGCTTTCCTATGTCCTCGAGCATCAAATCCAAGCAATGGGCAGTACATGTAGTCCAATATAAATGAGGGTATTTATCCTCCAGTAGGCTCCCTATTATCAGGAGTGGAAAAAAAAAACATCGCAGGCATCTAAAATAAATATATTATCGTAAAACTTTAGATTTACTTTAATAGAAGAAAAATTACCCTCCACAACATTGTAGGAGGCACTACCCGTGATGACTTGAACTACATTCTTTGATCCAATATGTTGCATGAAATCATTGAGCAAATCAAACATTAGACCCCAATTCTTTGAGTAGGGTGAAGCATTAAATGAGTCCATAAAATTTTTTGCCCTAGGACAATTAACTAGGAAATTAATTAATGTCCTTTGTCTCTTGTTAGTCCACCCATCTGACATAATTGTGCACCCATATTTTGCCCAATCCTCTTTGTGGTGGTCACTTTTGATCTTTGTATGCTCTAGTTCCTTCTTTAATAAAGGAACCCTTACTTCATGACAGCTTGATGCCTTCATATCCGGACCACATTGTCCAATTGATTCAGTCATTGCGTGAAAGCTACCATATTTCTCAGCATTTAATGGTATGCCTGCATCAGACGTCCAACTTGCTATTTGTTGGCACGCCTTCTCCCTCATTTCTTTCTTGTATTTATCATCTTTAAACGAATCCGGGAGTGTCCTTTGATTTCCCTTCCTTCTGTGCACTACCTCTTCTGGATCAGGTGTGAGGTACATATCAAGCACTGTTTTAAACACATTCTATGGAATAAGCAGTAAAAAAAAAAAATCTGAACATGGATAGAAAAAAAAATAGAATGAACCAATTTCAACAATTTCCAATTTCCTCTCAACTCAACACAAGCTATGTTTTACAAATTTTCTAAATAAAGATCAGAAAATGCATGAAAATTAAATAACAGTGGAACAGTAAAATAAATCAATATGTCAAATTTACAAGTTCAGAAAATGTTTTTTTTTTTAAAGAATGGAAGAGTGTAATTGTATTTTTCAGATGAATAGATTTAAAGAATAGATATTAAAGAAAATTAGCAAGCTGGGATGATGAGAAGGAAAAAAGAATTAAAGGAATATGAATAAATATTTTTTAAAAAAAATTCCAGCCAGTAGGATTGAGAAGGGGGGGAAAAAACGGGGAACGTAGAAGTTGTTCAACTTACCTGGAGGATGAAACTTGCGTCTTCAGAAGAGAAATCTTGCGTCTTCAGTCTTCAGAAGAGAAATCTTGTGTCTTCAGTCTTCAGAAGAGAAAACCCAGCGGTGAGGAGGAGGGAAACTTGCGTCTTCAGTGAGAAGACCTAAACTGAGGTTGACTTTCTTTTGGAGGAGAGAGGACAGCTAATGCTTTGTACTTGTTAATTTGGGCCAAAAAATAACTTATGGGCCTTTTTTTTCCCCCTTCAGGTTGGCCCAATGCTCTGCAAAATGGCTTTGGGCCTTTTTCTTTCAATTTTGAGTCAGCCCAATGGACTTTGAAAAGGCGCGCGCCATTGTGCCATTGCATCTTTTGTGCGCCTTTTGGTCCTTGCCTCACCATGACTGCAGTGAGACACAAAAGCTGCACCTCGCCTCGCCTTGCACCATGGCACGCGCCACGTGCACCTTTGAAAACTATGCTTTCAGCGCTTGCATATTTAGATCGATTAATCAATGCATGTTGCTTGTGAACATTAACTTAGCTTTAGTTTGGCTCTTCACTAGAAATGTTATTCAATCCGCTGAAATTTCTTAGCTATAGAAACTAAACTTAGTGTGGTTTATGGAGTTGAACATCTGTTCAATCAAGCTTTTATTGGTACTGCAAGGTCACTAGTTAGGACTTGCTAAGGGTTGTTGTTTTGTACTTAGTAATTGAATAATAGTAGCTACCTGATTTAGATTATTCTAGTAGGCTAGCAAACTATAATTTGCAAATTTTGTATTTATTTCATGTATTCACATGAGGAATCGACTTTGCTTATGTATTGGTATATGAAAAATTCTACTTGTACATCCTTTGCACACCTTTCATACCGAAAAGATAATGTAGCAACATGTGGCCATTTTCAGTGTGAAGAGTGTGTGAAAGATGTACATGCACTATAACCCTCGTTATATATGCAGGAATTTCAAGAATAGCGTATTATACGGCAATCACAGCATATAATCATTTCTTCTGTAGTTGCTGGCCCTTTTGTTAGTGTTTGCATAAGCTCATATCAGAGCCCACTTTTACCAAGTAAAAAAGGCTGAAGGCATAGACCCAAATATGAGACTAAGACAGGTATATCACTGTCCATAATGTCCTCAGTTGGAGGTCTGCGTGGGCCCAGCTTCTGTGGAAATTAAGGCCCAAAATAAGCCTCAATAAGATGAAGTTAAAGAGTTTGCTCAAATATCAAAAGGATTTAAGGCCATGACTGAAATTGGGTCTCAAGGTTGCATCGTTCATATAGACTTTCAAATTGGTTGAAAATTAGCCCCTGTAGATATCTACATCTTGTTTGAGCTTTTTTATATCTGGAATAACACCACCTACGAGGCTCATTTAGGACAAAGATTAGGCTCATTTTGGTGCATTATTATACTCATAAAGGCCATTTGGGATCAACAGCCTTTCTGTTCGGCCCTAGTGTGATGCCCAAACAGGCCCAGTATGTGCCAGCCTGACCCACTAATAGGCAACATGATCAAAACATTACACATGCCAACACAGTCCCAAAGACATCCATGGAAAAATTTTGAGATTCTATTCTTTTTTCCCCCCCATTTTGAGATAATATGGAGTTTGTTTTGTTTTCCATTCAGCTGTTCTATTTCGTGAATTCATTTTTGTCTAACGATCTTCATAATTGTTTGTTTGATTTCCCTCTTTTCTCTCTCTCTCTCTCTCTCTTAGATCTGCGAGATTTTCCCGGTTGAGGTTTTTCTCTTTTTCTTGATCACGATTTCTCCATCTTGATCTTTCTCTTCTGAAGATCTGCAAGACATTCCCCGTTGTGATTTGTCTCATCCATTCCCTTGCACGGTTATGATAGATCCTTGGTCTGGAAGAGACCAAAAATTACAAAAGTACGAACCCTAAATTGTTTATTTATTTATTTATTTTTGCGATTTTTGCATCTCTGATTTTGTTCTCTATTTCAGCTCTAACCTAAGCTCTTAAAAGAACTGATTTGTCATATGATTATATTCTTGCTTTAGTTTGATTATATTTTGCTTCTGACCTAATCAAAATATTGCCTAGATTTCATTTTCTCTTCCTAGGCCTTTTCTTTCCCTAGAAGTTATCAAGAGGCGCACTGCCATTAGATATGAAATTGTAAATTCTATGTCTGTTTAGGTTTTTTGTTAATTTTTGCCTATCCAATTGTCTACCTGTTTTTCTGTGCTCCAAAGTGCAATAAGTTATATGATTCTTGTGTATTCTGACCTGTTGAGTATGGTAACCTTTCATTCCATGAGAGGTTTTCGTTTTCTTTTCCGGATAATAATCAACATATTTGACCTCTACTAATATTCCTTTTATTGATGTACAGTATGTTCATCCTCTTATTGAAAGGATTGATGGGAAATGATGCATAAGAGAAATTGATTAGCAAGAAATGCAACTAGATAGTAAGATTTAAAGCATGCATAGTATGTAAAAATGTGCTGAATCTGATTTACAATTTTGCTATGCCCCAAGAATTTAGTGTCTTGGATATTTTTCTCGTTTACTGTATGGTTGCTGTCAGTTCTACAACTGCTTTTGCCACTGCATCAATAGTGCTTTCAGCTGTCAACCTCGTTGATGCTTTGGTGTGAATCTAAATTATGCATGACTAGATTTCACTGGCTGTTATGAAGCTTGATGTAACCCAATAAAAATTGGGAATATAAGTCTCAAAAATACTGGTCAATGATGCATGTTTTCTTGTAAAACTTGTGAATGAAAAGGTGCAGTTCCATCTTCCGTTTTTCTTCTTTGGGTGAGTTGTCATGTAATATATAGCTTTCATAAAATTTTTCATTTTCCATTTTTCTTCCTTGGATCAAATCTCATTTCTTGAATGTAAGCATTGAAACTATTCCATAAATTTTTCATAATATTTCTGCAGATTATTTTTCACATGGTTGTCATAAATGCCAAATATGAATATACTTAACCAATCTGGTTATAATGCAGATGTCAACGGGTGAGACCATGGTATAACAACAATCAAAGAAGAACTAGAGGTAGATCTTTGCTTGCTTCAAATTTTAAGTCAAATGATGCTTTTTATTCATTTTTTCAAGAATGCGTGTATGGACTCCTCTTTAGTAGATTGTTGGGAAAAAGTACCCAAGTTGTTTTCATTGCATGGAATATTGTATCCTTTGTACTTAAATTTGGTTGTGTTTGGTTGATTTTTCATTGTCTCCTTATAATCAAAGAGAAATGGTTTTACTGTTTTTTTGTTCTAGTGATCACTTTATGGGTGTTCATCATTCAAAATGGCTCTTCTTTTGTGTGTTCATCATTCAAATTTCCAGTCAAAAGAATTTATTTTTCTTATTCTTTTTAGTTGGTAAATTTCCCCTGTTTCTCAGTTGATCTCATGATTTCTGAAATTTCTATAGGGTGAATGGTCCTTTCTGTGTGAACTGATCCAATCATTGCACTTGATTGAGTTACTGAACAAATTTTTTTTTCTCTTTCGTGCACACATAAAACTGTTCTGCGTTGCCTTCTCTCTTAATTTTTATCGAATTTGTTCTGATAATAGATTACTATGTATTGCATTGTTTTCTCATCTTCTACATCTTATTTTGAATCCTTATGTTATTTTTCCGTGGGGATCTGATTTTATGCTTATCCCCTTGAAGTTTCAACAAAGGGAAAATATTTTTTATTTATAGTTTGTAAGACATCTGTTAGCAGCAAAGCCAGGTGATTGTAATACCAGTCTTATGATTATATACTAATTATAATGCATTTTTAGAATTTATCGTTTTTAATAATAGTTCTTGTTGTAGAATAAGCTCTTTTATAAAAATATTCGATCGATTACATTTATAAAGATATATCGTAAATTAAACCAACCCTGGCCCCCTGAAGAATCAACAAAGGGAAAATAACTTTTATTTATAGTTTGTAAGATGCGTTAGCAACAAAGGCAGATCATTGTAATACATGTGTATGATTATATACTAACTATAATGTATTTTTAGATTTTTTTTTTTTAATAATAGTTCCTGTTGTATAGTAAGCTTTTTTGTATAAATTTTCTTTCTTTTATATTTATAAACATATATCATAAATGGTGTATCTATTGAGCCTAGTTGATATTGGAAGTACATCCACGGTGTAATGACTTGCTTTATCTTAATTTTGCTATTTTGACTCTAGGAAATGCGATTGCAAGGTTAATTTTGCATGGAAGAAAATGAATCCTTTACTTAAGCTTGGTTAGAGAGCTTTAAATAATAACCTATTATGTGATTCAGCACTAAGTTCAATAGTGCAAGCAATTATCGTTTCAAGTTGTGACCTCCAAATTTTGTAGCTCCTTACCTTTACAGTGAGATCACCCACACATTTTCCTGTGTCTTTTGAGGATATAACCCAAACAAGCAGTTCAACGTACACTAGAGTTTTGTAGGATGCATGCATCCTTAACCAAAACAAGGCAACACGCACAGGGAAAAGAAAAAAAAAAAAAACTTGGCTTACAGAATGTTTTTTGCATTGCTTGCTTATTTAGATCTGTTAATTAAATGTCTGTTGCTTATCAACATTACCGTAGCTTTAGTTTGGTTTTTCACTTGAAACATTATTAAATCCACTAATATTTCTTAGCTACAACAACTAAGCTTGTGTGGTTTAGGGAGCTGAGCTTGTGTGTACAATTGAGGATTGCTGTTTTGTACGTGGTAATTGAATAATAGTTGTTACCTGATTTAGATTATTGTAGTTGGCTAGCCAACTAAAATAAATGATTGATAATTTCCAATTTTTTATATTTGCTTCATGTATTCACGTGAGAATTGACTTTGCTTATGTATTGTTGTGGATGCAGGAATTCTGAGCAGTATACTATTCACCTAAAAACTGATTGCGATATATGATCATTTCTTTTGTAGTTGCTTGGTTTTTGGTTGTGTTATTGCCTGTTTGTGCCCAAAAAGGCTTATTATTATTACGCTGGCTGGGCCCAAACTGAGTTTAAAATGACAAAGCCAGACGCTGAAATATGAGACTTAGGTAATATCAGTCTATGATGTGCTCAGTTGGAGGCCTGCATGGGCCTGCTGTGGAAATTAAGGCCAAAATATGCTCTAACAAGATGAAGTTAAAGGGTGCTCAAGTATGAAAAGGAATTTAGCCCATGACTGAAATTGGGTCTGAAGGTTGCATCATTCGTATGCACTTTCAAATCGTTTCTATCGAGGATAACGCCTGCTATTAGTGCTGTTGAAGTCCCATATTTTAATTCTAGCCCAAATGGTGTCCAACAAGTCCCAATTTGTCCCCACATGGGCCCAATTCGAACCTCCCCATCGGCCAATCTAGCCCACGCAGGCCCAACTAGTGCCAGCAAAGGCGCAATTTGTTTTCCACCGAGGCTCAATTCATTTCCTCCAGGCCCAATATGCCCCAATTCAAGCCCATTGAAGCGCAATCTGGGCTGGCCGTGCCCAATTCAAGCCCAGTGAAGCCCAGTTTGGAACAAGAAAGGCCCAACACCTTCTGCCCCGACCAAATTGAGGCCCAATTTCCGCCCTACCAGTCCCAAGTCGTGCCTATTTGTGCCCTGAAGGCCTAATTCAACCCTGCCTGGTTTTGCCCTCAAAAGCCCAATTTGTGCCTGTCCAGGCCCATTTTGAGCCCACGCAGGCCTAACTTCTTCCCATTCAAGCCCAATTCATGCATATTCAGGCTCAGCTTTTGCCCTCAATGCCCAATTCAAGCCCATTGAAGCCCAATATGGGCAAAGAATGGCCTAGTTTGTGCCCTCAAGGCCCAATTCAAGCCCATTGAAGCCCAATATGGGCAAAGAATGGCCTAGTTTGTGCCCTCAAGGCCCAATTCAAGCCCATTGAAGCCCAATTTGTGTCAAGGCCCAGTTCAAGCCAGGCTCAATCCCTTAGTGCCAACAAAGGCCCAATCTGTGGCCATCAAGGATCAATGTGAGTTCATCCGGGCCCAATTAAGGCCTAATTTGTGCCCAATCAGGCCCAAGTATACCCATTCATGCGCAATTCATCCAGCACAGGCCCAATTTGCTCCCACACAAGCCCAATCCGAGCTACACCAGGCCCAATGTACTACAAGAAAGGCCCAATTTGTGCCCAACTTGGCCCAAATTTGGCCCATTACACTGACCCAGGCCCAATTAGCGACCTCCGGGCCCAATTCAACTCTAATTCTATCCTACCGAGGCCCGATTCAAGCCCAATTTGCCCCCAGCAAAGCCCAATTTGGGCCAGAAATGACCCAATTCTTAGCCACCCAGGCCTAATACAGGAATGCTTGCCCAAGCTCAGTGTGAGGTTCGTTTGGGCACTGTTTAAAAGCAATACTGCATATCCTCAATATGGGCCAGGCCAGCCCGATAGGTAACCTACCTAGTCCGAATACATGCTCGAGGCCCTAAGGGTTACGCGGGCATTCCAAGGCTCACCCAAGCTCGCTCATGCACAACAAACCGATCTGCCAAAGTATAACACGACAAATCTGCACCATGATAACAAAATTTTGGACCTATATGGGCCTCTTTTAAGCTGATTGATTGACATCCTCTGACTCACATTGGGAAATATGAGAATATGACGACCATATTGACAAGTGAAGCAACAATGCAACCTAACAGTGTCTTGCAAGAGATATTATTGTAGGGTTTATTTTTTTTATTTTTTAGTTTTATAGTACGGCGACAGGGGTGAGAGGCGTGTGCGAATGCACAGGGCTTAGTGCTCATGAAATTTATCAACCACACCAGAGCCTACAATACCCAAAACATTCGCCTTTTTTTTTTTTTCTTCTTTGTTTGGGAAAAGGCAGGGGGACGGGAGGGGGGGATTGGAGTTTTGTTTACTATTAAAGAGAGTATACAATCAAAACAAGTCATTTACAACAATTCCATCCACAGATCTAAACTTCTCTCCGCCATATAACTGTCTTGCAAACCCAGCACCCTCAACAAAGGCAGCAAACAGGGCTCGAGTGGGAAGTAGACCAGAGCTCCTACTAAATCACCACCTGCTTCACAAATATATTACAAAAGATGAGAAGCAAGTGCATCAAATTCAGTAAATCATATAAGGGCCTCAAAATCCTTGATCAGCAAATATTTTTAAAAAATATATCGTCTAGGAAATGAATTTTCCCCTCAATGAACAAAATAGACACATGATCAAGATAAATGTAAAAAGCATTAGGATTAACCAAATTTGTATTTAGAGCATTAGATTTAACTTGTTATCTGTACCTCACCCCCACCACCACCAAGAGAAAGAAGTAGAAAGGGTGTCTGAATGTTGAACATTTCAACGATGAGACGAAACAAAAGAAGTTGACACTAATGACCTTCACGCAAGACAACACTTCCGTTAACCCAGGCAAGGAAGGCTAGTCGAATCAGAATACCGTTCAATCGTGTCAGAATAGGCAAGTTGTTTGCCCCACCTTGCATCAGATCACAGCTTCCCTGCCGCCAATAACATCCCAAAAATCAGCATTACTTAAGTGTCTCTTTATTTTGTGGTCCAGATTTTAACGCCTAAGACTTTTGGGATATTGAGTAATTTGTTATTTATTGGGATGCATATATTTGTTTGTAATTGGAAATTTCCGGATCCCTCTCTCCCGTTTCTCTTTCCTTGTTCTACCACTTCCTAATTTCTTCTTCACCCTTTCCCTCTCTATCACCTTCACAAAAACTTAACTGAGAGCAATAACAATTTGATTTGGGAAACAGTTCCTTTCAGCTAAGAAGTAAGAGAGAAACTTATAAACTTCACATGTTAGTTTCAACATACATGATGAACTACAATATATGAAGATTATAACATGAAAAACAAAAACAAAAAAAAAAACCCTTAAAATAAGTGTATACTACTAGGCAAAAGAGAAATGCAATTTGATGCGACCCGAAGCATGTGAAACACTATAACCCAAGTTACCTTTTTGAAAATGCCAGCAGCAGGCACATAATAATAGCAATCTAAGTTTTGGGAAGCTACATTTTCTTAAGAAAATAACTTTCTAGTATAAAAAGGCAAGAAAAAATCAGTATTTAGCAGAGTATTAGAAAAGAGACCTTACATTCTCACTACTTGTGTGTACATCAATGGTTGTGTCTTGCTTCAAGCATATAAACCCCAAACAAGACTATGAAGCCCAATGGGGAAAAAATCATTACTTAGACTAAAGAAGTAATTAACCAAATTTAAAATGAAACAAACAAGTTCATTCAGAAGTAAATGGATAAATTTGAAATGATTGCAATGTGAGCCATACCAGATACGCAAGTGCTTGATTTGGTCCCGCCAGTCAAAGTAGAAGAACTAATTCAAATTGCAAGATCTCAAATCAAATCAAAATCGATACGCCAACTCAATCAAGAAAATTAAAAAATGAAGCAGGCAAATTTCAGTCCGATTCTCTTCCACGTTGGCCACTAATATATGGTACATTACCAAAACGTTATGTTGCAATGCATCAGATTCAAATACATAACACAAAATTTTACAGATGAAATGGCAACTATAGATTCATCACTACAAGCTTAGAATAAGCAAAAAAAAATTCTTAATATAGTTACTAAGCTCAAAATATTTTCAAAAAAAGATGCTCCAGTTTAAATTAAATTTAGATCAATTATAAATCAGTTGAAGCAATCATGCCATCAAAAGCATTGCAAAAATACATAGATTATAAAAGTAATAGACACTGGGGATGTTATGCTATCATAGCTGTGAAGGCATCGCCACATCCAGGCGAAGAAGGGGAAGCATGGCATGCAGCGCCTTGCTCCCCCTGGCCAAGGCGTCGCCTTGGCCTTATTTTTTATAACACAAAACCTAGTATATATTATCGTGTGATATATTACATGTTTTACCTTGGATTTTATTGTGTTATTAGGATATGTTATTGCTGGCTTTGCTAATTTGATGCTTTAATTTTACGATAGTTGCTACTCCAATCTACTTGAATGCTTTAATTTGATGATGGTTGCTACTTTGATGCTTTAATTTGATGAGTAATAATGTTAGTTGTGCTTAATTTGATGTATTATAAGATAAGTTGTGGTTGTATAATGTATTTGTATTTTATTTTCAAGTATTTGCCCATGTTTTTCATATTTACAACATGTGTAAGGGGATAAAATTATGAATTTCATTAGGGGGTGCCTTAAACCACCTTGAGGACACCTAGGCGAGCACCTAAGCGTCTAGGCATCCAAGCTCTCCATGCTTGACACCGACGGCCTTGGCACCGTGACGACTATCTATACTAATTACATTCTTGTGATTCACACAAAGTACAAATGTTCTTGACATCCATAGCAGGCAGTCTTAGTTCTGAGACTAATCTCAAGTAGAAGTTCGTAGTAAAAAGGGAGCAAAACAGCTTGCTAAATCCTTCATAAAGAGGAAAGATAATCTAACTGCTCTATGGACATTTCCCACTCCCAAACACAAACCATATAATATCATGAAGAAAGACTTTCCCTTGCTGTAAGTAGTTAAACTAATAACCATGCTCACACCATTGGCTTCTATTCTGAAATCATGCTTGCTGAGACATGCGACTTTGACTTCCATACTAGTTTCCCCTGTCCATAATACCAGAGAAACAGGCTAGGAATATAATAGCCTGGAAACATTACGAAACTTATGACACATGCTAAGCATACATGTGAGAAATGAACTTCATAAGAATATGTCTACTCAAGAAATCCCTTCACAAGTACAGAGAGGAGAATACCACAAGTAGGCAGTTCCCATGAGGTTGCTATGTAATGGGAAGCATCAACAGCTTTAAGTCAGTGATATCGCATCATTTTCACATTCAAGTTCCATGGTGTGTTTAGCACAATGATGCACTCCGAAAGGGGAATGAGTGTACCATATTGGGACAGAAATTCTTTCCCCTGCATGCACATAAATGTTTATATTACAAAAAACTTTATGGGAAAATGGCATTTATCCAAGAATGCAACCAGGAGCCTTGAGCATACCAGGGTACTTTCTCTCAATGGAGAATACTCATCATTGCAAATACATGCAACCACTAGAGCCGCACCAAATTTAGCAGCACTCCTTTCTTCTCTTGCCCATATCGAATTGCTCAAACTGAAAAAGGTCATCTTTGTAGTATTCGATGAAATGTGTTCAATAAAGTGAATTTGACCATGCCTCAGCATGCATAAACAGATCACCACAATATGAACATGCATAAAAGCACGTAGAGAGATATAACTAAGATGAATTCCAACATGAAACAGATCACAATATGAACACGCATAAAAGCACATAGAAAGATATAACTTAGATGAATTCCAATGCGAAAGCCCTAATTCCATCACATCTTTACATATGTTAGAACACAAGCAATCAATCATCAACCAATAGAGAGAGAGCTTATAAGAGAATTAAAAGGCCAATAGAGAGAGAGCAGAGAGAAGAGAAGGAAAGAAGGGAGGATGAAAAGGGTGACAAGATCAATCACCCAGAGAAAGTTAGGGTTTGTGGAAAAGGATTTGGGTGGGAGAGGGAAGCATGAATAAAAGAAGGAAAAAAGGAAAAAGAGAAACCCCGGGGGGGGGGGGGGGGGGGGTGATGAGCATGGAGGGGAAGAAAGACAAGGGGCTAAAAGGAAGGCAAAATTTTTAAGCCTAAAATGATGTCGTTCAGATGACCACATTGTCCAGATTCTCTCTTCTATGTATAGACTAACTTGAAGAGCACGTGCTCCATGCATTTGTTATGTCTAGATAACAGATTATCCGCATCTTATACAATCATGTTCTTCAGCCATAGCTTGAAGTTGGTTTCGCTCTGTCTTTGGGCATTTTGACACTCACTATCTTAGACAGTTTCACTTCCAAGTCAAGGTTCACAACTGACCAATTCCATTGGCTTGCAGGGAGTAGTTTCTTAGCATCAATTTGCTTATATCCCAGGTGAGTCTTGACAGAGAAGCTTTCTCATTCAACTAAATTAGCTAGAAAGTATAGTTGGCATTAGCATATTCTTTTAGAGGGAACAGAACCTCTCAGCCTTTACAAAGACCAAGAATGAGTGAAAAGAATGAGAGATAGACCAAGAATGTAATTGCAATATTAAGAGAGAGAACTGAGATTGGGCCAAATGGAGTAATTCCTAAACTATTGTCTCTTTGGTGGGCTGAGCTTGAAATGTTGTCCATACAAGCAAGCCTGGAAATGAGCATACAATCGAGCAAATAGTATCGAAGGAAATTAGAAAATCATCAAAATCAAAGCAGTCAAAAAACTTTCCCTAAATCAACTCCCACCAAAGAAAATGACGCGTACTTCACACCAGCCGGGCCAACAATCCTCCCATGTTTCCCTCTCTCCTTTCCCCCTCTTAATTGACAATCAAGCATGTAAATGCATGAGTTATTATTTTGTCACAAGAACTGTTGTCAATAGTGCGAAGCACACATAGCTAGCTAAGCCACTCCTAAAATGTAACAATTTGCATTTAGCAAGCAATAGCATCTTGTAGCATGCGCTATGGAGCTTTAGCACTGAGGTGCACAATAGCGAGAGTAAAATAAAAGCCCAAGAATGGGAAAGGCGAAAAAAAAAAGAAAAAAAAGAAAAGAGCTCAAGTGGCCCAATCGGCCGAAGCTATGAAGAGATGACGTAGGCCAAAACAAAACAAAAAGAGGGGCCCAATCTCAACAAAAAACAAATAAATAAATAAAAATAAAAATGGGCCCAATGTAAAAAAAAATAAAATGAAAGAAAGACCCAAATCAACTAAAATCCTAAAACCACATCTCTTATCCATTGCACTCCAGCAGCCACTCCTCCAGCCCTCCACAAATCTCTTCCATTGCAGCGCCATAAATCTCCTCCATCAAGTTCACAGCTCCTCAGCAGCTCCTCTATCAGGTTCTCTCTCTCACGTTTCTGCTCTCTTTCTCCCTCATCTCTCACGTCTCTGCTCCCTCATCTCTCATCTTCTTGTTCCATTTATTACTTCAAGCCAAGTTCAATGGCACTGCAAATGTCTCATGTGACAGAAAATAGAAAACTTCAGCTAGATTATTGATATTAACAGCATAATATAAAATTTAATATTATGCTGTTAATATTAATAATAAGCTATTATTATTCTGCTATTAAATGATAATAACTAATTATTAACATTATGCTACTAATATTAATAATCGACTATTATTATTCTGCTATTTAAATTTATTAATATTATGCTGTTAATATTAATAATCTATTATTATTATGTTAATAATATTAATATTATTTTTGTACTAGAATTTGTATTGATATAACACATTTTATTTAGCTTTTAATATCTTTGCTTGATAGAATACTGAAAAATAATATATTCTGCAGTTGTGCGCTACGTATCTATGAAGCGCATGCTTCACGCTGCGCTTCTAGTTGTAGCTCCAAAAGACCTTTGCGCTTCAGTGCACTACGCGCTACCACCAACACTGGTTACAAGTTACCAAAAAAGAAAAAAGGATTTTCTTTTTGCATTTGCAGAGGAAAATGTGAGTTTCTCCCCAAAAATTCCCAATCCTAATTCCCAAAGCACCCTAATTAAGCATCACAATAAGATTCCGATTCACAAATGCAAGTCCAATAGCAGGTTCAAGTAATTCAAGCAGAAATCTGACAACTGCTTAAAATTGTCTCTGAAAAAAAAATTCATAAATTTACCGATAAATCACTAATGATACTCATGGGTCCGACAACAAAGGTGCTGCGAACAGCATCATCAACGATGGCAATTGAAGGGTAATCTGAGGGAGAATGAGAGGGACTGATGGCGCTGGACAGTGAAGAAGATCAGGCGTGGGAAGAAACAGCAAATAGCAGCAAAAATCAGAATAAAGGGTATGAAACCCCAAAAATTGATGGGGGACAAAAAAATTCAGGGTCCAGCCACAAACAAAAAATATATATATATGAAAACCGTAGAATAGAATTAGGATCACCACAACACAAATATAAATAAATAAATAAATAATAAAAATCAGAAAAGGCCAACAAGAAACCTTCATCAGTGAACTCCACAGAAGCAAACGTAGAACAGAATCAGAATCACCACATAATCAATGGTCAAGAACCCCATCAGAATAAATTGAAGGGGAATTTATGGATTATGAAAAACAATGACAACAAACGAAAAAGAAAAATTGCAACATTATCGATTTATTTGCAAAACTGTCATAGTTAATTTTCTGTAACAACAAAAACTTGGCAATGTGTATCATCTAACAGACCAACAACAAACCTTCATTGGTGAAATCCACAAAAACAAAACGTAGAACAGAATTAGGATTACTACATACTCAACAGTGAACAAGTTTCAAAACAATAAGGAAGCAAGTATATCTGATTTAAATCCTCACATTAAGAAATAAGATTTCCTATAGACACAAAATGAAGCAAGGGTCACCTTTCTACAGCTAATAAATAGTGTTTACTAATGCTGCAAGCTGTTCTTCAGTTACTTAACTGTAAAACAGGAAAGATAAGCAAATCTATAAAGTTGAATGGGCAAGGACAGTTGAATTATAATTCAAGGAATGCCCACCCATGTTCTAGGACCTTTCCTTCATAGCCAATGACACCTACACTGCCCACCAGGCCTTCAACGCATACAAGTTCAGACAGGCATCAATAAATTTCAAGCCTAAAACTTAGGACATCTGATGCCTCTCAGACATACGGCATAAGTATAATCACAAAAGACCTTCGTATCCTCAATAATAGACCAAGGATCTGCAAATCAGAACTCCAAGGACGTCACCCTAAAACAGAACATCAAAGCACAACAGAAAATTCCATAAAACTACCAACAACAAAGAGAAAATAGTCCAAACAGTCATATCAATGCAATAAGAACCATAAAGCCCAAAATACAACTCCATGAAAAGAGTTAACAGGTATAAAATAGTTATTTATCTGAGACATGGTACAAACACAGATCTCATTAAATTTAGTCCTGCGTAACTCTTTATCTAGAGGGAAAGGGAGCTTTTTTAGGGTTTTATTTTTTGCAAGGTTCGAAAATCAGGTAGACAACAAACATAATTTTCTTAGTAACCAAACAAAGAGTAATAGCATAGAGCAAAATAACCACATACCCGTTGAAATTAGAAAGTTGTTGGCGAAAGAAAATTCTTCGGTCATGGGGTTCGACTTAGACAACAGCGTCTCCAAAACCCTAAGATCGCGCTTGAACTATTCTTCCCCACCGTGGAACCTCGTCTAGGGTTCGAGACTGAAATGGAGAAATTAGGGTTGCAGGCACCACCGATAGTGGCGACAATCGGAGACTAATACGTACGGGGGAGGAAGAAACAGGAGAGAGGAAATACGAGTGAGGGCCCCGTTCCATGGAGACGATTTGAACAAGAAAAAGGGGGGAAAAAAAAGGGTTCACGGCTTGGTTGTCCAAAGCATGCGATATTTATTTTCTTTTATGCGTTACAGAGATATGTAGATAGAAATCACAAGGGAATAAGAAATCAATTTCGCAGCCAAAATAATTATTGTAATTTTTAATGGCTAGTTTGAACGATTTTATTTTATATTTTCTATCAAAAATATTCTTTTCGGTAAAAAAAAAAAGCATAATTACATCTTTACAAAGTAATTTTTCTATTTTTCAAAAAGGCAAAAATAATTTTTCTTGTGTTCCTTCAGTTTTTGGCCCATCATTTTATGAAATGAAAGGCTCCTTTGCTAGGAGCTTGTTGAGTGCAAGGATGCACCGACACCGACACCGGTACGGCGACACGACACGTTAGCGACACGGGACACGCAATTTTCGAAAAATGAACAATTTCGACACGTTAGCCGACACGTTATATATATATATATGAAATTGTAAAATTCAAGCTAAATGTGCAAACCATATAAGTTGGCGAAAGTTCAATAAGCAAACTATAATAATGGTTCATTCATAAAATAAAATGAAAGTTCACCAAACATATTACAACATAAGTTCATGAAATGAAAGCTCACTAAACAGAAGAAATATTATGCGACATCGGTATCATTCAAAAGCATCGCTTCCATTGTAGGTTCATCAATTAAAAGATTTGCAATTTCAAGTAACCCATTTTCTTCTTCAAAAGAATCAAACGAGTCACCAGCCACATCCCACATCATTGTCTCGCCTTGCTTATATTCTTCGGTATTTCTCGAAATGAGTCGGAGATTACTATGAATGAAGACCAAATCTTCAGCACGCTTCAGTGTTAACTTGTTTCTCCTTAAAGAGTGCACAAAACTATAAGTGCTCCAGTTTCTTTCGGCACACGAGGAAGAAAAAGGTTGCACTATTATCCGCAAGGCTATCGCTCGAAGTCGTGGCGCACAAGTAGAGGAAGAGAGAGGGATGGAGGGAGAGGGAGTGGGAACGAGAGGGACAAGGAGAGGAACAGAGAGAGAAAGAGAGAGAGAGAGCCAGAGGCAGAGGGAGAGCTACGGATTTGGAAGTGAAGGGGGGAGGGGAAAGAAAAAAAATGGAAAAAAGAAAAGAAAAGAAAAAAAGGTGTAGGGGGAGCATGCGACCGGAGAGGGGGGCGGCAAATGGAAAAAATAAAATTAAAAAAAAAAAGGTGTCAGGGGGAGGGGACAGGCGACCCGGGGAAGGGGGAGGGGGAAGAAAAAAAAAAGGAAAATAGAAAAGACAAAAAAAAAACGTGTCCGGAGGGGGGGGGGGACACGCGTGTCGGACGCGTGTCCCAGTCGTTGACCGTGTCGGAAGCGTTGACCACGTGTCCCAGACGTGTCGGATGCGTGTCGGTGTCAGGAGAGTGTCAGACTCCGGTACGTTGCTCATTTTAGAGTGTCGGTGCTTCATAGGTTGAGTGCCCAGTCACTCCAAAATCATGGAACACTCAAAAGTTTATTACTTTTACATTTTCATATATTTTGATAATGTGAAATAAAAAATAAAAAAAGTCAAGAGAGTTAATTAATTCTAGCTAGATTTGGCAACCCGCGGCACTCTATTTTAGCACTAGAAAATCAGTGAATTTAAGCCAAACTTAACTGATTTGAAATGCTTTAATACAGAGAAGTTTCATATTACCAAATTATATGAAAATTCATTGGTGTGCTAATTTTTCATACTCTTTTCATAAGTTTGATTATATATTTTTCAAAGGTCTAAAACTATATAGTTCTAAAAAGTGTTAAGGCACGACTTAGTGGTTTAGATATTATACTCATGTATTTTAGAAGTTTTGTATATATTTTTTTCCTTGACTAAGTTCTTTTCCTTTTCTTTCTAGGGAAGGGGAAGAGGGTGTTAGTATCATATCCTTAGGAATTTCAATATTTTCTAAATTGAGTGCCAAAGTGGGCTATAATTCGGATACTTATTTTTTAGATAGGATTATTATTATATCTTCAATTGAGTTGGGCTCATTTAGAAAAAGGAAATCAACCTATTGGGTCTCGAGAGTTCTGCTTTGGGCTTTTATATTGTTCTACAATCCAAAAATGAAACATTTTACTAGTGAAGTCATCCATTCTTTACAAAGCTTCAATCCAAAAATGAAACTTTTTACACGCGTGAAGTCATTCAAAAATAAAACTTCATTAAGCGTATCCTTCTTTATACTTTTTTATTCTAATCTAAGCAAGAAATAAGTGGTATCCTCCGTAATTTCACCATCATCGCTTAGAATATTGTAAATATCTGATAGATTCTCTGATAAAGTACGCTATTTCTCAACAGTCTTTTCTAGCTTAGGCGTTAGAGGAGGCTTCTGAGAGAAGCTTTCTAGACATTTTCCTTCTGTTTTTAGGTCTTTCCAGCTCAGCTTAGCGCTTTTTGGTGATACTTATTCTCTACTCTTATAAATTTATCTCTTTACGAGATTTGCTCTCAACATCAAGCAAAAACGAAACAAAAATGAATCAGTTTGAAGAACTATTACTGGATTTCAAAAGAGCACTTGAAGGGCCATTATTAATCAATTTTTTCATGGACGTGAAGATGCTTGGGATCACCGTCTTATGGAGTTCAGGCGAGGAAGTTTTGGGGGAGGGAGGAGGGTTGTTTTGGATCGTGAAGGGCTTAGGGTTTAACATTTGGGAGGAGATTAGGTTTCAAAGGGTTGGCCACATCAAATACAAATAAGCAAGAGAGGCAGAGAGTAAACAAGGAGATTGAGGGAGGGAGGAGATGCAGAGAAGAGAAAGAGAAACGGAAGAACAAATTTCTAGGATTACGATTTCTAAATTTCTGGGATTAGGATTTCTGGAGGGGAGAGAGAGGAGACCGAGGGCCGAAGACAGGAAAGATTTTTTTGAACAAAAAGTTAGATAAAGAGCCAATTGGTGCTTGGGGAGTGGAGGAGAGGTGACGACCACTCATACCGATCGGCTTCTTTGTATATAGAAGTTTTAAGAGAAAAGAGAGTTCTAATTTGAGTTGTACGGTAGATAACCGTTATGATAAGACAAGCATCTAAGAGTAAGAGTTCAAATAGAGGTGTTAAAGTTTTTAAAATATATAATGGTTGAAGAGTTTAAATAGGATGTAGAAGTTGAATCGAATGTCAAAATTATGTTGCTACAGCAATGTGGAGAGGCAAAAAGTATCCTATGTGTCCTCACCTAAACTCTACCTGTTCATTATTATATGCGCATTAGATTTAAAGCTCGTGCAACACACGAATCATTTAATCATCAATAATTATAAGTTTAACATAAGTGAATGATATGCATCACTTTATAAGTACTTTAAATTTTGTAATAAAAACCAAGAGTCTAAATGGTAGCCAAAAATATTTAATGTATGCCTTGAATTGAAGAGAATGAAAAAATGAATCCAACAGTGCATAATTAGAATGGATATGATGTCACATGGCCTCAAAAGGAAAACTATTTATGAGTAATGATATAGACAAGTGTTAGAAGATAATATATGTATCAAAATGAGATGGTTTACGTATGAGTATTAGGTGAATACACGTGCCATAATTATGTTGGTTTAAAAATATGACATGTCATAATTATATTGATTCATGAAAATCCTAAACTCCTACCCTAAAATCGATTCCCTCGTTTTCACAAATTTTCATTATTTTTCTGCATTTTATGGGGATCCAGTCACTTACTGGATTCTTCTCGTAGTTTATAATTTAAAAATACTAGAGTTAAAATATTTTAAATAATTTTAGCGGATTTTAAATAAGAATTGAAGGAAGGGAAAAAAAATAAGGGGGGCGAGGGGAGGGAGCGAGTCCGGAGGGATAGATTATTGTTATTATTATTATTATTATTATTATTAGAATTATTATTTGAAAATTTGTGAGGAGCACACGGTATTTTTGGGATCAATTCCATTCTCATAAGCTTGAGAATGGGTCAATACGAGGAGAAATTAGCTAATTTTGTGGGAATGGAAATATCTTGGGACCAAGCCTTTACCAAAGCTCAATAGCTTACCGGACATGAGAATAAAAATGAATGTGGGAATGAGTCATTTCGCTCCATTGTCATTCCTTTATACCGAATGTGCTATTAGTGAGCTCTAGCGAGTGGTAACTTGTGGCGATGAAGCGATAAACTCCCCTATGCTTCCACTGTTCTTAACCTTTTTTAGTTTGATCGAGTCGTGAGAAACTCACTATAGTTTGAAAATCAACGCTTAATCTCCTTATACTTTTACTAGAGTTGCAACAGTTAATTTTTTTTATTAAAATTTAACAACTTGTGTATTTCAAATGTTATGAATTGATGAAATTAGTCTTTCATGTCTCAAAAAACCTTTATTAGCTCCTTAATTTCAATTAAGGTAGTATATTTTAGAGACTTTAGGTTGATTTTCTGTTACTAAACCACCGCTTCCATCCTCCTTTCTTCCTATGTTGATGCCACTATTGTCAGTAGCGCGTTATTGCTCGAAGCACAGTGTGACGAGTTTTGAGCGCTACGCCATGGCCAAAGTGCAGTAACTCTCATTTAGCACGCAAAAGCAAGCTATTTATTGTGACAATAAAGTCCGAAAGTGAAAGCGTTAACCCTTCATTTGAAAATCCAAAATAAAAATTGATTTAGTTTGAAGATACACTTGTAAGGATTTACTAGGCATTATAGAAATCAAACAAAAAAGAATTTAGTTTATGTGGATATAATTTGATCTGATCTATTCCTTAAAATTATATTAATCCAAAAATACCCTATATTCCATTTTATCTTCCCTGCTCCTCCCTCTCTATCATCTCTCTTCTTTCCTCTCACTCCTTACTCTCTTCCATATTTATCCCATCTCTCCTCACCCTTTCCAATTCTCTATACCTCTCCTCTCTCCTCAGCATTAAAAAAATAAAAAATTTATTTTATTATTAATATCACATAAAATATAATTTCTCATATTTATTATTTTTAATATAATCATAAGTTTTTATGTATATGATTTTATGGCATTATTTTTGTAAGAGAAATTCATTAATAATAAAATATTTTTATTTAATAAATGAGACTAATATATATATTTATAATATAGAAGGATAATATTATCGACTTAAGATATTCTTATAATTTTTAAAACTTTTCAATAAATGATTAAATTTAAGTTGGGTCAGTAAAGAGTCACTTGAAATTTTTTTTTTTTTTGTCTAAACTAGCCTTTAAGAAAAGGCCCAAGTGAAGTCCAAAAATAAGAACCCCAAATGATCCGGATGGCCCCAAAAAAAAAAAAAAAAAAAAGAAAGAATCCGTAATGGGCCAAAATAAGGAAACCCCAATCAAAACACTGCCTGCAATACCATTGCCGCCTTCATGCTCGCAGGGTCGCTGCTTCTCCATCTCGGCAAAATCGATCAGGTACTCTCTCTCGCTCTCTCTCCAAAACTCGTCGAAAAGCCCATCTCTCTCTCGTGAGCCAGATCTGAAGAACCCCATGTTTTATGATATGAGTCAACAACTCACAAAGTGAGGCGCTTCTCTGATTCTATGTCTCTGTCCTCCCTCCATATATCTTCTTCGCCCCTTAGAATTTGATTTGCATGCTTTTGCAGTTATTTACTGTTAGGATCCGTATTTTGTTTCCTTCAGTCGCGACCTGCGTTTCCACTTTTTGTAGCTACTGCGAAAATGGACACTCTCGAAGAAGAGTACATTTTACGAATGAATTATTTCAAGCTGGGGGCTAAACACATTGTTGTGATGGTTTTGATCCATTCTTTGCTTGTCCTTTTCATTTGGTGCTCAAATATAAGTTTATTCTTGTCAGATTTGAATATGATTGCTTATGTGTTTCTTTTCTTTTCTTTTTGTTTATTATGTATTTGATTGTGAAGAGCGTAATGCTATTAGTGGATTACTTCAAAACGCAAAACAGATTAAAGGGTTAAATTTTAATTGTTGCCTTTTCCATAATGTAGCTCTTAGGGATGATGATGGACTGAAATACCTTAACCTTATCGAGATTTCAATCTCCCTCATCTGTTCTCAACCCCGACTTTGCATCTTTATTCTTGAACCCCCCATGTTTTAGGAACAGATTTCTTCACGAGCGCTACGCCACAACCAAAGTGTGGTTGTTGGCACGGAGTATATATATATAGTTTGCATAAGTTTTAATGCTATCAAACTCTATTGCACAACGTAACTAATATATAGTTTGATCAAACTTTAGTACATACCATTAATTGGTTTATTAGAAATGATTTGATTTGAGATTTATTTTGCATAATATTTCTACAAAATGATTCTTCAACTATATCACAGCCGAGAGATAGATTTTTCGAAAAAGCACTTCGTGAGATTATTGGGAAAACTATAAGATCTTTTCAAGAGAAAATTTTTTGCTAAAAATGCTGCTGGAGAAAATCAAGGGAAATAAAAAATATTTCTTTTTTGTTAGGTAAATCTGTGAGCCTTGTGATTCAATTATATATCATATTTGGAGCAGCTTTCCAAATCAATTTTAAACTCACAAATCTTTCTTAAACTTTGATTATTTCACTAAATTTCCTTACCCGAGAAATCAAGGGATTTTAAATTGAAAATATTTTTTAGATATATTTTCTTGGCAAGTTATTGCTAGAAAGGAAAAATATATTTATCTTGCCCAGCCATTGAGACATACATGGTTTTTTCTCCGACCTTGCAAATTTTTAGCAAAATTCTCCTTTGACCAAGCTCAACTAATTCGTGAATTTTCTCAAGAAGATATCGTTTTTGATTGATACGCAAAAGTCTCATTCTTGCGCTAGTGAGATTGTTCTTTTGCTAAGTCTAACTATTTTGATCTAAACAAACATTTATCATTTAGTTTTTATGGTCAAATCTATACTGCATAGCTTGATATATAACTGAACTTGGACATTCATTTTCAATGTATTTGCATTTTCTAGTTTTGTGTTTGCAGATTTTCATGGCCTCTTGGCCTTAGAGATAAAAAGGGATCAACTTGCGAGTTGAGTTGGTTGTAAAGGATTTCACGACCCCTTGGCCTTAAACATAAGAGGGTAAGCTTGTGAGCTAAGTTTTTGTGCTATGGTTATCGCTACCCTAAATTGACATATAGTGGATGACCCAATAGTAATTAGGTGAACTCTATAAATCCGTGTCTCTTTAATTTCTTGCACTTGCACTAGTTTGCATAGTTAGTAAACTATCTTGCAAACTTTTTCTGAACCTTACTGTTTACTCTCTTTATAGGATTAAAGTATTGTTTTAAGTGTCATTTGTGCAAATACACTTATTCGCCCCCTCTAGGTGCGGTGACTCTCATTTAGCATATAAAAGCAAGCTATTTGTTGTGGCAATGAAGTGTAGAAACGCTAACAATGCATTTGAAAACCTAAAAATAAGAATTGATTTGATTTAAAGATAGATTTGCAAGGATTTTGTAGTCATTATAAATCAGATAAAAAAGGATTTGGTTTGTGTGAATTTGATTTCATTTATTCTTGAAAAAATTATATCAACCACAAAATACCCCAAATTCCATTTTATTCCCCTGTCCTCTCTCTCTCCCCTCTCCTCCCTCTCTTCATCTCTCCTCTCCTCTCCTGCCTCTCTCCCTCTCCTCTCTTGCCCCTCTCTCCCCTTTCCTCCCTCTCTATCTCCTCTCCCTCTCCTCTCCTGCTCCTCTATCATCTCTCCTCTCCTCTTCTGCCCCTTTCTCCCCTTTCCTCCCTCTCTATCGTCTCTCATCTCCTATCTCCCCTCTCCCTCTCCCTCCTCACTCCCCACTCCTCTTCCATATTTATTTCATCTCCTCACCTTCCCCATTTCACTGTGCCTTCCCTTCCCCTCAGCATTAAAATAATATTTTTTATTTTATTATTAATATCACATGAAATACAACTTCTCATATTTATTAATTTTAATGTTATCATTTGTTTTTGCCTATCTGATTTTATGTCTTTATTTTTGTAGGAAGAATTCATTACTGATAAAATATTTTTATTTAATAAATAAGATTATTATATACTTTTATAATATAGAAGTAAAATATTTTTAACTTAAGACATTCTTATAATTTTTATAACTTTTTTTTAAAAAAAATTGAAATAATTTGACTTGAGCTCAGTTAGTTTTTAAATACTTGATTAAAATTTTAAATCAGATTCAATTCATAACTAATTGGATTTGGGGTGGACTATAAAATAGTGTCGTTTGGAAAATGGATCAGGTACCCCTCTCTCTCTCTCTCTCCAAAATTCATCGAAAAGCCCATTCTTTCTCTCATAAGCCAGATCTGATGAACCTCATGTTCTATGATATGAGTCAATAGCCCACAGAGGAAGGCATTTCCCTGTCTCCAAGTCTCTGTCCTCCTTCCATAATCGGACTGTGAATCAACCTCCAATCAGCGCTTTGATAGAATGGAGGGAATGATGCCGCCTCTCTCTCTCTCTCTCTCTCTCTCCTTCACGCTTCTTCAAAAGGAAACACAAACCCTACATGGGTTTGGGCTCAAGAAAAGCCCAAGATGGGCTGAACCCATAAGGCCCAAAAAAAAGAAGGCTCAACAATATGCATCACGCATACAGCTTGATTGCCACTTCATGATGTAAAACCACACATTCATATCATTTTATGATGTGAAACTACAGGTGTAGCCTTCTTTTCATTAGTTTCTATCAAGTTCCCCGCACCTGATATATAACTTAATGATACACTTTACTAATGAACTAAGGAAATAATGGACACCTAGTTTATCCTAATCCAAAGTGATCTTGAGCAAAATAACCATTCAATTGCCCGTAGGCTTTAGAATCCATATAAAAATCTCTCAAAAACAGCACTACTAATACTTTCAACAGTTAAGACGGTAAGCAAACATTGTTCTAATTTAAAATTTACTTCCACTTTGGTAAGAACTTTTCAAGAAAGGAAATAAAATAATTTGACTGGGCTAATTTTCAAATACTTAATTTAAAATTTTAATCAATTTAATTTATAATTAATTTGATTCCGAATGAAGCAGGGTAATTTAGAAAAAATTATTCATACTGGCCCATTGAAAAAGACTCAAGTGGAGTCCAAAATAAAAAATTCAAATGACCGGATGTTAAAAAAAAAAAAAAAAAAAATCGTAGTGGGCCCAAAATCAGGTCCCCGACTTAAGGGGAAAAAAAAAAAAAAAGATGCCAAGTCAAAACCCTACTTGCAACGCGATTCCCTCCTTCATCAGCACAAGCCGCTATCTCGGCAAATTCTTCATCCTCACAGAGCCGCTGCTTCTTCATCTGGGAAAAATCTATCAGGTACTCTCTCTCTCATAAGCCAGATCTAATGAACCTCATGTTTTATGATGTGAGTCAACAGCTCACAGAGGAAGGCCCTTCCCTGTCTCCCTGTCTCTTTCCTCCCTCCGTATATCTTCTTCTCTCCTTAGAATTGGATTTGCGTGCTTTGGATTTATTTACTGTTAGGATCAGTATTTAGTTTCCTTCAGTCGCGATCTCCGTTTCTTTGAAATTGGGCATCTGCTATCTGAATTGGTCATTGGAAAGTCGGTTCTTAATTTTTCTATTTTCTAGCAAATTAGTGTCTGGGGGAAAATAATTTTGGAAAGAATTATGGAATGCCCTATCTATTGCTTTTCAAATTTTCAGCCCCAACTTCGCGTCCTGATTCTTGATCCGCCCATGTTTTTAGGATCAGAGTTCTTCACGATTTCCTTCCCCCTCCTTTCTTAATTGATGCACATGCAAGCCGTAGGTTTCTGGTTTGTTCTGATTTCATTAGCCTAGAATTTTTTAAAATTAACAAGCTCTAGACTTTCATTTATTTTCTCGCTCACCCCTGTTTCTTTATCTAAATGTGTTGTTTATGGTCTTTAGATGTACGGATTTGTTCAATTCGTAGATCGATTTCTACTTTCTTATTTAATTTTCAGTTTGTTGTTGAAAGCTTATTTTTTGATCTTCCATGTTTTAATCGTGGACTCTTCCAAAATCATATAGTGGATGCTCTATCTCCTACAACTTAGCGTCTGAAACTTTTTTTTTTGTTTTTCTTTTCTTCAGTCAGTTTGTCTTAAAACCCCCAACATATGGCTTGCCCGGAAAACCAATACCAGGAGCAAAAGCTAGTGTATGCATGTATTTCCAGTTGTTATGGGGCCCTATACAATACAAAAAAAGAATGGTACAAATTTGATTTGGAAAAGGGTGAAATGCACAGTAAGGCTTTAAAGACGTTGCAATCTCGACATAAATGTCCTCTACGTTGCAAGGCGGTGGCCTTGGGTTCAGTCATCTATGTGTTTGGCGGCTCTTGGATTAGTTCTTACTACCCCCCTATACCACACGGTTATCTTGAGGTTGCTTATTCTGATACGCGTTCTCCCCACGATGGGTGGAAGGTCGCCCCTTCTATGGTATGTGCCCGGGTGCACCTGTTCCTTGCTTCCATGAACAGCAAGATTTACAGCTTTGATTGGGGAGAGATTTTTGGTGAGGTTTTCGATACAAATAGTAAACAAGGCTGGAAATTCTTGGAAGCACCTGACTCTTTTGAGCCCGTGTCTGATGGCGTAGTTGCAGACCCTTCGAGGGGGCAGATTCTAGTGGGATTCCGTCACGATGGCCTTTCAGCGTACTATCCTGATCTTGACTCGTGGAAAGTACTCGATGCTGGTTTTTCTTGGCAGTCATCTTCATCTGTCATTGTGGGTGATGTGCTCTATTATCTGAATGGGTTCGACCGCCCCCTTACTCTATGTGCATTCAATTTGGTCAACAATGAAAGATTGGAAATTGTCTGGGTCGACCATCAAGATATGCTTTCTAGGGTTTCCGTTTTGTCTTGGGATGCTATACTTCATTTGGGCAACGAGAAGTTGTGTCTGTGCACGTGGGAGGTTGTCGATGGTGCTGACAGCTCGCTTTGCAAAACAGCTATTTATTTTGCAGTAGTCGAAGTCCGCGAGGAATGTGCTGAAAATAAGATAGTCATCACTGTAGTCTCTTTTCCAAAGTTTACCATTGAAGGCCCCCACAATGTTGAAGATTGGGTTGCTATTTAGGTGAGGTGAGCTAAGTACTTCCTAATTTTGGTTACTGAAAAAATATCACTCTTATTACATGAAAGGACCTTTGCCTTGGGTAAACCATATTTTTTTCCTGAAAATTAGTTGATTTCAAGAAGATAACCTGTTCTAAGATTTTGAAGATTAGTTTCCAAAGGGTTATCACCATACTTTTTTTTTTTTCTGAAGTATTAGTGGATTTTTTTTGCATTATTACTTGGTGTATACGATCTTGTCCTCGAGGTTGTTACAGTAGAGGACCTTGTTATCGGGTATGTGAACCATGATGCCCGGCAAAGACACCGAGCTTTATCTCTCAAAGTTTATTTTCTCAGCGTTTTGACTCGTGCGTTCCCTTTCCATCTTTTCCTTGTAGGATCCCCTGTACATTTTCAATTCATGTTTCCAGTGTTTTGCATTTTATAGCGTTTTGTATATAACACAATTGGGGCTTTGCATAAAAAGCAAACCATATGCTAGAGCAGCTCAAGTTGAGCTGGTTAAGAGAAGAAAACAACTTTTTGTGCATGAATTCTTGGTTTTCCGGAGTGTTCACTGAAAGCCTTTACGATGAAATCTGTTCAAATAATGCACACATCAAATTTTTCTTTCATGTTGTTTCTTTTTTAAAGTGTCTTTCTTTTATGTTTCTTTCATGTTCTTTCTTTTTTAAAGTGTCTTGCTTTACAAGTGCTTTTTAGGAAGGTTTTTTTTTTTTTCCTTCCAACATAAAATCTAATACCATAGTCACATTGCTCTCGTTTGACTTCATTAGAAATCTCTGCAGAGTCATACTCAATCCCGTTGTATAATTCATCATCATTCATTTGGATTGAGAATTCGAGAGGCACTGAAAACTATAAACGACAATAAAGATGTTTAATAACACTAAAAGACCAATACAATCGTTGTTCATATGAGTTTGGTGGGGGGGGGGAGGAAGAAGATTTTTGAGAGAAAATTTTTAAGAATTCGATTGTTTAGATGGGAAAATAAACTCGCTATCAACTCAAATGTCATTCATTCTACTTGACAATGAAAAGCCAATAGGCTATCCAGGATATGTTAAACCAACTCTCTACTCAACTTGAAGTCATTATAGTTTGTTGAAAAATAAATAAATAAAAACTTGCACTATGCACTAATTCTATTCCCCTGGACGCGCAACTAGCACAATATTGTCTAGCTAACTTGGGAAACAGGACAGTACCATTAGCTTCAACGCTAATCATGCACTTTAGAACCAAAGATACGAACACCAATCTTTGTTTGTGTAGGTGGAGGAAGGGCTTCGGAAACTTCATCTTCGATTGCCCCCTTAGGCTGAGGGGGGTTCCACCAGGTTCATCTTCTATTCCCTCCTTATGTAGAGGGGTATTTTCATTAACTTCCTCTTTCACCCTCTCTTTTACCATTGGGATGCTATAGCATGAAAACATTATAATGAGTCATTACAAAAAATAAAAAATAAAATAAAATAAACATTGTAATGACCAATATCATAAATGGGTACAAAATCAAATATAATAAGAATTTGTCATCTTACTCTTTCTTATCTTCTTTCTTTTCTTTTCGGACTCTTCTTCTCCTTTTCCAGATTCCTCTTACCTCGCTCTCTTAGCTTCCTTTTCTCCAGTTCCACCTTTCCAATCTCCAACACAGATTCAAAATTGAAGGCAGAGTTTCATCCTCTGATATTGCCTTCATACATGCTTCAAAAACAGACGAAAAAACAAGATCAAATTTAACACAACAAAATGTTAAATCAAATTAAACTAACTGTCTAGAGTAAAACACTTAGTATAATTCCTTATTCGACGAATTCTTTTCTGAGCCAGTTCAACGTATCGAGCACATGTAACTTGTTTTGAATTTTTCCAACCATTCACAACTTAGCCTTGAAAGCCTTGCAAGCATCGAGACCACATCTAGCATCGTAAAGGAAATCATTGTAAGGAAAAGTATTCGGGTTAATTAAAACAAAAGGAGTAAACCATAAAATAAAATTTTGGAAAAAAAAAAAGAATTTAGAGATAAACCCAAAAAACACTAATACCCCTTTTGATAATTTATTTCCAATTATATCGAGTGCTTGGTAGAGGCTTGTACAACGGATTGGGCCATCCGATTGGGCTCACTTATTGGCTTATAGCCAGATTATACAATCTTACCTACGAGTCCTGATAATCATATCCATCTCACCAAAAAAATAAAAAACAAAAAGGAAAAAAGAAAAAAAAAGCACTCATTTTTTCCCACTTGGTTTTTTCGTTTTCCTTTTTTCCTTCGTTTTTCTATTTTCTTTGCCACTTTGAATATGGTTCGCCTCCAAGAAAAATACTATTCGATTTTTTAAATAAAATTTGTTCTTAACTATTCTTTTACTTGCATCTAATTCCTTATATTTCGTTGATTTTTTTGACTTTTTTGAGATGATTCAACTCTAAGAGAAAATATATACTCAATTTTATTTTATTAAATTTGTTTATTTATTTAGGGTTTGATGGTTTAACATTTTGGACAAGATTTAATGCTTTGTCATTTCAGATTATATGAATGTATGAAACTAATTTTTCTATTAAAAAATTATGACTTCCTTTTTTTATCTTGTTCACTTATCATGTTGCAAACTAAACAGAAGATAGGATAACAATTTTATCTGATCGGACAACTATCTTATTTATATCCGACCAGATTTTATTTTCACTCCTATCCCATCTGGGAGGTCAAATAGGGCATAAAGTTTCGAAAGCTTCTGGTCTAGCCTTGTGCGTAGCTGCAACAGCTTCATATGCATTTGCGGAAATTGGGAAAAATTCAGAATTAGTTGACCAAGATGAAATCAATGAAAAAAAAAAAAAAAATTCTTTCGCTTACCAGGCTTCATGTACTGGAAGCTGTTTTTCTTCCCTTAACCAGCTCAACTCGAGCTGCTCCAGTGTACAACAAATCTAAAAAGAATAGGATAAAACAGGAAGAAGATGGCTATCGCAATAGAAATCACAAAGCCTTCCAATAGAAGATACATAAACTACATTAACAAAACCATGAAATACGTGAGTGGAAATGCAACTAGCACATAACCGAGCTTAGAAAATCACTAATGAAAACAACCATCTTAACAAATAAATTCCATTAATACAACTAAAAATTGAGCTTAGAAAATCACTTAGAAATAATTTGGCTGGATATGGAAAACTAGCCTTCCAGTCAACTTGCATTCATTCTGGTTTATTGAGAAATAAATATATAAATACTTGCACTCATTCCGTACCCTGAAAATGCAATTAGCACATAATTGTCCAGCCAACTAGGAACAGCACTCCAGATAACTGGATAGCACTGTAGCCAACTTGGAACCACATTCCAGTTGGCTATACAGTACTGTCAGCTTCAAATGTAACCATGCACTTAACAACATATAAATTCGCACCTTTGTTTGTGTAGTGGGTGGAGGAAGGGCTTTGCAAACTTAATCTTCTATTGCCTCCGTACGTAGTGGGGGGGGGGGGCGTCTTTGCTAACTTTGTCTTCCACTCCCTCCTTTACGGTCCATGTGCTAAAATATGAAAATATCGTAATAAGCAACATCATAAATGATGCAAAATTAAGTATGAAAAAAAAAAAAACCCTGTTCATCTCACCCCTTTTGTTCTCCACTCACAACAAATAGCTTGCTTTTGCATGCTAAATGAGTCACTACACGTTGGTCATGGAGTAGCGCTCAAAGCTCATCACACCATTTCTCCCGTTTGGTATACTATTAAGCTCTGGTAATGGCTCAGTTCCAAGTCAAATCCATTCCCACGAAATTAGCGAATTTTTCCCTAGTATTAACTCATTTTCAAGCTTGTCCGAATGGAATTGCTTCCAAAAATGCCATGTCCTCCTCACAAATTCTCAAATAATAATAATAATAATAATAATAATAATAATAATAATAATAATAATCTACCCACCCCCTCCTCCCGCCCCACTTATTTTTTCCCCTTTCATCAATTTTTATTTAAAACCGGCTAAAGTTGTTTAGAAATATTTTAACTCTATGATTTATTAATTATAAACTACAAAAAGAACCCAATAAGTGACAGCATCCCCATAAAATGCAGAAAATAATAAAAATTTATGTAAAATGAGGGAATCGGTTTTAGGATAGGAGTTTAGGATTTCCGTGTATCAATATAATTATCACACCTGTATCCACTTAATACTCGTATTTAAACCATCTCATTTTGATACATATAGTATCTTCTTACACTTGTCTAACATTGTTCATAAATAGTTTTTCATTTTGAGGTCATATGATGTCATTCAAATCTAAGCGTGCCCGGTTCATTTTGTCTCTCCATTCTCTTCAATTTAAGGCATACATCAAATATTTTCTGCTACTATTTGGAATCCTGATTTTTATTACAAATTTTAAAGTGCTTATAAAGTGGTATGTGTCATTCACTTATATCAAACTTATAATTATTGATGATTAAATGGTTCATGACACGAGTTTTGAATCTAGTGTGTATATAATAATGGATAGGTGGAGTTTGGGTAATCATATGTAGGATTACTTTTTTGCCACGTCATATTTATTTAAACTCTTCAAATATTATAGGCTTCAATAACTTCTACGCTCTAGAATTGTTACTGTTAAACCATTTATTCCATAGCGCCAGCTTTCAAAATAGATTCAACTTGTATGTACTAAATTCTATCAGCAAGCAAAGACCAGAGGTGCAAATAGAATCATAAATTTGCTTCTTAAAGTTACAAGGCAAATAGGGCATATCCATCATTCATGAACACAGCATACAGTCCCGCCCGTCCATCTTCACCTGTAGAATTCAAAATCTGTGTCCGGCTTCTTCACATTGGTACGGTACCCCTTCTCAAAGTCCTTTGGGAGTATCACATATGGGTTCTTCCTGACTGCATGCATTCCAGCTTCCTGACATATAGCCGCCATCTGCAAACATACAACCCCCAAGGCTATACTCAATGATTCTAACAAAGAAATAACCTTCAGTTGGGCTACATTAAACACTGACTAGCATTGGGGAAGCTTGTAAAGGCACCTAATCATTTTCCTACTTGGCAGGTAATTTCATACAACACATTCGAAAACCCATCCCACTCACTCACGCATGCAGCGCACCTACATGCACATACATTCCCTACATAAAGGCACATGCAGACACGTTTTTCACTTTCATAGAACTTCCAAGCATTCAGCCTAGAGATAAAGCACCATAAGAACTAGGGGTGCAACTGCATTTATACAATTGTTAACACTACAAACAACAGCGCAGTGGAACTATTTGACCAAACTACAACGATGACGAGAAAAAACATAGTAGAGGGGAGTCGGTCATTGAAAACCATTGATAACATCCATCCTTAGCATCGTTAGCATGCCCATGGAGGTACATAAAATGACATCAGCACATGACTGAAGAAATGGTATATGCAGAAATCCTGTTGAATTACTATAACTATATAGATAATGTAAATTCCTACACAGATGCAATTCAGATTTCATCGAGCCTTTTTCAGAACCCAAGCTCAACTAACCTCAGCAGCACTAATTTTGTCAGGTCGGGAAGCATAATCTTCCAAGTCAATCTCATCACCCAAGGTTATCTTAGCAGCACAGACAGACCTACATGAACACAAGCCATGATTTTAAATGTACCTTCAATTAGCCATGCCAATCCACCAAGCTCAAAGCCAAGAATATGGTGCAGTAGAAGTATACTCGGTAAATGGAGATTTGGAAGCCAACGTCAAGTACAATAAACTGTACAGGATTAGTGCATTCAGCAAAAGGAGGTGGTTTGGAAGTCATTATACACACACACAGTTTAAAAGATAAACATTTTTGGGATCCGATTCTGATGATGGTAGATTTAGAAGCCAATTTTATAAACGTTAAACATGCTACATAAGCTAAAGGCTTGCTCTATCTGAATTTGATAGATAAGAAATTGCAGATAATTGCCATCAGAAAGCTCACCTGAAAAACAAGCCTCTTTTGCCGTCTATCAGGCAAGGAGAACTCAATCTTCCAATCCAGCCTACCAGGACATAAGAGGGCTGGGTCCAAAGTATCAGCTCTGTTGGTTGCCATGACGACCTTGACGTTCACTGTCTGATCAAACCCATCCATCTGCACAGGATTCAAAGATAAGGAAAAAAAGAAACCCGAAAATAAGCATGAAGTTTCACATACACAAAAGAAAAATGAAAAACTGCAAGATGGCAAGCCTCCAATCATGTGCAATTATGTCATGCTTCATGTAGAAGCTTTGTTTTCCTACTGATATTATACTTTCTCTTCTACCTGATTTAAGAGTTCCACGAGGATCCGTTGAACTTCTCTGTCAGCCCCAGTTTGGGCATCAAATCTTGCAAGTTGCAATAGCATCCACCTCATCTATGGAGATAATGGCTGGAGCATTCTCTTTCTCTAGACAGAATACATCACGAACCATTCGAGGACTCTGAATAGTCACACAACTCAGATATCAATAATCCCCACTTCTCATCTTGAGCAGAAAAAATAAGTAAGGCAGGGAAAGTAATCAAATAATAATAACAAGAATGCAATTAATAATAGAAGACATTTTAAAGGCATACCTCACCCAAACACTTCTGCACAAACTCTGAACTAACCACCCGTTTAAAAGCTGCCGTTGTATGATTAGCAACAGCTTTTGCAAGCATTGTTTTACCTGCACTGGGTGGACCATATAAATACCACACCCCTTGGAGGATCAATTCCAATTTGTTTGTAGAGTTCATGATGCATTAAGGGCAGTCATCAGCTTCCTGAATTTCCTGCTTTTGAATGTCACATCTTCTAATACCCTGATCAAATAAGAAATAAAGGCATAAGAAGAAAAAGATTAAGAATGCATTACAAACAATATTTTAAACTGATGCTTTATAGGAAGCCGTTACCCAAGATCAGATGTGTGTGTCTGTTCATAGTAAAAAGAATAATAGACTTGGAGGGGTAACCTTCCAAATCTTAAGTTTTACATGAAGAACCGCATCAAGAGTATAAGTTGGAACTACAAATCTCAATGGCCTTGTTTCTATTTAGAGGGTCTTGTGGCAACTGGCAGGCAACATAGTTGTCAAGGCGCTTGCTGGACACCTGGACACCTAGGCGACAAGACGGGTGCCTAGGAGTCTGCAAGGCACCCAAAGCGTGCATGCATATTTTTGTGTATACGTATGTTACATATACACATGCAAATATCAAACATCCTTGTTACATTTCCAGTGGGTATTGATTAAACCCCAAGGAGGTGAGCTTAACAGTGTAGGTTCCTCTTACCGTTATCTTTCATCCCCAAGACCGATTGGCTCAAATTTTCGTGAATCCTTCTCTTCTCATGTAGGATGCTTCTGCAAACGATGGATTGAGCTCTGAGGTTAATTAATGCATTTGGGTGCCCTTTGAGAAGGTAACAAATGGCTCGTAGTTTTAACTTGAACTTATAAGCTAAGCTAAGTTCTATGCAGTTTGGTTTGGATGGTCAGGTGCGCTTTATGTAGATTAGATGCATATCATTCCTTAAGAAAAATGCTGAGAATCAACACTCTTATAGGAATTGAACAGATCAAAATTTTCACTGGCAAACCGATTATGCTTAAAAGCTAGCTCTTCAATTCCAATAAAAACGTATATTTATTCTTAACTCTTTACATTTTGATTTCTTGACCATTCTAATTTCCTAGGTGAATGAATTGTGCATTGAGCTGGATAGACAAACTGTTGCGGTGGAGTTTTCCTCAGATATCAGGCCCAGTCCAGTCGTTGGAATACAAAGTTCTGATGTTGCATATTCCATTCCAGAGTCCATAAAGTTGACATGTGCACCAGGCGAGACGATGAAGTCACCTAATGTTGTCTCAATAAAGGATGAGACCAGTGATAGAAATTTGTTGGACATTGACCCTAGTGCTAGAATTATGAACTATTGACCCTAGTGCTAGAATTATGAACTGGCTGGGAACTGTCTGAGTCCAGAGAAATCTCAGAAATTTCAGAGTCTGGAGAAATTGTGCAAATTTCATTGGATGAGAACGAAGTTCGGGATCTTGAATCTCGGGATGTTGTGAGTGATGGAAAGGCTGCTGCGCCGCTCTCAGACACTCCATTTTTTGGCGCCCCTTTCCTATTAGTTCCATTTTTGGCTAAACATGTTAGCGGGTCTGATTTGGTGAACAGTGGTTAATTAGGGTTCTTAGCTCGTGGACTTGCAAGGACTGAAATTGAAGATTGACCTAAATACTGCTATTTGCATTGCTACGTAACTGACGTACTTGCTAACTGTAACCTACACAGAGATAAGATCAAACTGCTGAGATTTGCGTACACCATTTTTTTTTTGACAGGTAAAACAATGTGAGTCATCAAAACCGTATGCTTGTAGCGAGTGTATCGGAAACTAAATGACATTCCCCTTTGTTTTCTAAGATTTAATACAGCACTTTGCTCAACTGTCAGCTATGAATCTGATTTATTGTTAGTATCCATTTAGCACTAACCAGATTGTGAAACACAACTTGCAATGAAGTCTTAATTAAGAATAAAAATAATAGCCAGCATGCCCCTCACCATGATGAACGCTGTTGGGGTAAATCCTGAACAAACAATGACAATGCAATAAAACAAATTTGCACGCTAAAATCCCTGAACGGAAGAATATATTAGATGCGCCCACAGCACCATCAGCAGCAGCATCATGGGGTGGGAGTACGTGAGCCCTTTGACTTGTTCTCCTCTGATGATTGTGGGTTCTCAGAGTCAGATGGACGGATTTCCTCGATCATTCTAATTACTTCTTCGATCTTAGGTCTTGTATCCGGCACCCTCGACACGCATGTCATTGCAATCTGAAGCATTTGGACCAACTCTTCCTCAATATTTTGATACTTCATTAACTCTACATCGAACACCTCGGCTGTCCATTCCTCTCGAACAACTGACTGGACCCATCTCGGAAGATCAGCTATATCATCATGCCCTGGTGACTGAGCTGGTGCTTTACCTGTCAACATCTCCAGAAGCAGAACACCGAAGCTGTAGACATCAGACTTTTGACTCATTTTGCGAGTTTCAATCACCTCGGGAGCTCGGTAGCCCGCACTCCGGGATGGGACAGCAGGGAAGTTCATGAGAGGAGTTAGGCCAAAATCTGAGATGCAGGCCTCGAGGTCTCGCGTGAGAAGAACGTTCGAGGATTTGATATTGCCGTGGGTGAATTTACCGCCGCTCGCAGAATGGAGATGCGCAATTCCCCTAGCCGTTCCGAGGGTAATCTTCAACCTGGATTCCCAGTTTAGTGGACTTGTGTCCCTATTTCCTGTAATCATATTAGAACCAAAGGAAAAGAATGATAGGGGGAAAGATATGTGAAAAGGAAAAAGAAAAATCTAGGAGTCCGCTCATATATTCCCACTTTAGAGGAAAGATATGGCAACCACTCACATATATATGAAAATTTCTGCATACTCGAGCAACAAGATGTATCCAGATTCCATCTATATGATTTGGAAATGTATGAGATCAACAAAAGAAAAGTATAAGGCTATTTGTTTGAGCATACCATGCAACAGCGCCGACAAGCTGCCAGTAGGTATGTAGTCATAAACGAGGAGTTTCTCATCCTTGGAATAGTAATAAGCACGAAGGGGTACGACATGTGGGTGCTGTCCAATTCTTCCCACAATTTCCATCTGCTGTTCGAACTCCTTTTTTCCCACCACCACCTCTTTCAACCTCTTCACAACTACTGTTGTCCCCTCCTCCAAAATGGCCTTATAGGCTGTCCCATAACTACCCTTTCCCAGCACTTCAGCTGAAGCTCTCAATAAATCTTCGAGATCAAAATTATAGGAAGAGCCTCCAAAGAACACCAACTTGTTCTTCTCAGCCTCTTGTACTCCACTTCCAAAGTCATTCTTGGGCTTCTCAGTTCTTGCACCAGCAAAGGCCTTCCCTTTCATTACACCACTGCCTTCACCGTCTTTTTTCTTCAAACAGCACAGCACTATCAGTAGAAGTAGAAGCAGCAGCACCACAGAACCCCCAACAGCAATGGCAATAATAGCTGCGGTACTTAACTTCTTTTTGGATCCATTTTGTTTTTTAGGCACTGGTGGTGGAGATGGCAAGTGAGCTGGGGAAGGAGAAGGAGAAGGAGAGATTAAAGAGCACCGGTTTAATGGTGCCCCACATAACATAGAGTTTCCTTGGAAAGAAGAAGCAGGGAACTTGTGGAGGGAAGATGGAATTGAACCATTAAGGTGGTTGTAGCTTAAGTTCAGATGCCTAAGCCTTGTGAGGTTAAGATCAGGAACAGGTCCAGAAAGAGAGTTGTTTTGGAGGCTCAACCCAGTCAGACCTGTCAGATTTTGAATTGTGGGTGGAATGTTGCCTGTGAAGGAGTTGAAGGAAAGATCAAGCAAGTTCAGCTGTGAAGAGAGGGGGGGAATATTGCCTGAGAAGTTGTTATGCTGGAGGTATACAGCGCGGAGGGAAGGGATTGAGAGTATGTCAGATGGAAGATCTCCCCCAAGGCGATTAGATCGGAGGCTGAGGATCATGAGCGCGTCAAGCTTCCCCAATGTGTTGGCTGGAATTGGACCATACAATCCAACTGCGGGTAGCCGGAGGGCAAATACGTGTGTAGCATTTGGGTAGCAGGTAATCCCGACCCAAGATGTACAGATTGGGTTACCTGAATTCCAGTTCAGCTTCCGACCATGAGGAACAATAGAGGCAAAGTCAAGAAGGGCTTCTTTTTCCGAGTCTAGATCACCAATGGTTTGGGGGAGTAAAACCAGAAGTAAAAGAAAAGGTAGATTCATAGGGAGTTGTTTGGAGTGGGATCTACAGAGGTTATTAAATTTAAAACAGATGCATTTGAGCAATGCTTCTAGCTTCCCTGATATAAAAAAAAGAAGACCGTAAGACATTACTACTCAATGTCCTTAGTAGACTTACAAGATAAAAGGAGTAACTATGTAATAAAATCAGCATGAAGCAATCACACAGAAATTAAAGATGTAGAACAATGTATCATGCATTTATAAGACAAAGTTCTCTCTCTTTTTACTATTGAAAAGGCCCAAATATATCTATGATATGATCCAAATCCACTGAGAGCTTTGTTTGAGTGGGAATCAAACTGTTTGTCTGATAACAACACAGAGGGGCCCAAGTTAAAGGTTGACTACAGAAACATGTAATCATTACCCATATTTTTTTCCATAATATTTGGTTATCATAAATATACTTTCGAATTTGAAAGGTAGTATTGATATCTAATATGCAAACGATTGCCCATTAATTTTGGCCTACGTTACATGGAGAATGGAAAGATGAACCAAAGACAAAAGTCATGTTTTCCACAGCATTTACCAGCCACATCATACATCACGGACGCCACAGAACATAAGTGCATTTTCTCCCCAGGATGTATAAAAGAATTCAAAGAATATAGAATTGTCAATGAAAAGTTTATAGAGTATATAGGCAGAGAACTTTTCCCTCTTAACTTTTTCTTTTTAAGGAATTATCTTCCTTGTTTGCCTTCTTATTATATTAACTTTATGCAAAAACAAACTCTCTAAAGCACAAATATTCAACTAATTTATAATACCAGAAATAAAGTCATCAGAAAGAAAGGTAAGAGCATAAACCTTTTCCCATTAAAGCAGAAGCAAAAGAAAAATTGTGCAACACGGGTTGTTTCTTTTCAGCAATTCCTCTTTTCCTTCACTCAAAGACTAAATGAGTTCAATAAACTGCACCGACAGTGGGAGCTTATCTGACAACTGCTGCACATCTGCCCCTTTTCTTTCAATACTTTCACCTGTTCAGCTCACTTCTAAGCTGGTAAGTTTCTGAAAATGTGTGGAATTTGCTAGAACCTGAAAACTAACAAGAAGTTTGTTAGAATTTGCTAAAAACTGTATGCTACAAGAAAAAGGAAAGGGACTTTAGATTTCTGCCAGTTCCACTTCTGGCGAAACTATTTGTGAGAAGATCTTACAAAGAGGAACACTGTACTAAGACAAATTTCATAAAGCATTTTTCATAGAACTTCTTAGTTTGCTGCACAGCCTGGTATTTAACCAAAGATATTGCTCAAAGCCAGTGACCACAGGGTTAAAAACATTATTGATGTGATTTCAGGCATTCTGCCCTTGTGTTTGTTCTTGTTCTGTATTATCTTTACTGTCCCATGAGAGTTGGAGTTGAATATAGAGAAAGCTGAAGTTATCCTCCATTTTGATTTGTTTCTGGGACAAGGAACCACAGAGGCAGGGCACCATCAGCATTTCAAAATTGGCATGTAGTTGCAATAATTCATGGTCAGACAAGGTGGCAAAATTGTCTTGAGGTTGGTTCATGGCTAGCACGATTTCACAAGAAATGTGGAATTTGTTCAAGAAGGGAAATATTTTAAGGAAAATACCTTGCCATAAGTTGGCTGTTAATCGAAACTAGCTAATTTAGATAACCAGCACTGATAAATCAGAAGCAAAGCAGCATACATTAGCCCACTATTAAACAAAACAAGGGCTACCAGAAGATCACTTAAAGCAGTATCTTTCCAAAAGAATTTATGCATTCTCCATGGAATTCAACTCACCGGTGTCAAAGTCAAGGATCAGATTTGCACAGTGTCACAGCAAATGAAGTTGACCACTCCTGTCAAGAACATAACTCCTAAGAATACAAGCACAACTCAACATAGACATGCCGCAGCGACATCAATGTGCATACACAAAATCATCTTATTGGAACAAACAAAAGATGCAGAACTTCTTTATGAGCCCCAATTTCCAGAAAAGAAACTATTTTTCCCAATTATTCCAACTTTAGCAGGAAGGAAAGAAAAACAAAACACACACCAGAGAAAGAACTCTAATACTAATTCAATAAGGAAAATCCAAAAACAGATCCATTCAAAGAATCAGCATATATAAGAACCTGAAGCAAAGAGGGAGAGAGATGAAACCTTATATTGGAAAAACGGTAGCTCACCAGCGAAGTGAGCTGATCTGAGCTCGGAAGGGGTAGAACAAGAACAGGAAACGATTACAGAGCTCAAAATCCGAAACAGTGAGGTGAGAACTCGGTACTGCTAAATATAATCCTCATCTTCAATCCCTAGCGGCTTGAATTCCTCCATATGAAGCTTCCGGCGCAAATCAGAGACAGCCAAAGGAGCTTTGGATTCGGGCGAATTAACACAGTGCGCACTTTCAGTTAAAGAAGGCAGTGAGAGGAGGAGGGATTGAGTAGAAGCAGCTTGTGCGTGAAGACAACGGAGGAAGAGTGAGAATAACGCAGATCTCGAAGCCGTATTCTCGGACACGCCGCCATGGATGGAGTCGGGAGTGTCCCCCTGTTTTGTTCAGAGCAGCTCAGATTCCACCATGTCTCCGCGCAAAAGAAACCCTAGCAGCTTCAACTGCATTGTTGTGAATCCCGTGGGGGGGAATTGTTGGGAAAATTCACACACTCGAATTGCTCCGGTCCGTTTCCATGGATGGAGTAGGAGAGACTAAAAGTGGCCTAGAGAGAGAGAGAGAGAGAGAGAGAGTAGTTTGTTGTTTGGTCGGGGAGAGGTTGGCTTTTATTTTTTATATTTTTTGACAGCATCAAAGCAGCTTGAGTTCTCTCTGTTTACTCCCACTTTATTATTCGCCCCACGTCAAATCAACACTTCATTTTAATAAATTTAAAAATGATAAATACTTACATGTATATCTTTTGTCCGCACTTTCAGTATTAAAAAAGTAACGTATTTTAAAAACATATGTTAATTAAAATAATAATTTAATATATAGTCATATTTTTATATAAAAAACGTATTGATGAACGTACATGGAGAATAATTTTTAAAAAATAACTAAAAAAAATCTAAGCATTTTATAAAATTAAGAACTAAATACATGAGCCGCCTCATCCCACTGATGTAATTTAAGAGAATGTGTATTAAATTCTCAATTAAATAAAATACTTTTAATTTTTATAATTATATAAAGCGTTGGTACGAGTCTTTCTTTCTCATTTGCTTTCTAAATATAATATTCATTTTATTTTGCTAGCATTCAAGCCGCTTTTTTTTTAATATGCGCATATGCATTCTAATTTACATAAATCATCTAATTCACTCATAAAACTCTCGTTACATATGCCCCATCACATTTAATGAAATTTAATTCGTTTGTTTTCGTAATAACTACCTCAATCTTAAATGTAACCATGGTTACCTTTGTTGTGCTTCTTAATAATCTCAATCCTCAATATTTTGTGACAATGTGGCCATCCTATAAACCCTTTTAACCCCAGTGCCGGATAATAATTAGACTATTTTGGAGAAATAATCCATTATTCTTACATAATTGTCTAAATTCAAACTCTTTTTATATTTGGGAATTTATTTATTGTCGGTCTATACATTAAACAGTGATGGGGCAGCGTCTAACACTTTTTCGGACCCTCTACTTATATTTGGTGGCGTATGATTGTGTTCGTTCTCATGACACCACGGAACAAACTCATTCAAACAAATTTAAAAAGGGAATAAAAAGAGAAACCGGAGAATAAAGTCACTCATGTGGGTGGGTGGCTATGCTTTAAAATTTTGGTGGGCTCATCTCCACGGTGTGGGATGGCCCCAAAGTGGGTACACAATTATGGCAGGCTCTTCAATTGCTACTATGAAAAATAAAAATAAAAGTTATAGAACCATTATATAAACTAGAAGAGGAAAAAACACAATTGAGCTTTGAATATTTTCACGCTAGTTGTAATGGATTTTACCTGCCTTTATAAGTTCAAAAATATCAGATGAGAATTTTGAAATAAATGCACATTATCAGTGACAACCAAGTCAAAAGTTAAGAATAGCTTCAAATTTGTGGGGGTAAAAAATAAAAAAGAAATGTTCTTCCATGGCATTGAATGAAGACAGTTTTACTGAGGGGTGCATGGTATGGAGCAATTTTAGTGCATAAAATTATGAAAGAATTCAGTCAAATGGGTTGCAGTGGTAGGGGAAGGCAATCTGTCTTTTTGTTTGAACGCATGGAGAGCGCCGTGAGAGGTGAGATTTAAACCATGCACATGAAATTTGACAGCTCAGCTGTTGTTGACTAAAGTATGATTGAGGTGGCCATAATGAAATTAATTCCAAACCATCACGTTCTTTTTTACTTTTCTTTTTCTGGTTAAATCCAAACCATCACATTCAACGTGTTGACTGGGAAGCATTTGAACTCACGAATGATCAGAGACCTGATTGTTGTGTTGATTAGATCGAATTGCTTGTGCTAATTTTCTACACAGATACTATAATTTTTATTTTCAAGGAAAGGTATCTTTTGGTCTCTTTCGTATCTTTTATCCACTAACTCTCATTATAAAAATAAAGTAAGAAATTCTCGAATTTATCTTACTTTCGATGCGCAGTTAGTGCGAGTCCTTTACTTTCCTTTTTCTTTTATCTTCAGGGCTTTTGGTGTAGTCCAAGAGACAGGAGAGGGGGTTGCAATGGAGGGGCATAGGATTCTTTCCTTTTGTGGCCCGAAGTTCAAATTTAATTCAAAAGTAAGAGAAAACGTAAGAGAGAAGGGAAAGCAGGTTGAAATAAATGCGGGTGAAAAGGGGGTTCATTCTTTTTACGTGCTTGTGGGGGTCTCCTTCACCTTTCTCAAGCCTAACTCAACTAATACAAGTGTGACTCAAAAGATGGACTAGGTAGGAACTAATGGGCGGACTCTGGGGTTAATGAACATCAACAGCTCTGTATTAGAGGCTTCCCTCTAAAAGGGAGGACCTTGTTATCTGATGATGGAGGATTGTCGGGAGGGGTGGACTCAAACTAGGAGCCAAAGGACTCTCATCGACCCATACAAAAAAGAGAAAAAAGGATTAAGTTCAGCTTTGCTCATGGGGTAGGTTTTGCTTCATTTTGCCTTCTGTATTGGGCCCCCACCCACTCACCCACCCTCATCCTCTATTCTACCCAACGATGACGATACTCCAGGAAGATACTGATAAAATCAATGAATAGGTCATTGCTTCTGGACCGCGCCATTTATGTAGAACTACCAGCCATAACTCAGGTGGATATATCCAACCAAGGAACTTCTTCCTCAATCCTTGTACTGACTTTAGCCTTCAAAAAGGCATATCAAACATTGCCAGTTTTCCAGTACACTCTGGGAAATTGTTACTGTGAAACCATTCATTCCATAGCACCAGCTTTCAAAATAAATTCAACCTGAATGTACTAAATTCTACCAGCAAGCATAGACCAGAGGTGCAAATAGAATCACAAGGTTACTTCTTAAAGTTACAAGGCAAATAGGGCATATCCATCATTCACGAACACAGCATACAAGTCCCGCCCGTCCATCTTCACCTGTAGAATTCAAAATCTGTGTCCGGCTTCTTCACATTGGTACGGTACCCCTTCTCAAAGTCCTTTGGGAGTATCACATATCGGTTCTTCCTGACTGCATGCATTCCAGCTTCTTGACATATAGCTGCTATCTGCAAACATACAACCCCCAAGGCTATACTCAATAATTCTAACAAAGAAATAACTTTCAGTTGGACTAAATTAAAGACTGACTAGCATTCGGGAAGTCTTTAGAGGCATCTAACCACTGTCCTACTTGGCAGGTAACCTTATACTACACGTTCGACCTAGTCAACAACATAAGTAAAACCAGTACTTATTTTTTGAATTCTATTGTCCTCAGCTCATCCCCCTCACTCACACGGCGTGCACCCACATACACACGTGTTCCCTATATAAGGACACGTGCAGTCACGTTTTTCACTTTCATAGAACTTCCAAGCATTCCACCTAGAGACAATGCACCATAAGAACTAGGGGTGCAATAGCATTTATACAATTGTTAACACTATAAACAACAGAGCAGGGGAACTATTTAACCAAACTACAAAGATGAGGAGGAAAAAAAAAGTAGAGGGGAGTCTGTCAAGGAAGAACATTGATAACATTCATCATTAGCATGTCCATGATGAATGATTTTATTCACAAGTACCAAGGAGGTACATAAAATGACATCAGCACATGTTGAATTACTATTAACTATATAGACAATGTAAATTCCAACACAGATGAAATTGAGATTTCATTGAGTCTATTTCAGGACCCAAGCTCAACTAACCTCAGCAGCACTAATTTTGTCAGGTCGAGAAACATAATCTTCCAAGTCAACCTCATCACCCAAGTTCATCTTAGCAGTACAGACCTACATGAACACAAGCGATGATTTAAAATGTACCTTCAATTAGCCATGCCGATCCACCAAGCTCAAAGCCAAGTGATGGTGTAGTAGTGTACTCAGTAAATGGAGATTTGGAAGCCAAACTCAAGTGGAATAAATTGTACAGGATTAGTGCATTCATCAAAAGGAGGTGGTTTGGAAGTCATTATACACACACAGTTAAAAAGATAAACATTTTTGGGATCCAATTCTGATCATGGTAGATTTAGAAGCCAATTTTATAAATGTTAAACATGCTACATAAGCTAAAGGCTTGCTCTATCTGAATCTGATAGATAAGAAATTGCTGATAATTGCCATCAGAAAGCTCACCTGAAAAACAAGCCTCTTTTGTCGTCTATCAGGCAAGGGGAACTCAATCTTCCGATCCAGCCTACCAGGACGTAAGAGGGCTGGGTCCAAAGTATCAGCTCTGTTGGTTGCCATAATGACCTTGACATTCACTGTCTGATCAAACCCATCCATCTGCATAAGATTCAAAGAGGGCAAAAGAATAAAACAATGAAAATAAGCATGAAGTTTCACATTCACAAAACAAAAACAAAAGACTGCAGGATGGCGCCCCTCCAATCACAAGCAATTACGTCATGCTTTATATAGAAGAATAAAATCTCCACAAGCTTTATTTTCCTACTGATATTATACTTTCTCTTCTACCTGATTTAAGAGTTCCATGAGGATTCGTTGAACTTCTCTGTCAGCCCCAGTTTGGGCATCAAATCTTGCAGTTGCAATAGCATCCACCTCATCGATGAAGATAATGGCCGGAGCATTCTCTTTGGCTAGACGGAATACATCACGAACCATTCGAGGACCCTGAATAGTCACACAACTCAAACATAAATAATTCCCACTTCTCATCTTGAGCAGAAAAAATAAGTAAGGCAGGAACAAGTAATCAAATAATAATCACAAGAAGGTGAAGGCAGTAAATAATAGAAGACATTTTGAAGGCATACCTCACCCAAATACTTCTGCACAAACTCTGAACCAACCACCCGTATAAAAGCTGCTGTTGTATGATTAGCAACAGCTTTCGCAAGCATTGTTTTACCTGTACCAGGTGGACCATATAATAGCACGCCCCTTGGAGGATCAATTCCAATTTGCTTATAAAGCTCATGATGTGTTAAGGGCAATTCAACAGCTTCCCGAATTTCCTGCTTTTGAATGTCACATCCTCCAATATCCTGATCAAATAAGAAATAAAGGGATAAGAGGAAAAAGATTAAGAATGCATTACAAACAGTATTTTAAACTGATGCTTTATAGATAGCCATTACCAAAGATAAGATGTGTGTGTCTGTTCTTAGTAAAAAGAATAACAGAGTTCGACAGAGGTAACCTTTCAAATCTTAAGTTCTACATTAAGAACAGCACGAAGAGGATAAGTTGAACTATAAATCTCAATAGCCTAGTTTCTATTTAGAGGGTCTTGTGGCAACTGGCAGGCAACATAGTTGTCAAGGTGCTTGCTGGACACCTGGACAGCTAGGTGACAAGGCAGGCACCTATGAGTCTGCAAGGTGCCCAGAGCGTGCATGTGTATTTGTGTGCATGTATATATATGTTACATATTTTTATAAATATATATAACTAAAAATTAGAACACTAACACTCAAAACTAAAACTTCACAAAAGTATGTTACAAGATCCACTAATACTAATGTTCCCCAAAACCCAAGTCGATAAGAGAAACAAAGAAAGAGCACGGCACATAGAAGAAACGTAAAGGGGCACCAAAAAAAAAAAAACAGCAACCAGGCGAAGGGAAAAGAAGGAAAAAAAATAAAAGCAAGGGCGTACCTCTTGGCCAGCAGAGAAGAGCCCGTGGTTGAGAAGAAGAGAAGAAAGAAAGAACAAGAACAAGAACCTTGGACCAACAAATAGGATTTAACGTGGGTTCAATTGAAGAAGATTCCATAGAATGAGAAGAAGATTCGAACAACGGTTAGGGCTCACACTTGAACTCTATCAGAGAAAGAGAGAGAAAGAGGGAGGGGGTTGAGTGCACGGTCCATTCGATCCGGGGGAACAGAGTGTTTATAAAGGGAGGGGAGAGTGTGTTCTAGAGAGAGGTTGGGCTTTTCGTTTTAGGGTTATTTTCGTTCTAGGGTTATTTTCGTTCTAGGGTTATTTTAGTTTTGGGCTTTAAATTGGGTGAAAATAGTTGGGCTTCTAACTTAGTTTAGTTTTAGGGCTTTACATAGGCATTCGCCTTGCATAAAAGGCATGAAAAGTCACCAAGGCGACGGTTTTTTCTCCAAGGGGCACGTCTTTCTGTAAAGGAGCAAGGCATTGCTCACCTAACATCCACCAACACACCTGGATGCCAAGGCATTACTATGACAACTATGACCCGCAACTTTCCCTTAAACTCCTCCTGTGAGCTTCCTCGTAAAAATCATTTTGGATAGCTTAACTCCTTGCTTACTATTATACTTCCAGTTTTTGTCATAAAATGTTGATATCCTAGAGTTAAAGTCCATCTCAGAATTTCTTACTCAGGGGAAGCTGCAAATCTCTATTAGAATTTCATGTGCCTCCTTTCAGGAAGAGAGGATTAGGGAAATCTTATTAATTGCCGTGAAATGGTCAACTTGCTTGCTTTTCCTCCATGGATTATGGAATCTGGAATAGGCTAGCTAATGACATGTAGAAGGGTGCCGTCGTCGGAGGCTGCCAGATAGAGGAAACAGTCCAAATGTCCTCATAAAATAAGGGCTTCCATTCAACTGTTAAAATGAATTCATGCAAGCAGTAGCCACCATGGTCCAAACGAAGGTCAAAAGACTTCTAGATCATAGTTCAATTGGACATGCAGGTTATATTAATACCAGCAACTCAGGTTCCTGAATTTCTCAAACATGAACAAATAGTGGTCATGATTTTCATCATCATTCCTGATAATTCTCAATGCAGAGAAAAAGTGAAAGATAAGAATCTTTATATATGGGATTCAATTTTGCAAGCAGCTTTATATATCCCTTCAAATAATGGTCATGCAATTTTCTTTATACACTCTGGGCAGTTTCAGAGGGTGGTTTTCTAATCTACAGTTAATAATCAATCAGGAGGTCGGGAGGTGTATGACCTGCAAGCCCATATAACTTCTTGTATGCTTGCTGGTTATTGGTAAATACAAGGTCATGCTTAAATTTGCTAATAACATAGGAAATCTAGGACAAGCTAATACAAGCTCATCTTTTCTTTTTCAATGTTGAATTTGTAAAGATGGGCTTGTTCTCTTCATAAACAGGTATTTTAACAAGTAATTTCTGTTTGGATTTGAAAAGTTTACACTGATATGCTCATGCATCATGCATAAAGCTCGATTGCCACTTCATGATGTGAATCCACACACATCACTTTATGATGTGAAACCACACATGCGTAAATGGGGGGAACCCATTAGGATTGTACCCTTCTTTTAATTAGTTTCCTTGGTTCCTACCAAGTTCACCCGTACCTGATGAATATAACTTAATGATACACCTTACTAAGGAATTAGGGAAATAATGGACACCTAGTTTATTCTAACCCAAAGCGATCTTGAGCAGGTAAAAAAATAACTCTGTCCAATTGCCATGGGCTTCAGAATCCATATAAAAGTCTCCTAAAAACAGCAACTAATGCTTCCAACAGTTCAACACAAGATAATAAGCAATGACTTTTTTAACCCAAAATTTACTTTCACTTTCGATCCTACATAGGAACCCTATGTCAATTTCATCACATCAAAGGTATATAACTAATTAATATAAACCCTAACATAAGTCATCAATAACATAATTCGAGCAAAATAGCAATAAATCCAAGCATCAAAACCCTAAGTATTGATGTATACGTTGAAGAAAAAAGTAAAGTGAGGATAAGGAAGAAGGAACTGACATTATAAGTAACATCTGGCTTCTCGGACTGGCTCAAAAGAGAGATGCTGGAATCGGCCTCAGGCGGCAAGACGTCAACAAGGGCATTGGAGTGGCGGTGGAGCGCGACAGAAGCAGAGGGCTTCAAAAGCTCGCGGTTGATGGTGCTGAGGATCCGAACGTAGTAGTTGGATCCGGTGGTGGATCCAACGATGCCGTTGTTCTGATCCACCATCTCCATGAACTGTCCGATGACGAGGGGGACCGATTGGATCCTCTTGACCTCCTCTTGGGCTCGGAGGAGCTCGCGCTTCAAGTTCTTGAGCTCATCCTTCACGTACTCTTCTTGAATGTCGATAAACTCGAGCTGCCGCTGGAGAGACTTTAGACGGCCGTAAAGGTCATCATCTTCAGCAGCGGAGATCGGAGATTGCTCCGGCGCATCGTACTTCCATGGCGGAGGTTGAGATGAGGGTTTGGGATCCAGAACCATAGCAGCGCCTGACATCTCTCTCTCTCTCTCTTTCTCTCTCGCCTCTCTGTTTTCCTTTTTTTCTTCCTCCCTTTCGATCGTTGATTCTGTGGTTCTACTCTACACCGCGAGTATAAAAGGTAACTTGCAAAGTAGGCAACTTCGGGGGCTGGTCGAAGCTAAGCCCATTTTCAAACAATAACTAGGTTAGGATTTTAAAGCTAGATTGGGCTTTACCAATAAAGAAATAAATAAATTGGGCTTGGGTCAATGATCCTAGATGGGCCTTTGACTAGTAATTAAATTGTATTGAAAATTATTATATTTCCGTGTAACCAAAAAAAAAAAAAGAAAGGGGAAAGAAATTATAATATTTCCCCCTTCCATCTCAATCTCCCATTCAAGTTTCTACTTGGACATTTAAATCCCTAAATTCTTTCGCCTGGAGGGGAAAAAATGAAAAGAAAAGCCTGCCAGTCAATTATTGAGAGTTAGTAAATAGTGTATGGACGGTTTGGTGAATAGTGTCACACCAAAAAAAAAAAAAAAGAAGAAGAAGGAACAAGATGGTGCCAAGGATTCTTATTCATATCATCATAATTATTTTAAATATTTAAACTTACTATATTAGAGGTTGAAACATTACATAATTATATAAAAGTTTACATGTCCTTCTATTTTTCTCATGCTCTACTTATATGTCATGCTCATAATTCCCACACTTCCCATGTTGGATAAGGGTGTCAAAATCTCCTCTCGCTTAATTATGCGATACCACTTCATATTTTAGTCAAATTCATCACAAACATGTCACCAAGCTAGTGGTTCATATGAATTTTACTAGTGGTCCTAGCTTCAAGATACCAAACTAGCCATCACCCTTTAAGGACGCGTTTGGTTCACAGAATCTTATATTCCCCTGAATGTAATCTGTGGGAATGCGATGCCTAGAATATGACATTATTATGTCACATTAGTCAAATTTTCTAAAATGTGATATTAGTATGTTTGTATAAACAATTAGATTTAAGAAATGTCAACATCGTTCTTCAATAGCCTTATATAAAAGAATATTTATTTTAAAGTTAACTTTAAAAATAGAATTTATATAATATAATAATAAATTTCTAAAAATAGCATTATCAACTCTTTGTTACGAATAATATATTTATTTACTTTCGATATTATTATTATTATTATTATTATTTTAAGTTATACAAGTTATGTACTTAAATGATAATTTTATCAATTTATTCATTTATATGGCTAGTTTAGATATTCTTTTTAATGTGCACAATTCAGCTTATTCGATATCTTACCTTTGCACCTCTTAACTTTGAAATGTTAAACCCTTAAATGTCACATTATAGAATAATCAAATATTAGAATATGACATTTACAAATAAATTTTGAACCGATTTCGTGAATCCAAACTGCGGGTCTGGGCGGTCACATATTGGGTACGCTTACTCCGCAGCACTATTGACGTGTGTCGAAATGAAAGCAGCTTAGCATAACGAGTGCACGGATGGATATGCGCGGAAGCGGCTGTTCAAACGCACACTGGGTCGAAACGGTCTGTTGGCCGTTCGAAATTTATGGAGAATTTCAACGAAAAATTGGCGGAAAATAATGGAGGGTGGATTCGTTCAAAGCGACGGATTGAAGTTCGGCCAAGAAATCGCAATGAGTCAGATCAGTCCTTTCCTTTTTACCTTGTTCTGTCGGGAACGCTTTGGTTCCCCCATATCATCTCCCTCTCCTGAAGAGATTGAAACCCTGGATTGAGATTTCAGAAAAGATGAACGACGCAGATGTCACCAAGCAGATTCAGCAGATGGTCAGATTCATCCATCAGGAAGCTGAGGAGAAGGCCAACGAGATCTCGGTCTCCGCTGAGGAGGTCTCCTCCTCCCCCTTCCCCACCCACACACCCACCCACGTTCTCGTGTGCACATTATGCTATATAGATAACGATTATATTGCTTATAAACTTCACGTACAATTTGCGAAGTTGATGATTACGTGGTTAGGAATTGGATGATTCTAACTTATTTTATTAATGGCCTATGCTAACATTCATTGTGTAATGAATAAACGCATTGCAGTTTATGTGGGTGAAGTCATAAGTTTTTTTTTTCTTTTTCTTTTTCTGTGATCAGTGATGCCAGTGTTCTGCAGCATGGAGTTAGGAGACGTGTTCAGAATTGGCATGGAAATGGAGAGACTGTTCAAAATTTTAGACTGCCTTCTCCTAAATCCATGCCAATTCCAAATTTATCCATGTCCATTGTCCAAATATATATGTCCCTCGTGTCTGATACATATTAAATAATGTTGAATTTAGCTATTATTTTTGCTTTTATTTTATTTTTATCTTTCGCTCTATCTGCCATATTCTCTGTTCTGTTGGAAAGCGTAACATCACCAACCAAAGTTGGGAGGAAGAAATTGTTATGACGTGTCTTAACACACCTATATGTGTCTGCAGGAATTCAACGTTGAGAAATTGCAGCTTGTTGAAGCTGAAAAGAAAAAGATTAGGCAGGAGTATGAGCGCAAAGCAAAGCAAGTGGACGTTCGAAGGAAGATGTGAGCACTATGCACTATTTCATGCATACCTTACCTACATCATGCATCTAGATCAATCCCCAGGTTTCCATGGTTATTTTGATGTTTCATACTGCTGCTGGATTCAACTTGTTTGTAGTTGAACCCAAGGAATGATGTCATGATTGATGAAATTTAAAAAATGCAAATATCTTGATTGGACTTGTATGCAAATGTCAAACTATATCAACAGCATCAGAAATATGCCTCATACTATATGAACTGATCTCAGTTTGTTTTGCTCAAGCTGCCAAGTAGAAAGTAGAAAGCTAAACTATTGAAGTTGCGTTGGGTTAGGTGTGGTAAGGACAAATTGCTGTTACGGTTATGTTGACCAGCATAACTACAAATTTATGATCGTAATTATGTGTGCTTCCATCTACCCATGCTCCTACGTCACTTATGACAGAAGCTTATGACTTTTTCCCGTATTTCAGAGGAATTTGTCAGATAAGGAAAGCATAGCCATCACAAATTAGAAATTTACTCATATATTTGAGGCAACCCGACATGTTGGAGTACTTTAAATTTTACCATTCCAGGCCCCAAAGTTCCCTCATAAACCATCATAGAAGAAAAAGAAAACAGGCCAGTGGTAGAAAAAGAAAAAGCAGATGATGATGCACCACATATATATAAATATAGAGGGATTGCTGCCACTGTAAAATTCCGTGCACTCCCTTCTCTTTTTTTCCCTTTGCCCCCCCCCCCCCCCCCCCCCCCCCCCACAAGTAGGACAAACATAATGTTTCTAGGTTCATCAGAAACTGTATTTGTCATTAGGTATGAGAAACCGAACAACTGGCATATCAATCAGAAGCCTACTTTTTCCAGATTCTGTTGGACTTTCTATGAAATTCAGCATGACTTTGTCGTGCAGTGACTACTCAATGCAGTTGAATGCTTCTCGTATTAAATATCTTCATGCACAAGATGATGTAGTGAATTCAGTGAAAGACTCTGCCAGCAAGGAACTCTCTAATTTTTCTAACAACAAAGGTGCATACAAGGGGCTTCTGAAAAATCTGATTATTCAGGTAATCTGATTATTGTTTACCATTTGACACTATATCCCAGCACCTGCCACCTGGTTCTGGGGAATTAGCTTGTTCTCTATATGAATGAATTCAACTAATTCTATTCTTTAAACTTCCAGGGTTTGCTATGGCTTAAGGAACCATCAGTGTTGCTGCGATGCAGAGAGGTTGACCGTGGGCTAGTTGAGTCTGTTTTGCAGAAAGCTAAACAAGAATACGCGGATAAAGCCAAAGTTTCTGTTCCTAGAGTCACCATTGACAATGTTGTGTTTCTCCCACCTCCTCCAAGCAGTGCAGAAGCTCATGGCCCCTCTTGGTAAACTTCGCCGCCTCCAGCTCTGGATCATCGAAATTTTTCTGGAGTTGTGGAATTTTCTCACATTTTAGTCACAGTAGAGAAATTAAGCAAGTCTGATGAGATTTGGTATGTTGCAAGTGAATATTTGCGACTAGAAATGAATCTGAATTTTAGGATGGCTGACCCTTTTAATCCTGTTCATATAATGTGTTTTTTCAAGAGCTAGAGGAAACAAAATGCATCTCAGGTACAATAATTTGTAGGTTAAAGAGGATTAATGTCAGATTCCCAAGGACAATTGATTGATCTATCCATTCAAGACTTCATCCAACATGTCTGTGATCATTTTTTATGGCGGTTCTGGTTTCCTACATTGATTGATTATAGACATTTAAGATGAGGCTGACGAAAAAAATTTCTCCCTCTCTCTTTGTTGAAAAGCTCGGGAGGAGTTGTGCTGGCCTCACAGGATGGGAAGATAGTGTGTGAGAACACTCTGGATGCTCGATTGGATATTGCTTTCCGCCGGAAAATGCCTGAGGTATGTCTTTGACTACATATTGTTAATACCATATTCAATGCATACGCATATCTTATCCTAATAAGTGAGGTGTCATTACACCAGTTCTTTTCTAATATTATTCTGTGTTTTGGCAATGTCGTTCCTTAATTTAACTAAACATGGCAAGTGTATGCTCTTGCATTGTTGTTATAGTGATTTTGTTGCGCTTCGGCTTCCTCTTTTGCCCCCTCTTCTGTGCAGATCCGGAAGCACCTTGTGGGAAATGTCAATGCATGAATACAGCTAAGGATTTTTCATAGTGGAGGGGAATTTTGGGAATAATCTGTGAATTTCGGGGCTTTTGATTCTGTTTAGATTAGGTGGTTGGTGATTATTTAGTTTATAATCTTTTGTAATAATTTGGTTGATGAGAAATCTCATATTTCCCGTTTTATCATTTATGCTATGTGGGAGGTGAAATCTCAATTTCAGTGAGTAAATTGGACGGCCATCACAGCGAAAGTTGGGGGGTTTGCCATGTAAGAATCAATTTCTTTCCAAAGTTTGGGAAGATTTAATGAGAAAGGAAAGCAACTTGGATCGAAAAAGTTCTAGCGCATGTGTAATACTCTCAAAATGTTAAGTAGCATGCACATAGAAAGTAGGTTGAGGGTAAAATAAATAATAATATATTCTTTTATTTTTTACTTCCTCTTCTTGTATTTTTAACTTAAAAGAAAAAGAAAGAAAAATGAAGCACACTTTTCCACCCGTAAAATTCACTTTTTCCTCCCCATTTCTCCAGTCTTGGTAATGGGTATATATAATAGGTTGTTGGAGCTTTTAGACATTAATTAATGTTCAAATGTTTCTAGGGCGTCATAATTGTTGGCATCTCAATCGAATGTTTTGTTTAATAAGGTGGAATTAGTTTAAATAAAATGGAATCTTTTTCAAAGTGTTACAACATAAAACATGTCAATGTGACGTAATATATTTACCAAGCCTATAAATTAAAATATCACGGTTAGAAGTATTAGATGTATATTTAGGTTTTGTATATTTGTGTATTTATATTTATATCCTTTTATATATGTGCCTATTTATTGTCCTTGAGCCCTAATGAGAATCTAAGCCTTTATTCATTATTTCCTATTCATTCTCTCTAGAAATCTCACTAACATGGTATCAAAGCTAGGGTTTGGAGCTTTGAGGTATTGTTCATCCATTCTCAACTTCAGCGGTCCCAATCGCCAGTGAACGGGCTGGGGTTTTGCGGCGGTGCCCCCAAATGCAATTTTTGTGGCCATCATTTTCTTTTCCAGATCGCAAACAAAATTTTTACATATCGGGTTTTCAGATCAAGGGTTTCTCGTGTTTTTCTTTTTGGCGAGCGATTTCAGGTGCTTCTCTGCAATTTGTTCATCGTCTGCATCTTTTCCTGGTTTACGTATTTCTCCTATCTTTCTCAGCTTAAAAATATTTTCGCTATGGCTAATAGTAGTGCTTGCATCAATGTGGAATTAGATGGATCCAATTACAATATATGGAAACCCTCTGCTATGGCTGCCTTAGTTTATTGAAATATGCATGAGCATGTTGATGGTACTCGTATTTGTTTTGTTGCCTTGACTAATGGTACTATTGAGCAAGGCACCAAACGTTAATATGAAATTAGGGCTTAGAATATTGCTGATAGGAAAGGCTGGGCCATTTTATTTGGTTTGATTACCCTGATCTTCACCCTAGTTTTGTCAAATTGTGGATACGTTTATTCAAACTGGATCTATTCGTGTGCATCAGATTATGCAGCAACTTCGTGTTGCCACTCAAGGTACACGGTCTATTTGGGATTTCTACTGCTATATGACTTCTCTTTAGTCCTAATTGGATGTTTTGACTCATCCCTTATGTTCTACATATGCAAGTTACACTACTTGTTCTAGTAAGAAGCATGAGGAAAAGAGCACATATTGTCTCTATGAGTTTCTGATGCAACTGTCACTCGATTTTGAGGGAGTTTGTAGATAGATTTTGTATTGTTATTTGGCGTCGTCACTTTTTGATGTCGTAAAGGAAATACAGGCTGAAGAAACTCCACAGGGTCTTCTTACCACTCTTACAGCTATAGAGGCATCAGTAGTTTTGGCTACTTCTTAGAGACAATCTCCGCCACAATTTCAGTATCAGCCAACACAACAATCTAATTTTTCCCAACAACCCCCTTGTGGCTGGGGTTCCCAGCGTGGTTGTGGTACCTCTCGTGAGTGGGGCTCCTCTCATTTCTATCAGTATTGTCAAAGGACTGGGCATACTAAGGACCACTGCTTTCGAAAATTACATGATCTCTTATTGGATCACCCCACCTTGTAGCACCAGTTTCCTTTACCTCTGCAGATTCTGCTTCATCATCTACTTCTCCAGATGATCGTCTGGCTGTCATCGAGGCTCAGCTATCTCGTTTGACCCAACTTCAGTCTAGATCGTCCTCTTCGATTGTTACTGCAACTGCTGCTCAGGCCTCAAGTGATCTTTATTCTTGGATTATTAATTTAGATGCTGCTCATCACATGACTGCCTTTACTCAGCATCTTATACAGTCTCGTGCTTTGCCTCGCCCATCGGGATTTTTTACTGCAGATGGTTCTACTTTGGCTGCCACAACTTTGGGCAACTTATCTATCTTTGACAAATTTTACTTCCTAGATTGACCCTCAATCTTTTATCTGTTAGGCAGCTGGTCGATCTGGGTTATATTGTCACTTTTACTCATGACTCTAGTGTTGTACAGGATCGTACGAGTGGGCAGACGATTGGCATGGGTAATAGGCGTGGAGGATTATGCACCATGCATCATCTGCGGCTTCCTTCATCAAAACCTGTTCTGGCCTTACTGGGTATTGATCTTTGGCACCAACATTTGGGTAATATATCCGAGTCTTGTTTGACCTATCTTCGTTTTAAAGGTGCACTTGGGTCCATCCCCTTTACTACTATGCATCATTGTACTAGTTGTCCCTTAGCTAAACAATGTGCTCCTCATTTTCCTGTTAGCTTTTCTGTATCTGATACATGTTTTGATTTGATACACTCAGATGTTTGGCACGATTGGTTGCTTGTGGTTTCTCTCAAGGGTATGACACTGATTATGAGGAGCCTTTTGCTCTAGTGGCAAAGATGACTTTTGTTCGTACTTCTTAAGCCGTGGCTTTTGTTCGCAACTGGCCACTTTATCAGCTTGACGTGAAGAATGCTTTTCTTCACAGGGATCTCTCTATTTATGCAGCCACCGTTAGGCCTTGCTCACACTCCTAGTTAGGTTTGTCATCTTCGGCGTGCCCTTTATGGTCTCAAACAAGCACCTCAGGCTTGGTTTTAAAAGTTTACCATTACTGTGCATTCTATGGATTTTACTCAGAGTGATGCTGATCATACTATGTTTGTTCATGCTTCGACCTCTTGCTATACAATCCTTTTTCTTTATGTGAATGACATGGTCATCATTGTGATGACTTTGGTTTTATTGTGCATACCAAGTGGGATCTTTAACAACATTTTGCTATAAAGAATCTTGGTCCTTTGCACTACTTTCTTGGCTTAGAGATAAGTCGTAGTTCGCGTGGTATTCTTCTTTCTCAGCTAAAGTATACCGCCAATATTCTCTCCAGAGCTGCTTTTTTTTATTATTGCACTGCTATCACTCCTCTTGAGATGAGTCAGAAGTTGTCTCCTAACAATGGGGAACCTCTTACAGATGTTACTCGTTATCACACTTTGGTGCGTGGTTTTGTTTATCTCACTATTGTGCAGCTGATGTTGCATATATGGTGTCACACCCCGTATTTCCGAAGGTTGACAAAAACAACGGGTGTCAAAGACTACAGGATTATCATTCGAGTTTACTAATAAATTGATTCAAACATCCCATCATTTAGATTTGACTATTATTACAAAGCCCACTCGTATCCTTTCATAGGATCGTAGGGTTGGTAAAAATACAAACACACTATACTACAATGCATGCATCATCCTTTGACGACCACCCAAAGCTTAAGTGAGTTACTAGACAATTAACTCATCCAAACATAAGCTACACATTTGCCTTTAAACTGATCTCTTGCATTGGGCTCTCATTTAGAGATTATTCCTAGTAAGGACCAAAGAACGTAAAAAGTGAGTGAAAAATCCCAGTAGGTTAAATAAGCAAATCCTACCAGGTCATATCCGAAAAAGGGATATAATAATTCAAGAAATTAGACAATAATCTCAACAAGGCATTAGCAAGTGAGTGCACTACTCAAAAGCAACACACATCTAACTATTGAGCCAAGTGGCACTATTGTAGTTTCGAACAACTATAAACTGTTCTGTTTACTTTTTAGGACCTGAGCCACAGTCCACACTTATAATGTTTAGTGGATCCACAGACGGCCTCAAATAGATTTTGCATAAGCGATCGTTCATCTTGGTAGTCGGCACACACAACAATAAATCTACAATAGTTTTAAAAGATCTAACAACAAGTAATATCAACAAGTAAATGTCCTTACGATGATAGAGACAAGTAGATCCAATCAATACAAACTCACGAAGAGATTAGCTACAAAGAAGTGGTTGTTAGCACAACAACCACACTAGGAAAGAAAGATATGTTGAACATCTTCAGCTTAAAAGAAACAAGATTTGATTTTTGGGTGTTCTATCTTGAAAAGATAAATAATTCTTGTAGAAAATCAAGGATGCTTAGAAAAGGCAAGATTTGAGTAATTGGATGATTTAAAATTGTTGTGAAAAGACTTTAACCCAAAATCATTGTTTTCTTAATTCTTTTCGTTGAACCAGGGGTAAACATAGGCAAAATGATTTTATTTTTAAGGGCATAAGTGACCTAAGGCTGTCACTGTGTTCCCTTAGCTCACAATTTACTGCTCAAGGATTTTTCGCTCGAACAATGTGTATGCAGGATCCAACAGCTCTGTTTTCCCAGGTTGTAGTGGCTTAAGGTTGCTACTGAGTCCCTGCCCTCACTATGCTGCAGTGATTTTACCCCTACAGTAGCTGGATAGCTTTATCTCTATGCCTAGACCTTGAAATTATAGCTTTTAGAAACTTAATCAATGTTTAAGGCCCAAAACCCCAAATTTAAAATTTTTTTAACAATAATTAAAGTATAAAAACATCACTTTCAAAATTGGTAAAAACTTTTCAGCAACTCTCCCTCTTGGAGATGGTCCGACAATCACTTCCTTTCCATTTCAATAGTGTGTGAAGTATCACATACATGCAACACTACAAATAAATGGCAAAACAAAAAAAAAAAAGGGAAAGTGACACTATCTCAAGTTTGAGAGTAGGATGATCCTTCGTCATCCTTAGACTACTCTAAGGATTTTATATTTTTCCTTTCCTTTCCCTCTATTTTGGTGCTCTCTCAAGAGACTGTTATACCCCTTTTATAGGAGAACACAAGAGAGACATAGAATGAGATAGACATATGTGTCCCGTCATAATTAATAAGCACACATGTGTCAAATCAAGGGGATAACCTCCCCCACATGTAACAACATCAACCACAAGCTCTCATGTTACTCAAAAAGTGACACATGTCCATACACAAACACACGCTATCTTTATCCTAGAATAATAGGTGAAAAAGGATAATTAATTGGTAAATAGTATTTGCACAATAGGCCCTTAAAGTTTCTAGGTATTACACGTGGTTTATGTTGTTAGCCAGTTTGATGCTGCGCCTCAATCTTCACATTATGTTGCTGTATTGAGGATTCTTCTCTAGCTTCGCAACACCTTGACTTGGTCATTGTTCTTTCCTTCGTCTTCTCCTTTAGGGTTGCGTGTCTATTCTGATGATGATTAGACTTCTGATGTCACTGATCGTCGGTCAGTTATCAGACACTGTACCTTCCTTGGCAATTCTTTAATTTCTTGGCCTGCCAAAAAGCAGCCTATCGTCTTGCACTCCTCCACTGAGTCTAAGTATCGCGCTATGGCTGATACAATATTTGAAGTTGTTTGGCTTCATCGCTTGATTGTTGACATAGGTATCTTTCTTCGTGATCCTACACCTTTACATTGTGATAATAGGAATGCCATCCATATTGGGGGAAATCCTGTTTTCCACGAGCGAACGAAACATATTAAGATTGACTGTCAGCTTTCCCGGTATCATCTTGTGGCCCGCACCATATCTATTCCTTTCGTTCGGATAGAGGATCAACTAGCTGATGGTTTTACCAAGGCTCTTTCTAGACCTCGATTTCATTGTTGGCTTGCCAAACTCTCAGTGTTTGACCTACCTTGAGTTTGAGTTGGGAGGGGAAGGGGTTAAATGTATATTTAGGTTTTGTGTATTTGTGTATTTACATTTTTACCCTTTTATATATATGCCTATTTATTGGCCTTGAGCACTAATGAGAATCTAAGCCCCCATTTACTATTTCCTTTCCCTTCTCTCTGACAAGAAAAAGTGCCCAATTTAATCATTTTGGCCAAGTTCACCGTCAAAAAGAGACTCATAAACAAAAGAGAAGAAATTAGATTCCCTCCTGTTCTTTTCTTCCCTAAAAATTAAACTCTATCATTTTCTTGTTTCTCCGAATTCACTTTCGCAATGTAATTATAGTTACTTACATGCATGAATTTAACTCTCTTCGATACACTTTTCATTCAATACTTCTCAATACACCTATCTTTAAAACTCTTTAGAATTTTTATTTTTAAACTATCCTAATAGTATGGATTTAGTAACATTAAAAAAATATAGAAGTGTGATAATTTACATGAGATTCAAGAATCTAAAACCTATTAATATAGGCATCTAAGCTTTTCTCTAGTTTTTAAAGGTTTTCATTTCCCAAATTTTTAGGTGCTAAAATATGGAAAAAAGCATAATATCCAATATCATGAAAATAAACTTATGTACATATTTTTATATCTTCTTTTTATTTTTATAGTTAAAATAATTTTAAATAATATCACGACTAACTTTACTCTGGCCTATGGCCTATCCAAATTCAACCTATGGCCTAGCTTCGTCTAAGCACATCTTCTGTATTCGAGGACTCCTTCAAATTCATTCTGGGGTGTCTACCATGTCTAAGGGCATATTTATGATGGCCCATGGCCTATACGATTCCGCTTATGGCCAAACACCATCCATGGTATGTCTCCTACGTTTAAGGACGCATTCGCTACAGCTTATGACCTATTCAACCAAGGCCCACGATCCACCTTTGTTCAAGCGACCTCACCTATGTCTAAGGACTTATTTCCTTTCTATCTAAAGGACATGCCCTATGTCTAAGGACACTTTCACTACAGCTTATGGTTTATTCAACCATTGCTTATTGCCTAACTTGGTCCAAGGAGCACCTTCTATGTCTAAGAACTTACTTAGTACGATCCATATGGTTTATTCAACCATTGTTTATAGCCTAACTTGGTCCAAGGGGCACCTTCTATGTCTAAGAACCCACTTAGTATGGTCCATGACCTACTCAATTTTGACTTATGGCCCAACCCTGTCTAAAGACATCTCCTATATCAAAGAACTCGTTCCAACTTCACCTAAGGGCATTACCCATTATAGCCTATGGCCCACTTCAATTTTGGCCTATGGCCTGACTCAGTCCATGGGACATTTCCCATGTCTGAGGATTTATTCAACCACTTTCCATGGCCTACCCAATCTAGGCCCATGGCCTACTCAATCTTGGCCTGTGGCCTACTTAATATTCGACCTATGGCCTATTCTACTATGGCCTATGGCCTACTTAATATTCGGCCTACAACCTAACTCAATCCAAAGGACGTTGGTTATGTCTAAGGACATATTCAGCTATCTACGGCCCTGAGGCCTACGCCATTATGTCTAAGGAAGTCCCCTATATCCTAGGACATATTCAGTTGTCTATGGCCCCGTTGCCTATGACATTCTACCTAATGGTCGCTCCGAGACAAGCCTAAACTATAATGCTTCGAAATGAGCTTAAACTACTTTTTTAGAGCTACTTAGGCTTGATTCCATATGGGATGTGAAAGTAGACTATGAGCTGATCCACTCGCATTTATTGTACACCTGCACCTATTTTGCACCCTCTTACGGTCTCTCCGCCCATGGCATCCATCTATGGTCCCTTAACCTATGATATCTGCACCACTTGTACATTCGCCTTTTATGGTGCTTGCCTATGATTTCTCAGCATATGACATTCATCCACCTAGGTCCCTCCACCTATGGCATCCAATGCTAGTTACTTCAAAAAGTACCGCATACAGCCCCACCACTCTTAGGCATGAGTGTAAACTGGGCAATGCTCGCAAGCACAAGCTGAAACTATGCAATGCTCCTAAGCATGAGTCGAAACAGTTCCTTGCTCTAAAATGAGCTTAAATTACTTACAATAACTACATTGGCTTGATTCCCCTTGATGGGATACGCAAGAAGTTGTTCATGGAACCTAGCTGTAATGATGAGATGTTCATCAGTCCCCACATGTCTAAGGACATTGCCCTTTCGAGTGAATTACAGAGTCCTAGAAGACGTTTGATAGTTTGAAGAAGTATCTGATGAATTCCATGGTACTTGCTAGCCTAGTCCGAGGGTGACCATTGATCTTGTCCATGCTCCCGGCTGAAGAAAAGTACACTCTAACCTAAAAGCTATGCTTAGCATTGGTATTCCCTGTCTAAAAGTGATGCCACTATATGTCGCAATGTGAGATGACTTTGATATGGAGGTTTGACCCTCTCAAGTATATAACGAGTCATCCAATGTTGACTAGGCAGTTGGCCAAATGGCCTATCCTACTTTAGCAATTTCCAATAACATATGTGTTGCAAAAGTGCAACCTGTGTCCGAAGAGCATCCTGAGGAATTTGATGTCTCAAACGAAAATGTCATATTTGCCAAAAAACAAGGGCCTAGGACTCGTTGATGTTTGTTTTGGGGGTTTATTTTTCCAACATTCTAAAGGATGATGATTATTTACACTCACTGCCTTCAGCAAGAGCTACCTTAAATTAAAATGCTATGTTTAAAGGTCACTAAGAACCCACATCAGAATAACAAATCTAGAATGGAAGCTATAGGCTTGGGAGATAAAGAAGAAGGTAGTAGACCCAGAAGATAAAAGAAATGGGGCTTGTAAGCTCAAAAAATGAAGAATAATAAGAACATGGTTATAGGCTATTTGAGGGATGTTAAAGGTGTTTAGGTGTTAAAGGTTACACTTATAGGGTTTCATACATATTTTCAAGTACCGTGGATTGGTGCAAACCTTGAAGAATTTTGATGTAGCTGTGGCTGCTGTTTTGGAATCTAAGCTCTCTGCTCACTCTTTTGTTACTCTTATGAAAACCACATTTTCTAGCTGGTCTTTTACTCACAACTTTGAGTACCACTCAGTTGGCTGGATTGTTATCTTATGGCAAGATGATCATATAGATATGAAAGTTCTCTTTGCCTATGACCAAATTATCCATTGTGCTGTTAAATGTAAGATTTCCTCTGCTTCCTTCTTAGTAACTTTTGTTTATAGTCTCCACTCCATATCTTCTCGCAGGCCTCTTTGGGACCAGCTTAGCATTCTGGAAGCCTCCATCTCTGATCCAAGGCTCATCACTGGTGACTTCAATAGTATCCGTTATCCGGCTGATAAGCTTTATAGGTTAGATGTTACTGACTATGAGATTAAAGACTTCAACCTTTGTTGTGACTCCCTCGGGCTTGATGACATTCCTCTATCTGGTAATCCTTTCTCCTGGACCAACAACAAGGTTTGGACTAGAATTGACAGGGCCATGGGCAAGTCTCACTGGTTTGAAGCATTCCAGAATTCAACTGTGTACTGTTCTGATTTTGCTCCTATCTCTGACCATGCCTTTCTCATTATTTCAACTTCTGTTGTTCGCGGCCAAAGAAATAAACCCTTCAGATTTAGTAACGCAATGGCTGACCTCTCTGAATTCATACCTCTGGTGGAATCATACTGGAACTCTCACATCCCAGGCTATGCCTCCTTTCGTTTATGTAAAAAGCTTAAGGGTCTTAAATCTCCCCCTTAAAGCCCTGTTTCACACTCACTATAACAACTTCTCTACACGTATTGATAATTTGGATGCTGCCTACAACTCAACTCTCCAAATTCTCCAGCAGTACCCTCATGATTCTCTTCTTCAGAATAAGGCCTCTACTCTCAGAAACCAATCTATTGCTCTCCATCGTATGAAGCATTCGCACCTTTCCTAGCTAGCAAAATGCAAATTCATTCTTGGAGCCGACAGATGTACAAGCTTCTTTCACAGCATTATTAGTAAGAATCGGCGTCATAATTTCATTCCCTCCATCACCAAGAATAATGGGATCCTCACATCTTCAGTGGATGAAATTGGAGCCCTCTTTATGGACCATTTCTCAAATTTCCTAGGTTTTTCTCCTCCTTTGTAGCCTGCCTCCCTGGAAATTTGTCAATCTGGCCGTTTGGTAGATCCCTCCTGTTTTGGTGGTCTACTTGCAAATGTTTCCTCTATTGAAATTTGAAATGTTGTCGCCTCCATGGGAAATGATAAATCCCCTGGTCCTGATGGCTTCAACGCCTTATTTTTTAAGAAAGCTTGGAGAATTGTCATCCCTGATGTGGTTAATGCTGTCCAAGAGTTCTTCTCCTTACGCAAGCTCCTTGGGCAGCTTAACCATGCTCTTATTGCTCTTGTTCCTAAATCTCGCCCAGCTTCTAAAGTTAGTGATTATCGTCCCATCTCATGCTGCAATGTTATTAACAAAATCATTTCAAAGATCCTTGCTAATAGAATTGCCTCTATTCTGTAAGGCATTGTTGGATATAGCCAGGCTGCCTTTATTAGTCGGCGTCATATGAGTGAGAACATGTTTCTAAGAAAGCATGTTTCTCCTCATTGTATGCTTAAAATTGATCTCCACAAGGCCTTCGATTCCATCAATTGGGATTTCCTCAGATGGCTTCTTGCTGCGGTCGGCTTCCCAGCCCGTTTTGTGGATTGTGTTATGGAGTGTGTCACTACTACCTCGTTCAGCATCCTTGTTAATGGTTCCATGTATGGTCATTTTAAAGGGGGGCGTGGTTTGAGGCAAGGTGACCCTCTCTCACCTTATCTTTTTGTCCTTTGCTTGGGTTATCTTGCTCGAATGATGAATACTATTGACCCCTCCGAAGGCTTTAATTTCCATCCGGCTTGCAAAGAGCTTAAGCTCACACACCTCGCATTTGCCGATGACCTCATGTTTTCAAGAGGGGATGTGACCTCAGTTAACATCCTATTGGATTGCATCAACAGATTCTCTTCAGTTTCAAGTCTCTCAATCAACTTTCATAAGTCTGCCATGTTCCTTGCTCGTGTCAACGGCTTTGAGAAAGAGGAACTGCTGTCAGCCACTGGTATGCCATTGGGATCCTTTCCCTTCCACTAACTCGGAGTTCCTCTTCTCTCCTCATGGCTGAAAGTGTGTCACTACGCCCCATTGCTAGATCAGGTGCAGAATTTTATTACTGGTTGGAATCTGAAATCCCTATCTTATGCTGGCAGGCTCGAGCTTATCCGTACCGTCATTGGGGGGGGGGGGGGGGTTGTTAGATTTTGGATGTCCATTTTCCCCATCCCCCAATCTGTTATTGATCGCATTGATTCCCTTTGTCAGAGTTTCCTTTGGGGGAAAAAAGGGGTTGGTAAGCTTAGGCCTCTCATTGCGTGGAATACCGTCTGCTCCCCCAAGAAATCAAGGGGCCTTGGTATCTTCAACTTAAAGATTTGGAATTCAGTCTTTCTTTGCCTTTTCATCTGGAACATTCATGCTGAAAAAGTTCCCTTTGGATTAGATGGATTAACCACATCTACTTGAGAGGCTCCTCGATTTGGGAAGTCCAATCAGCTAATTGTGACTCTACCTTCTTCAAGAAACTTCTCAGTATTCGGGACTCCATTGTACTCAAGGCCGGTGGTATTACCCCTGCTATTTCAGTTATGAATTCCTGGCTGGTGGGTGGATGCCTTCGTGGTAGCTCGGCCTATTCCTTCCTCCTCAATGTCTGCCATCAATTTCGCTATTGTCCGATCATTTGGCAACCTAATATCTTCCCAAGATGGTCCTTTATCACTTGGCTTGTGATCCGTGATTGCCTTCGTACGCTCAACAAAGCCCCTTATCTCCCCCGCGGCTCCCTTTGCCAAACGAGTTAAGAAACCATCTCTTCTTCACTTGTTCTTGGACTAGTGGGATTTGGTCTGAGGTTCGAGATTGGATCCAGTTCCCACGCAAGTTTATTTCTCTTCAGAGTATTATACATTGGCTGGCCCGTAATCGAAGGCTCTTCGGCATTGTTGGCAAGGTGCATTGTCTCACTATTGCTGCTTCGATCTACTTCATTTGGGAAGCTTGTAATTGAAGGCCTCTTCGAAGACTGCACTGTTCCCTATTTCCAGACCACTGAGAAGATTAAATTCTATGTCATGAGAGCTACTCACCTCGCTAAACTATTTTATCCTTCGGGTTTCTATTTGTTGCTTTTGATTAGCAAGTGCTTGTTTTCTAGCTTCTTGTTCCTTCTCTTGTATTGTTGTGCGTGTTGTTCTTTGGGATATTCCCTAACCTATTTGTAATATATTTTGGAAGCTATAAATACATTTACCTTCTTCCAAAAAAAAAAATGAAGTTGCGAGTTCTCTCTCTCTCTCTCTCTCTCTCTCTCTCTGTGATTTTCTAGCCCCAAAGGTGCTCTCTCCTTCCTAAAACCCTAGACCTTGGGCCCCACATTCGCAATCATTGAGAATATCTCTATGAGGGAGTCACGCACCTTTAGGCCAATGTGGTGGAGCCATTGGATCATGGTTGTAACCCTTTCCTTAATTGGGAGGAAGTGGACTTAATGGTATAGGAATGAGCCATGGGCCCAAATAATGTTAAATTGCTCAGTAACTCAGCTATGAGCTTGAAAATATTATTGACTCAGGAACTCGAGAATGTTATACCTCCTTAGGGGTGGAGTGGCAGGCTCATAAATGTTATACCCCCTTAGAGGCGGAGCCATGGGCTCGGAAATATTACTCCTTAGGGACACTGCCATGGGCTGAGAAATTTTTTACCTCTTAGTGGTGGAGTTATAGGCTTGGGAATGTTATATTCCCTTAGGGACGGAGCCATAAGTTCGGGAATGTTATAACTCCTTAGGGGAGGAGCCATGAGCTCAAAAATGTTGTACCCCCTTAGAGACGAAGCCGTAGGCTCAATAATTTTAGACTCCCCTAGGGGAGGAGCCATAGGCTCTAGAGTGTTATACCTTATTAGGGAATGAGCTCTAGGCTTGGGTACCCGATTATCCTTCGTGGACTTAGTCAACGAGCCCCTAATATTTGAAATGTGATTACGATGTTAATTTTTTCCTTAGGGAATGAAAAATGATGCCAACAAATGCCCTTTGGTACCTCAAAGCAACGACAGGGTCGACGCTTCAAGCTATGACCCCCCTCAAAATCATCGCTGTTGATTATGTTAAGAGGAGTTAGTTGAATTTTGTTTTGAAAAATGGGAGTTTGGACCATTATGGTCACGCGTGGAGTGCTCAAAGCGATGATTCCCCCTCAACTAAGCCCAGTGGGCACTCCCCAAAGAGTGACCGTCTAGGCTGATTCGCATTTAATGAGAACTACTCGTCAGGTTATAAAATGGGAGGCGTAGGACCTCCCTTTGGGGTCCCCGTCACCCAGTCGAGACTTCTTTATGGTTTAAATGATGAAAGGTGTCGGTGTACGGATTTGAGATGTTCACACCCTAGATCCGTAAGGATATTTGAGTGTAAAACCCCGAAGTTTCAATTTTTTTGCATCCAATAGATGTTTCATGCTATTTTGATTTTAAGTTTAAGACTATCCGGAGATGGCTTCCTAAGGATGGCAGGCGATCTTGGTAAAGAACTACGGATTTGAATTGAAGGCGCATGTAAAATGTGGTTCAAATCATGTTCTGTGTTGAATAGTGGTTCAAATCAATTTAAGGTTGAGCCATGTTGAATTAGATATGAACATGGATTCAACACGGGTGTTGAATCAGGAATATCCTAATAAAGTGGATCGTGGGCCCAGGATGAACATGGAGTTCGAGTAAGGTTGAGCCATGGGTTCAGATTAGAAAGACCTCATCGGCTCAAGGTTGAACCATGGGTTCAAATTAGAAAGACCTCATTGGATCGTGCTAGGCTAAAACAAAATTGAATTGAGATTCATATCTCCTCGGTGGTGAATAGTGGTTTGAATCGACTAGAGATTTAGATCACCTCGGTGGTGAATTGTGGTTCGAATCACCTTGGTGAATAGTGGTTCGAATCAATTTGAGGTCTGAATCACCTTTACGAGTGAACATTGGTTCAATTTGATTTGAGTAGTTTGAATCACCTCTACGGGTGAACTATGATTTGAATCGATTGGAGTGGTTCAAATCATCTCTGCGGTGAACAGTGGTTAGAATATATTGGAATTTTCCCAATTCGAATAGGATTTTCGAATCACCATATTTTTTAAGTGATTCAAATAGGAGGTTCAAATCACCAAATTTTGGGTGATTCGAATAGGAGTTCGAATAACCAGATTTTGGGCAACGTGAACAAAATTTTCGAATCACCGAATTTTTAGTCGATCCGAATAGGAGGTTCGAATCATTAGATTTTTTTGGGTGATTCAAATAGGAGGTTCGAATCACCAGATTCTGGGCGATTTGAACATGAGGTTCAAATCACCACATTTTTTAAGCAATTTAGACAGGCGATTCAAATCACCGATTTTTTTCAACGATTCGAATAGGAGGTTCAAATCACTAGATTTTTTGGGGGATTCGATCAAAAGGTTCAAATCACCAAATTTTTTGGGTGATTTGAATAGGAGGTTTGAAAGAGGGGAGCTTTCTATAGAAGTAGTGTTTTGTAACAATTGAAACTTCATAATAACTTCTGAAGAGTATCACAACATCAAGGATGGTAGGTGAACGTAGTCCCACCGGGCGTGCCATATTTATTTGCAGGGAAATGGTGAGAATGCATGCAAACTCATCAATTATTTTACATCGGGGGAGGGGGTTTAGGTCCACATCATCCCAAAAAAGGGATGATTGTTTACATCCACTACCATGTGCAAGGAATACCTTCGATTGAGATGTTGTGAGGAAGCTAATGAAGTTGGTGACTCCATTGACAAAGGGTTATAGACCTAGATTTGAAAGATACAAGTGAAGATGAAGAAGATGATGAACAGAGGAGAACAAAGGGGTAATAAACCCAGAAAATGGAAGAAACTGGGGCTATTATGGGAAGAAAGTCGAAGAAAGATGGTGGGGAGGCCGAACCCATAGGACTTCCAATATATCTACGAAGGGGGAAATGGGTCATTGTAGTTCTTTTTAGGCTCATGGATCTATGAAGATCACCGATACAGTGCTCACCTTGCCATAGGTAGTGATTTAGTGAAGCTAAAGGAGGAAAAGGAATAGAGTGCCTTGGCTTTCCTCTCTTTTTCTCATCCTCCCTAGGCCTTCTTCGGCCAAACATGCCATTATTCTATAATGAGGAAATGGAGAAAACCTTAAAAAGGTGGATGCTTGGGTCAGGGGCCCAAAAGGCTATCCAAAAAAGGGTTGAGCTATGGGCTCAAGGAAAGTGGGCCTACGGCCTAAAGAAGAAGATATCCTCTTAGGGATTGAGCCATGACTTGACAATGTTATACCCCTTAGAGGTTAGGCCGTGGGCCTAGAAATGTTACACCCTTTTGGGGTCGAGCCATAAGCTCACAAATATTATACGCTTCAGGGGTTGGGCTATGGGTTCAGAAATGCTACACCCCTTAGGGGTCAAGTTATGGGCTCAAAAATGTTATACCCCTTAGGGATTGGGCCATGGGCTCAGAAATGTTACACCCCTTGGGGTCAAGTCATGAGTTTGGAAATGTTATCCCCTTTAGGGGCAGAGCCATAAGCTTGAGAGTGTCATACCCTTTAAAGGTAGAGCCGTAGGCTTAGGAGTGTTACACCTTTTAGGGGAGGAGCCATAGGCTTGAAAATGTTATCCCCTTTAGGGGCGGAGCCATAGGCTTGAATATACAATCACCCAATGTTGACTTGGTCAACGAAAGTCTAAGAAATTTGTTAAAGTCATTGGCACGTTGATTTTCTCTGAAGGGCACAAAAAGCAATGTCAACAGTGGGAATAAGTCATTTTATTCCATTGTCATTCCTTTATACCAAACGTGCTATTAGTGAGCTCTTGCATTCGATAAGTTATGGCAATGAAACAATAAAGTCCCATTGCTTTCACCGTACTTAACCCTCCTTGATTTGACCAAGTTGGGGGGAATTCACTACGGTTTGGAAATCAGCGCTCAACCTCATTATGCTTTCACTGGAGTTACGCAGTAATTTTTATGTTAAAGTTAATGGCTTGTGTATTTTAAATATTGTAAATTGATGAAATTAGACTTCAATGTCTCAAAAAAAAACCTTTATTAGCTCCTTAATTTATATTAAGGTACGGATATTTCAAAAACTTAAGGTTGATTTTTCGTTGTTGAATCCATACACTACATCCTCCCTTCTTTTTATGTGGATGCCATTGTTGTCAATAGCGCGTTATAGCGTGAAGCACGATACAATGAGTTTCAAGCGTTACACCACAGCCAAAGTGTGGTTGTTGGCACATAGTATATATATATATAGTTTGCATAAGTTTTAATGCTATCAAACTCTATTGCACAACATAACTAATACATAGTATGATAGCTAGCAAACTTTGCTACATACTATTAATTGGTTTATTGGAAATGATTTGATTTAAGATTTATTTTGTACAATACATCTACAAAATGATGTTTCAACTATATCACAGCAGAGAGATTGATTTTTTGAAAGAGCACTTCATGAGATTATTGAGGAAACTATGAAGATCCTTTCAAGAGAAGACTTTTGGCTAAAAGAACTGTTGGAGAAAATCAAGGGAAATAAAAATATTTCGTTTTTGTTAGGTAAATCTATGAGCCTTGTGATTCAATTATATATCATATTTGGAATAATTTTCCCAATTAATTTAAAACTCACAAATCTTTCTAAAACTTTCATTATTTCACTAAATTTCCTCATCCAAGAAATCGAGGGATTTTGAATTGAAAATATTTTTTAAATATATTTTCTTGGCAAGTTGCCGTTGGAAAGGAAAAATATATTTATCCTGCCTAGTCATTGAGATGTATATGGTTTTTTCTCCGACCTTGTAAGAATTGAAAGACTCTTAGCAAAATTCTCCTTTGACCAAGCTCAACTAATTCGTGAATTTTCTTAAGAAAATCTCTTCTTTTATTGATACGCAAAAGTCTCATTCCTACGCTGGTGGGATTGTTCTTTTTGCTAAGTCAAACTGTTTTGATCTAAACAAGCATCTATCATTTAATCTTTATGATTAAATTTGTGCTGCATAGCTTGATATATAACTAAACTTGGACATTTGTTTTCAATGTATTTGCATTTTCTAGTTTTGTGTTTGCAGGTTTTTACGGCCTCTTGGCCTTAGAGATAAAAAAGGATCAACTTTCGAGTTGAGTTGATTGTAAAGGATTTCAGAACCTCTTGGCCTTAAAGATAAAAGACTAAGCTTGTGAGCTAAGTTTTTGTACTATGGTTATCGCTACCCTAAATTGACATATAGTGGAGGATCCCATTGTTGCGGGTAGTTACTATTAGAACAGAAAAGTAGCCAACGGTTGGGTGAATTCTATAAATCTGTCTCTTTAATTTCTTGCACTTGCATTAGTTTGCACAGTTGGTAGACTATCTTGCAAACTTTTAAACCTTACTGTTTTCTCTCTCTATAGGATTAAAGTTTTGTTTTAAGTATCATTTGTGCAAATACACTTATTCGCCCCCTTTAGGTGTGGTGGCTCTCATTTAGCATGTAAAAGTAAGTTATTTGTTGTAGCAATGGCGTATGGACTAACAATGCATTTGAAAACCTCAAAATAAGAATTGATTTAATTTACAGATAGATTTGCAAGGATTTTGTAGGCATTATAAATCAGATAAAAAAGGATTTGGTTTGTGTGGATTTGATTTAATTTATTCTTAAAAAAACTATATCAACCACAAAATACCCCTATTCCATTCTATCTTCCCCTGTCCTCCCTCTCTTCATCTCTCCTCTCCTCTCCTGCCTCTCTCCCTCTCCTCTCTTGCCCCTCTCTCCCCTTTCCTCCCTCTCTATCATTTCTCATCTCCTCTCTCCCCGTCTCCCTCTCCCTCCTCATTCCTCACTCCTCTTCCATATTTATTTCATCTCCTCACCTTCCCCATTTCACTGTGCCTTCCCTTCCCCTCTGCATTAAAATAATATTTTTTATTTTATTATTAATATCACATGGAATACAACTTCTCATATTTATTATTTTTAATGTTATCATTTGTTTTTCTCTATCTGATTTTATGTCTTTATTTTTGTAGGAAGAATTCATTACCGATAAGATATTTTTATTTAATAAATAAGATTATTGTATATTTTTATAATATAGAAGCATAATATTTTTAACTTAAGACATTCTTATAATTTTTAGAACTTTTTTTAAAAAATTGAAATAATTTGACTTGAGCTCATTTAGTTTTTAAATACTTGATTAAAATTTTAAATCGATTCAATTCATAACTAACGGGGTGGACCATAAGATAGTATCGTTTGGAAAATGGATCAGGTACCCCCTCCCTTTCTCGCTCTCGCCAAAATTCATCGAAAAGCCCATTCTTTCTCTCATAAGCCAGATCTAATGAAACTCATGTTCTATGATATGAGTCAACAGCCCACATAGGAAGGCATTTCCCTGTCTCCAAGTCTCTGTCCTCCTTCCATAATCGGACTGTGAATCAACTTTGATCAAGACTAGAATGGAGGGAATGATGCCCTCTCTCTCTCTCTCTTCTTCACGCTTCTTCAAGTTTCCTTAAAAAGGAAACACTAACCTTACATGGGTTTGGGCTCAAGAAAAGCCCAAGATGGGCTGAACCCATAAGGCCCAAAAAAAAGAAGGCTCAACAATATGCATCACGCATACAGCTTGATTGTCACTTCATGATGTAAAACCACACATTCATATCATTTTATGATGTGAAACTACAGGTGTAGCCTTCTTTTCATTAGTTTCTTTAGTTTCTATCAAGTTCCCCGCACCTGATATATAACTTAATGATACACTTTACTAATGAACTAAGGAAATAATGGACACCTAGTTTATCCTAATCCAAAGTGATCTTGAGCAAAATAACCATTCAATTGCCCGTAGGCTTTAGAATCCATATAAAAATCTCTCAAAAACAGCACTACTAATACTTTCAACAGTTAAGACGGTAAGCAAACATTGTTTTAATTTAAAATTTACTTCCACTTTGGTAAGAACTTTTCAAGAAAGGGAATAAAATAATTTGACGGGGCTAATTTTCAAATACTTAATTTAAAATTTTAATCAATTTAATTTATAATTAATTTGATTCCGAATGAAGCAGGGTAATTTAGAAAAAATTATTCATACTGGCCCATTGAAAAAGACTCAAGTGGAGTCCAAAATAAAAAATTCAAATGACCGGATGTTAAAAAAAAAAAAAAAAAATCGTAGTGGGCCCAAAATCAGGCCCCCGAATTAAGGGGAAAAAAAAAAAAAAAGATGCCAAGTCAAAACCCTACTTGCAACGCGATTCCCTCCTTCATCAGCACAAGCCGCTATCTCGGCAAATTCTTCATCCTCACAGAGCCGCTGCTTCTTCATCTGGGAAAAATCTATCAGGTACTCTCTCTCTCATAAGCCAGATCTAATGAACCTCATGTTTTATGATGTGAGTCAACAGCTCACAGAGGAAGGCCCTTCCCTGTCTCCCTGTCTCTTTCCTCCCTCCGTATATCTTCTTCTCTCCTTAGAATTGGATTTCCGTGCTTTGGATTTATTTACTGTTAGGATCAGTATTTAGTTTCCTTCAGTCGCGATCTCCGTTTCTTTGAAATTGGGCATCTGCTATCTGAATTGGTCATTGGAAAGTCGGTTCTTAATTTTTCTATTTTCTAGCAAATTAGTGTCTGGGGGAAAATAATTTTGGAAAGAATTATGGAATGCCCTATCTATTGCTTTTCAAATTTTCAGCCCCAACTTCGCGTCCTGATTCTTGATCCGCCCATGTTTTAGGATCAGAGTTCTTCACGATTTCCTTCCCCCTCCTTTCTTAATTGATGCACATGCAAGCCGTAGGTTTCTGGTTTGTTCTGACTTCATTAGCCTAGAATTTTTTTAAATTAACAAGCTCTAGACTTTCATTTAGTTTCTCGCTCACCCCTGTTTCTTTATCTAAATGTGTTGTTTATGGTCTTTAGATGTACGGATTTTTTAACTTCGTAGATCGATTTCTACTTTCTTATTTAATTTTCAGTTTTTTGTTGAAAGCTTATTTTTTGATCTTCCATGTTTGAATCGTGGACTCTTCCAAAATCATATAGTGGATGCTCTATCTCCTGCAACTTAGCGTCTGAAACTTTTTTTTTGTTTTTCTTTTCTTCAGTCAGTTTGTCTTAAAACCCCCAACATATGCAAGAAAAGTAAAGGAGCTTGAGATTTCTGCTTGTTCCACTTCTGGCAAAACTATTTGTGAGAAGATCTTGGAAGAAGGAACATTGTACGAAGACAAATTTCAGAAAAACATTTTTCATAGAACTTCTTAGTTTGCTGTACAGCCCGATATTTAACCAAAGATATTGCTCAAAGCTAGTGATTAAAGGATTAAAAATATTTTTGACATGATTTCAGGCATTCTGCCCGCGTGTTTGATCTTCTTCTATATTATCTTTATTGTCTCATGAGAGTTGGAGTTGAATATAGAGTAAATTGAAGTTATCCTCCATTTTAATTTGTTTCTAGGACAAGGAACCACAGAGGCAGGATGCCATCAGCAATTCAGAATTGTCATTTAGCTGTAATAAGTCAGGCAAATTCATGGTCAAATAAGGTGGTAAAATCGAGTTGAGATTGGCTAATGGGTAGCTGAATTTTGCAAGAAATGTGAAATTTGTTCAAGGAAGGAAATATTTCAAGGAAAATACCTAGCCATAAGTTGGATGTTAATCAAAACTAGCTAATTTTGAGAACCAGCACTGACAAATCAGAAGCAAAGCAGTATACATTAACCCACTATTAAACAAAACAATGGTCACTAGAAGATAGCTTGAAGCGGTATCTTTCCAAAAGAATTAATGCATTTTCCATGGAATGCAACTCACCGGTGTTAAAATCAAGGATTAGATTTGCATAGAGTCACAGCAAATGGAGTTGGCCACTCCTGTCAAGAACATGACTCAACCTCGCGACTATGTTGAGGGTTTCATCATTGGTTGCTATGTTGGAGCTAAAAATGGAGAATTGGACAGTTGAATATTGAAATTTCTCTCTTACACTGAGAATACAAATGAAAGAAAAACAAAGATGCCTCAACCTCTCGAAAATTTCTCTCAAAGTGTTGCTAAACTTTTTTCTTTCTTTCTTCACTTGCTTCCTTGTTTTTCTTACACACACCAAATGCACCACATTGCCCTATTTATAACAAAAACACGCCCCACGCACTTGCACAACTAGTCCAACTTGCACCACTTACACAACTTGCACCACTTGCCCACTTACACAACTTGCAAATTTAAAGATCCATTTCATAATATTTTAATAGCCTCCCCTAAAATGATCTTGTAATTTAACAACTTCAAGCATTATCTTTAATTTCTCAAACGAGCCTACCTTTAACGATTTCATTGAAATATCCACAATTTGATCTTTAGATTTATAAAATTCAAGCTAGATTTCACTGTCAGTCAAAAGCTCTTGAATACAATAAGACTTGATGCCGATGTGTTTGCTTCTCCCATGAAACATGAGAGTTTGGCCAGTGCGAAAGCCAATTTATTATCACACATAATTTTTATAGGACCGTCTTGTTCATGCATTTGCTAATTAAGCATCCCTACGAATCTCACACTACTTGACCTGCTGTAGACGCTATAACAATATACTCAACTTCAGTTGTATACAATGCAACAACTTGTTGCTTTTTCAAGAACCAGGAAAATGCTACTTCCCCAAGAAAGAAAACATACCCATAAGTGGTTTTCTAGGTTTCTATATCACGTGCCTAATCACTATCTGTGTACCTACTAAACTGAAATTGTTAGAGTACGTGTAAAAAATTCCATGATCTCTTTTACCTACCACATATCGTAAAATAACTTTCGTCGCCCGCAAATGTGATTGGTAAGACTTCTCCATGAATCGACTAATAATCCAAACTACATAAATGATACATGGCCTCGTCAAAGTCAAGTATCTTAAATCGCTAACAATAATTATAAAATAAGTAAGATTTATTAGTTTTCCACTTCCATCCTTCTTCAGTTCCAATCTTTCCATCATTGGAGTTCAGATCAGATTTAGCAACTTTATCTTGAGACGCTTTAAAATATCATTGGCATACTTATTTTGAGAAATGAATATACCATCAGTAGTCTACTGCGCTTCAATGCCCAAAAAATAGGACATTAATCCCATATTTGTCACTTCAATTTGACTAGTCATGCCCTCCCTGAATTCTAAAAACGTTGCTTCGGAATTTCTTGTAAATATCAAGTCATCAACATAAAAAACAATTATTAGATCACCTTTAGAGTTTGACTTGATATACAGTGTATGTTCATAAGGACATTTGAGGAATTCATGTTGCAACATATAAGTGCCCATTCATGTGTACCAAGCGTGAGGTGCCTGTTTCAAACCATATGACTCCTTCTTCAGTTTGCAAACTTGATTCTCATGGCCTTTCTTCACTTAACCAGGAAGTTTCTCAACATATACCTCCTCTTCAAGAACGCCATTTAGGAAAGCTGATTTGATATCCATCTGATGGATTTTCCTACTGATTTTGAGGTGCGAGTGCTACAGCCATCCGAATGGTATCCATAATGGCGACTGGTGTGAACACCTCAAAATAATCAATTCCAAGCTTTTGCTTAAAGCCTTTTAAGACTAGCCTTGCCTTGAACCGATCCACCTGACCGTCGGACCTGTACTTTGTGCTGTACACCTATTCGACACCGATTGCCTTCTTACTTGATGGTAAAACATTCAATTGTCATGTGTCATTTTTCTCAATCAAATGGATCTCGTCATCGATCACTTGAAATGTCCATATGTCCATTATGGTTTGATCCTCAACAAATACAACATCTTGGCTCTTTACAATTTTCTTCTCAATCGGATCATAAAGCTTGTAGCCAAACCCATCAGAACCATAGCCAAAGAAAATACATTCTCGTGTCTTGGCATCTAATTTATAACTCTCATCTTTGGGGACATGAACACAAACTTTGCAGCCAAATACTCTTAGATGGTCATCGGAAACATAACTTCGAAACCAAACCTTGTCTGGCACATCACCATCTTTCAGCAAAGTCATTCAACTGAGGTGTCTTTTGATGACGAATGCTGTACTATCTATAGTACTCATCAAATGGTACGACGCACTCTCCACCATTGTCCGAATAAGTACATTTTAACTTCTTGCTAGTCTGTCTCTAAACTAAAACATGAAACTATTTAAAGGCATCTAACTCTTGGCCTTTTGTCTTCAAGAAATAAGCCCAAAGTTTCCATGAATGATCATCTATGAGGGTCACAAAATAAGCAGCACCACCAAGTGTTAGTGGTTTGATTAGACCACAAACATCTAAATGTAACAAATATAATAAATATGACTTTCTCGAAAGAGGATGACTTTTGAACGAAGCTCTTCTTTGTTTTCGTGCTAAGCAATGTGTACACTTCTCAAGCTTCGCACTCCTTACTCCAGTGAGAAAATTTTGTATGACCAATAAGCCCATACCTTTCTCACTCATATGACTCAATCTCTTGTACCATAACTCAATTGCATTCTTATGTTCCACAAAATTATAGGAATCCTTGGAAATTTTGGCCTGTAACATATATAAAGAAGATTCTTTCTTTAATTTAACCATAACTAAAGAGCCTTTTGTGAGCTTCCATTGTCCATTATTAAAGGTACTACTAATGCACTCATCATCAAGTTTTCTTATAAAAATCTAATTCAACTATATATCCGGTACATGTCTAACATCTCTTAGAACCAGTCTTGTTCCATTAGTAACCTCCACATACACACTTCTCATACCTACAACTTCAGCCAACCATCGTTGCACATCTTTAATATGCCAAAGTTTTCCGAAGTATAGGAACTGAAAAACTCTTTCTTCGAAGTGATATGAAGCAAAACTCCATCATCAATTACCCAACTTGTCTCATTGCATGCCAAATTCACATCACCATCATTGCATACGATAACGAGATCATTAGTAGCTGTTGCAACCCGATCAATATCAATATGATCCTTTTTCTCTTTGTTTTCACTGCCATTTTTCTTTTCCCTTTTCAAACTAAAAGTAATTCTTCTTAAAGTGACCCTTTTTACCACAGTGATGGCATTCCACATCCTTCTGCCATTTTTCTTTTCCCTTTTCAAACTAAAAGTAATTCTTCTTAAAGTGACCCTTTTTACCACAGTGATGGCATTCCACATGCTTGTTCGTTTTTACCTTTCGTACCTTTACTTTGACTCCTCCCCCTACTTTCTGCAGCTAAGGCTTCAGAGTAAGGAGAAGAACTCTGATTTTCATTTCTCATCTCTTCATTCAGAATACCACTTTTCACAAAAACCATGGTAACAATACCATCAGGAGCAAAACTACACAATGGCACACAAAATACCTCCTGAGAGTTTGGAAGAGTACCAAGTAACCAAAGCCCAAGTTCCTCATCTTCAAATTTAATATTCACAGCTGAGAGCGAATCTATCACCCTTTGAAACTCATTCAAGTGATTAGATATGAATTTGCCTTTCTTATAACTCAATTGCGTGAACTGTTTCATCATAAATATCTTATTGTTTCCAATTTTCCAGGCATAAAACAACTCAAGGTTCATCCAAAGAGTCCTAGCATGTGTTTCTTTCTTCATGTGATTCAAAACGTAATTGATGAATAAAGCCGCACACAACTTTGTGCTCAAGAGCCAAATCAGCGTTGGACATATTTTCGGATTTTGAATTGCCAAACGTAAGTAAATACCAATGTTTCACACAAAGAAGGTCTTCCATTTTACCACTCCAAATATGGTAATTATTTCCATTAAAATTAACCACGTTACTCAAGCTCGGCTCCATCGTTCAATCACAAAAGATGTAACTAGGCTTTGATTCCACTTTTGTTGGAAAAAAGGATTCCCATTTTGATTGAACCTACGAGAAAATGATTGAACATGAACAAAGCAACAACCCAACCACAATAAAAATATATCAAGAATAACCACAACAAACTTTTAACGTGCAATTTACCAAAAAAAACTTTTAACATGGAAAACTCCCTCAACGTGAAAGATAAAAACTACGAGACCAATATCGGAGTCCACCCAAATCTTCACTATATAATTTTAGGTATAAAACCTAATTCCAACTCAACACTTGAGCACCACAATTTCCAAAATAATGAAATCAACAATTATAGCAAAGATCAAGCTATATCCAAGCAAGCTCAAGAGGAAGAAAATGGTGAAAACTCACCCAAACAGAGCGCTCTCGAATCAGACCAAAAGCTTGGCCTATGAGAATTCCAAATAGAAAACTAACCGTGCGAATCTGAAAAACAAGGAGTCACACTCCTACCGATGAAATTTCAAGTCAATCGGACTGTGAATCAATCTCCAATCATTGCTTTGATCAAGACTAGAATGGAGGGAATGATGCCGCCTCTCTCTCTCTCTCTCTCTCTCTCTCTCTTCGTCACGCTTCTTCAAGTTTCCTTAAAAAGCAAACACTAACCCTTCATGGGTTTGGGCTCAAGAAAAGCCCAAGATGGGCTGGACCCATAAGGCCATGGTTATCAGACCCGGCCCGGCCCGGCCGGTCGACCCGGTGACCCGCCGACCCGGGCCCTAACCCGGTTCGGGTTGGTAATTAACTCGAAATGCACATTGACCTGGTCAAATCCGGTCAAACCCATTTGACCCGACGGGTTGACCCCTGACCCGGTGACTCAGGTGTCGACCCAAACAAAACCCGACCCTTATAAAATAGGCTAAAAATCATCCAAAGTGTGTTTGATGAGTTTTGAACCCATTAACTTTTATGAAAATCCAATAACCCTAACCAATGGAGCCAATAGGAATTCATGAAAACTTGTTAAAACAAGTTTACTTATAATCTTATATTCAACTAATCAAGATAATTACTTTAAAATATGTTATAAATGAAGAATATTTAATTAAAATAATAGTCAGTAGATAATAATTATATATATATATATATAATTTTAATATACATTATAAAATAAGTATAATAACATAGCTTAAACTAAGGAAAATAGTATTTTATTGTTCTTATCTTAGAAAATAATAAATCATCAAGTTTGAGAAATATTTATCATATCACTTTTTTAACGACTAAAATAATCTTGTCATTGAAATATAACTATAATTCCATAATATTTTGATAATATCTCTCAAGTTATATTAGAATTTTATTTTTAATAAATTTATTTATCAATTTGATTGTGTCAAATTCAATTAATCCAAGAAATTTAGAAATATAATAACGAAATAATTTATCTTGTCAATGTTATTATTATTTTGCAAAGCAATTTGAAAAACTTAATGAAAATGAAAAGTTTTGCTATTTAAGTGGTAAATCTATTTTAATAAGTTTTGCTATTTTGTTGATTATTTTATATAGATTCTCTTTAAAAATATGTATAATTATAATTATTATGATTTATAATATAAATGTCATTGACCCGACGGTTGAACCAATGACCCGGTGACCCGGCCTCTTGACCGGGTCCATACCCGAGCCGGGTCTGATAACTATGCATAAGGCCCAAAAAAAAAAAGGAGGCTTAACAATATGCTCATGCATCACGCATACAGCTTGATTGCCACTTCATGATGTGAAACCACACATTCATATCATTTTATGATGTGAAACTACAGGTGTAGCCTTCTTTTCATTAGTTTCTTTAGTTTCTATCGAGTTCCCCACACCTGATATATAACTTAATGATACACTTTACTAATGAACTAAGGAAATAATGGATACCTAGTTTTTCTTAATCCAAAGTGATCTTGAGCAAAATAACCGTTCAATTGCCTGTGGGCTGAATCCATACAAAAGTCTCCCAAAAACAGCACTACTAATACTTTCAACAGTTAACATGGTAAGCAATCATTGTTTTAATCTAAAATTTACTTTCACTTTGGTAATAACTTTTCAAGAAAGGCTCAAGTGGAGTCCAAAATAAAAAATTCAAATGACCGGATGTTAAAAAAAAAAAATTCAAATTTGGATTTATTTACTGTTAGGATCAGTATTTAGTTTTCTTCAGTCGCGATCTCCGTTTCTTTGAAATTGGGCATCTGCTATCTGAATTGGTCATTGGAAAGTCGGTTCTTAATTTTTCTATTTTCTAGCAAATTAGTGTCTGGGGGAAAATAATTTTGGAAAGAATTATGGAATGCCCTATCTATTGCTTTTCAAATTTTCAGCCCCAACTTCGCGTCCTGATTCTTGATCCGCCCATGTTTTAGGATCAGAGTTCTTCACGATTTCCTTCCCCCTCCTTTCTTAATTGATGCACATGCAAGCCGTAGGTTTCTGGTTTGTTCTGACTTCATTAGCCTAGAATTTTTTTAAATTAACAAGCTCTAGACTTTCATTTAGTTTCTCGCTCACCCCTGTTTCTTTATCTAAATGTGTTGTTTATGGTCTTTAGATGTACGGATTTGTTCAATTCGTAGATCGATTTCTACTTTCTTATTTAATTTTCAGTTTGTTGTTGAAAGCTTATTTTTTGATCTTCCATGTTTGAATCGTGGACTCTTCCAAAATCATATAGTGGATGCTCTATCTCCTACAACTTAGCGTCTGAAACTTTTTTTTTTTTTGTTTTTCTTTTCTTCAGTCAGTTTGTCTTAAAACCCCCAACATATGGCTTGCCCGGAAAACCAATACCAGGAGCAAAAGCTAGTGTATGCATGTATTTCCAGTTATGGGGCCCTATACAATACAAAAAAAGAATGGTACAAATTTGATTTGGAAAAGGGTGAAATGCACAGTAAGGCTTTAAAGACGTTGCAATCTCGACATAAATGTCCTCTACGTTGCAAGGCGGTGGCCTTGGGTTCAGTCATCTATGTGTTTGGCGGCTCTTGGATTAGTTCTTACTACCCCCCTATACCACACGGTTATCTTGAGGTTGCTTATTCTGATACGCGTTCTCCCCACGATGGGTGGAAGGTCGCCCCTTCTATGGTATGTGCCCGGGTGCACCTGTTCCTTGCTTCCATGAACAGCAAGATTTACAGCTTTGATTGGGGAGAGATTTTTGGTGAGGTTTTCGATACAAATAGTAAACAAGGCTGGAAATTCTTGGAAGCACCTGACTCTTTTGAGCCCGTGTCTGATGGCGTAGTTGCAGACCCTTCGAGGGGGCAGATTCTAGTGGGATTCCGTCACGATGGCCTTTCAGCGTACTATCCTGATCTTGACTCGTGGAAAGTACTCGATGCTGGTTTTTCTTGGCAGTCATCTTCATCTGTCATTGTGGGTGATGTGCTCTATTATCTGAATGGGTTCGACCGCCCCCTTACTCTATGTGCATTCAATTTGGTCAACAATGAAAGATTGGAAATTGTCTGGGTCGACCATCAAGATATGCTTTCTAGGGTTTCCGTTTTGTCTTGGGATGCTATACTTCATTTGGGCAACGAGAAGTTGTGTCTGTGCACGTGGGAGGTTGTCGATGGTGCTGACAGCTCGCTTTGCAAAACAGCTATTTATTTTGCAGTAGTCGAAGTCCGCGAGGAATGTGCTGAAAATAAGATAGTCATCACTGTAGTCTCTTTTCCAAAGTTTACCATTGAAGGCCCCCACAATGTTGAAGATTGGGTTGCTATTTAGGTGAGGTGAGCTAAGTACTTCCTAATTTTGGTTACTGAAAAAATATCACTCTTATTACATGAAAGGACCTTTGCCTTGGGTAAACCATATTTTTTTCCTGAAAATTAGTTGATTTCAAGAAGATAACCTGTTCTAAGATTTTGAAGATTAGTTTCCAAAGGGTTATAACCATACTTTTTTGGGAGTGCTATCCTAATCTTTTATACCTTTTTGTTTGGCTTTTGCAGTTTACCTTGGACTAGCTGTTTCATGCCTCCGAAGCTTGGGTGCTGATGTTTGAAGTGGATGTGTTCCATTTGTGTTTACATGTCGTGACTATTTTATCCAACTATGTGTCAGGTGGCATGGATTTGCCTTCTTGTTTGCTTCATGAATTTATGCGACAGAATTGAAGCTATGCTGCATGTTTATTTGTTGGGTTTCTTTCCTTGATATTGGACTATTACGCTGGTTATTACAGTCTTAACATCTTAGAACACAGCACCGCAAATTATGTAAGACTCTCCCGATGTCACTAGTTTCGTGCACAAAAGCATAAAACAGCAAATTCAGGTGGTACAAGTTGGAACGAATTGGTCTGCTCGTTCAGTTTGAATTTTATTAGATACCCCCCAATTCACCTTATGCCACCTCCTGAGTTTACGGTTACTCTCATATTTGTGTTTTGATCAACCAAGGGCTAATTATAAGTTCAGCTCCGGTTGGGTTATATTTTTGAGGATTCCCTGCCTAAAAATTTAATATCCAACATATGGAGCTCTCCTAGGGGTCGCCTCTCACACGAATGCTCCCAGTTTCTCCAGGGTTCTTGCCAATCAAAGTTTCTCTCAGTAAAAATGAAATCATTAAAAGTGAAAAGTGTGTGTGTGTATATATATATATATTGGGTTTCACATGCTCCGCCCCTTTTAAAATAAATTTCTTCCTTGAAGTCGCCACAGTACTTCTTTCATTGGAATTTGCTTGGTTCGTAAAATTGGCCGACTCATTTTATCATGCTCACTCAACCCTTCAAGTGTTAAAATATGCACAATAAACATCAAACAAATTATTTTGGGATTCTACAATAAGAAGTGTTAAAATATGCACAATAAACATCAAACAAATTATTTTGGGATTCTACAATAAGGAAGCTTATGTGAACATCAAAATATATTTTATATTATGCCTAAAATGAATGAGAAAGAAATTTGCTTTGAACGTGATTATATATACATACATTATCTTATGCCAAAAACAAATTTAAGAGTTGAAATCAACAGCCCATGAACATTATATTAACCCAAAATAAATTCCTGAGTTTAAATTAACCATCCATGAGCAAGTCACGATGGGAAGCGCCAATGAGATAATACATCACGTAGTTTGAGACCTGGACTTGCAAAAAGATGACACGGACTTCAGAACTGATAAATCCCCAGCAATGCCGGCTACAGAAATTAACCAGATACGAAACAAAGGTAAAAAATTACAGCAAATCCAAACAAAATTCTCCCAATGATCCTAGACTCGCTGAAGTCAAGTCTTGGGCAGCTAGATCGCATATCAGCTCAGTTAACTGGCTTCGTACCCCCACTTCGTGAGCTCCAGAACGCCACATCCAATTTGCTGCCCCGAAAAACTTTGAGAGTTTGGAGAAAGTCATAAGCCAGAAAAAGGTATTAAAAAAAAAAGTCAGAAATAAGAGAAAAATTCAGGGGACTAACAGACCAACTTATTATTTCCAAGCTTAGAATCTGCCCCAACTTACCTTGAAATTGTCGGAAGCTGTGTTTCAAATGTTTTCCTATATGCAAGTTTTCCAAATCTTATTTATGTCAAACTAAATCAAAGTACATTTAAGGCTAAATTTGGAAGCATGAAATGAAAAACCTTTTCCATACCTAACAATGCATGCTTACCTCCTAGCGGCCCGTCGTGCTCAGCAAGTAAACCAGGGCTTTCTCTTTAAACCTGTAAAAGCACATAACATCATATAAAACGCACATGAAAAAGCGAATTGTACAGGGTGATATTACTTGCCTTTTATTCCATCTAGGGGACCTAGAATAATTCATGAGACCTTCAGACAATCGATTAAAGATGTCTGGAAGAAACCTAGAAACATCTGCCAATATCTCCGCTTCATCCAAGAACTATGGAAAAACAATTTTTTCAACAACTAACGATAAAAACTAATGCTTAAAGGGATAAAATAGCAACTGACGAAAGAACTAGATATCGAGTGATCTTACAAGGAAAGAGTCAACGGTAAGAAAAGAAAAAGGAGATAACTTGTATAAGTTACGATATCCTTTACCTTAACACGATTAGCCATATATTTTCCATCATTGTGATGAGTGAAAACAGCAACTAAATAACGCACTATGTCAACTTCCAGAGTGTAAGGAGCCAAATTCTGACCATCAGCATAAATAATTCGGTATAAACATGATAATGGGATGTCATCCCGCCAACTGGGATATTGAGGAGAAATAGGTGAAACAGAAGACAGCTGAGTTCCTATTGCAGGGAGAAACTTATTAAACTCAAGATCCAATATCCATGATTTCTTCATTAGACGATGCAATTTATGTATGAATTCCACCCTCTCCTCATCATTCCAAAAATACATGAGATCCATCAGGAATCTAGAATCAGCATACTGGCTACACAAAAAAAATAAAATAAATTAATGAATCAATCGGTCAATCAATCACTATACACACTCATCATTCAGAATCTAGCCAACTTACATATTGTCTTTCGAAAGACAAAACAGACCCATTTTCAACAATTCTGGAAGTTCAAAATTGTTATCTGCTATATCGCTTGCATCTTCGAAAGGAATTTTAATAATACTTAACATTCTCTCGTGTAGGTCTTCTACATCCGTGCACATACTCTTTATGGGATTCAAAGAAGGAAAGAATCTCCCGTGTTCTTCATTCAATGACACATAGATCCCATTCTCTAAATCACCAAAATAATCACCACTAGAGTGCAAAGAAATCATGCCACGTATCACATCACTACAAGAAAGGAATTATAACTAATCATATAAAAAAAAATCATTACTAAAATATTTTAAATACATATTTATTTACAACTTACTGTACAAAAAAGAAAAGAATTACCGAAATATTTTAGTGAAAGACCCGCTGATAATTCTCCACCATAACGGCCTATCAATATCCTCAAAGCCAGTCTTCACTTCTAAGAACTCAATGAGCTTCAATCTGAAAAAATGATCAAGTCGTTGCACCCTCTCAACGACCAAAAGCTTTGAAACATCCTTCATTGAGCCATCTATAAGATGCAAAACATTCAAAATGTTTTGCGTCTTTGCCCTTGCAGAATGTAAAACTTCATATGCCTCAATTGCATTGCTCTCATCTCCGAAAGCAATGAAGGTGACTTCATTAGAAATCCCAGGCAAGTCATACATAATCCCATCGAACAATCCCTCCTCATCATTTACTTGGATTGAGAATTCAAGAAACACTGAAAACTATAAATGACAATAAAGATGATTAATAACACTAAAAGACCAAACAAACAAATCGATTTAAAACCAAGCAAAAATTTAGCTAGCTATTGAAAAATCCCATCAGTTCATAGATTAGCAGTGGAGAAATTAAAGCTAAACAAAAAGTTTTACATGAGCACAAAACAACGATGTCGTTTGCAGCGTAGTAGATTTACCCTACGTCAAACACCTGCTAGAATGCCCTTAGGTTTAAAACAAGATAGTGTCCTTCCTACATTTGAGAGAGGTGACCAAATGGCTATGGTTTATCATAAAAACATGACAACGAATCAACAAACTACTGAAACCTAACCTTCAAAAAGTCGAAATGGAAAGTATTCGAAAACTAATTGGCAAATGACCTAGGCCAAGCCTACTCTTTCCTTTTTGCTTTTGTTTAATATTTTAATAGTCCCCAATTTATCCATAGTAGGCCTGCTCAGGAATTAAATTTCAAAAAAAAAAAAAACATTTAAGTGAGATTGGAGCCCGAAAAAATGAACAGAGATGAGATAGATTGGTCAGTAGAGTTTTTTAGTCTTTAATATGTTTACAAAAACAGGTCTTCAATATTTTCATACTACATATGGAGTATCGAGTACTGCATATGGAATATTTTCATACCACATGCATCAAATTTAGGTGCACTTAATGGCTCTGGTCCTGTGCACATGCACACATATATTGCAGAAAAACAAATGAAAGACGTGTGAGAAAAACATGATTAAGCAACTGGAAACATAAAGAATAGAAAAGAAAAGAAAAAAAGAAAAGGTTTCTTCCTATGACAAGGCCTAGTAACAATAACTCCCTAAGAAGCACTTGTATATCAAGACACTTGAAAAAAGAAACAACACGAAAGAATCTGAATAAAGAAACATGCATTCCCGGAAGTTGTTTTTCTTCCCTTAACCGGCTCAACTTGAGTTGCTCCAGCATATGGTTTGCTTTTTATGCACAGCCCCAGCTGTGTTATATGCAAAAACTATAAAATGCAAAACACGCAGAAATATGAATTGATAATGTACACATGAAAAGGGAATGCTTGGGTCAAAAAGCTGAGAAAAAAAGCTTTAAGAGAAAAAAGCACAGTCCTCGCCGGGCATCATCGCCTACCCAATAACAGGGTCTTTTTCTGTGACAACCTTGAGGGCAAGGTTACACACCACCCGAGTAATAATGCAATACCAACAATAATTTTTTTTAATTTACACATAGACAGCTTATAAAAAATAATATAACAGCCTCGCTAAATAAGAAAACCTCGTAGATGTGCATAATAATGCAGTAAAAAACAAATCCAAAAAGAATAGGATAAAACAGTAAGAAGATCGGCATCGCATTAGAAATCACAAGAATTCTAATAGAAGATATAAACAACAATTAAAAAACCATGAAATACATAAGTGGATATTTCTACTAGCACATAACTGAGCTTAGAAAATCAATCATAAAGAAACATGCATTTCCAGAACACATTTCAGAAAATACTTCGGTAAACCAACGCTTCATGTACCGGAACTTGTTTCTCTTCCCTTAACTGGCTCAACTTGAGCTGCTCCAGCATACGGTCTGTTTTTTATGCACAACCACAATCATGTTATACGTAAAACACTTATAAAATGCAAAACACGCATAAATATGAATTGAATATGTACAGGGGATCAATCCTACAAGCTGAGAAAAGAAACTTTAAGAGAGAAAGCACAGTCCTGGCAGGGCATCATGGTTTGCATACTCAATAACAGGGTCCTTTTCTGTAACAACCTTGAGGACAAAGGTCCTACGCACCACCCGAGTAATAATGCAACACCAACAATAATTTTTTAAATTTACGCATAGACAGCTTATAAAAACCAATGTAACAGCAACTCTAAATCAGAAAACCTCATAGACGTGCATAATAACGCAGTATACAACAAATCTAAAAAGAATAGGATAAAACAGTAAGAAGATGGGAATCGCATTAGAAGTCACAAGACTTCTAATAGAAGATATATAAACTACATTAAAACAACCATGAAATATGTGAGTGGACTTGTAACTAGCACATAACTGAGCTTAGAAAATCACTAATATTGAAAACAATTGTCTTAACAAAAAAATCCATTAATATAACTAAAAGTTGAGCTCAGAAAATCACTTAAAAATAATAATTTCGAGGGATATAGAAACCCAGCTTTCCAGTCAACTTGCATTCATTCTGGTTTATTAAGAAATAAATATATTAAAACTCGCACTCTTTCTGTTCCCTCGAAACACAATCAGCACACAATTGTCCAGCCAAGTTGGAACCACACTCCAGATAACTGGATAGTACTGTAGCCAACTTGGAACCACATTCCAGTTGAACATATAGTACTGTCAGCTTCAACAAGAAGCATGCACTTGAGAAAATAATAAATAAATACAAACCTTTGTTTGTGTAGCAGGTAGAGGAAGGCCTTTGCAAACTTCATATTCTATCGCCTCAGTACCTAGAGAGGGGTCTTTGCTCACATTGTCTTCCAATCCCTCCTTTACACTTGATGCACTAAAATCTGAAAATATCATAATCAGCAATATCATAAATGACGCAAAATTAAGAACTAAAAAAATTGTTCATCTCACCCCTTTCGTTCAAGCTGCTTTTGCTTCCTTTTCAGCTTCTTCTTCTGCTGCTTTGTCAGCTTCTTCTCCTCCCCCTCATTTTCTTCCTTGAGAATTGCTTCCCGATCCTCTGATATTTTTTGGGCATCCACTTCAAAATCGGACAAATAACTAGATCCAAATTTAACACCCACAAAATCCTAAAGCAAATAGAGCAAATTACCTCTAGCAAAACACACAAGACCTTTCTTTATTAAATGAATGCCTTGTCGAGCATATTTGACATGTTGAGCACAAAAAGGATCTTTCGAATTTCCCCAACCATCCACAACTTTCTTGAACACCACGTAAGCATCAAAGCCACGTAACTGATGGGAATAGTAATCACTGTAAAGAAAAGTGTAGAAGTTATTACAAACAAAAACGAAAACAGTAAATAAAAAATAAAAAAGAATTTGTTGATGTACCCAATAACCAAAAGAGTCTCAACAGATTCTGGCCCAGCTTGATGGGCAGCTAGGGCCACATTATGCGCATCTGCGTAAATTAAATAAATGTCAGAATTAATAGATCAAATGGAAAAAAAACCAGGGAAAAGGGGGGAAAAAAAAGAAAAGGAAGAAGAAGCTGATTTCGCTTACCTGTTAGCTTGTTTAGCCGATGCAAGCAAGCAGCTTTCAGACGCAGCAAGTCATGTTTTTTCCCAAAGTTTTGTTCCAGTGACCTTTCCACAAGGTCCAACCCAACCTGAAACTGTCTAGTACTTAAAAGGATTTGAATTTTATTTACAAGGTCATCAGGCGTTTTTGGCTTCTCCATCATTGAAATTTTCTGCTATTAGCAAACAAAAAATTAAATTAATATCTGAACTCCCAAACAGTTATGTGAGACTAACCTACACAAAAAACACCCGAACAGTTATGTGGGGGTGTTAAGACACCGTTTGAAGGAAAGGAAAACAAAAAGCCAAATTTCAGATACCAATTTATCACGGATAGAGCATCCACTATATGATTGTGGAAGAGTGCACAATTAAAACATGGAAGATCAAAATATATGCTTTCAACAAACTGAAAATTAAATAGGAAAATAGAAATTAATGGTAAACATCTACGAAGTAAACAAATCCGTACATCTAGAGACCATAAATGACACATTTAAATAAAGAAACAAGGGTGGTCGAGAAAATAAATGAAAGTCTAGAGCTCATTAATTTAAAAAAATTCTAGGCTTGTGAAATCAGAACATACCAGAAACCTACTGCTTGCATGTTCATCAATTAAAAAAGGAGGGGAAAGGAAGCTCTTGGATCATGAAGAACTCCGACCCTAAAACATGGGGGTTCAAGAATCAAGATGTGAAGTTGGGGCCGAAAACAAACAAAGGAGATTGAAATCTCGATAAGGTTAAGGTTGTTCAGTCCATCATCATCCATAACAGCTACATAATGGAAAAGGCAACAATCAAAATTTAACCTTTTACTGTGTTTGCCGTTTTGAACTGATCCACTAATAGCATTACACTCTTGACAAGCAAATATATAATAACAAAATGAAGAAAAGGAAATGCATAAGCAACCATATTCAAATCTGAGAAGAATAAAAGAAAAAACTTATATTTGAGCACCAAATAAAAAGGAAAAATTGATCAAAACCATTACAACATGTGATTGGCCCCCAACTTGAAGTAATTCATTTTTAAAATGTACTCTTCTTCAGTGGTGTCCATTTTCGCAGTAGCCACAAAAAGTTAAAAATCGAGAGCAATAAATAAGGCATTCCATAACTCCTTCCCAAATTATTTTCCCCCAGACACTAATTTGCTAGAAAAAAGTCAAGTCACGAACCGACTTTCCAATCCCAATCTAGATAGTAGATGCCCAATTTGAAAGAAACGCAGATCGAGACTGAAGGAAACTGAATACGGATCCTAACAGTAAATAACTGCAAAAGCACGCAAATCAAACTCCAAGGAGAGAAGAAGATATACGGAGGGAAGACAAAGACAGAGAGACAGGGAAGGGCCTTCCTCTGTGAGCTGTTGACTCACATCGATTCATTAGATATGGCTTATGAGAGAGAGAATAAGCTGTTCGATGAATTTTGGAGAGAGAGATAGAGAGTACCTGATCGATTTTGACGAGATGGAGAATCAGCGGCTCTGTGAGGATGAAGAATTTGCCAAGATGGAGAAGCAGCGGCTTGTGCGTATGAAGAAGGTTATCGCGTTACAGGTAGGGTTTTGACTTGGCCCCTTTTTTTTTTCTTTTTTTCAATTTTCCTTATTTGGAGGGCCTGATTTTGGGGCCATTACGATTTTCCTTTTTTTCTTTTTTTTTTTTAAACTTCCGTCTTTGAACATTTTATTTTTGGACTCCACTTGAGCTTGTTTTTAACGGTCTAGTATGAACAATTTTTTTCACAGGACTCCTTTACGTTCCATCTGAAATTAAATTAATTATAAATTAAATTGTTTACAAATTTAAATTGAGTGTTCGAAAACTAAGCCCAACTTAGGTCAACCCATATGAATTCTAAGCCTATGGCAATCGGACAGTTATTTTGCTCAAGATCGCTATGTAATAGAATAAACCAGGGTCTATTCTTTCCTTAGTTCATTAGTGAAGTGTATCATTAAATTATATATCAGGTGCAGGTAAATTTGGTAGAAACTACGGAAATTAATGAAAAGAAGGGTACACTTAATGGGTCCCTCAATTTTTTGCATGTGTGGTTTCACATCGTGAAGCGGCAATCAAGCTATATGCATGATGCATGACACATATCTGTGTAACCTTTCAAATCCCAGACACGTGACACCATCATATACAATGTACGAACTGCACCAAATCTTCAAGCCGTGAGAAAAATCTCTCCATTTCTCCCTCGTGAGAAATTGCCATTCAAGCCCTAGCCCCTAGATCTCTCCATTTCTCCCTCATGCTGAATCGTCAAATTTCTCTAGGCGTGAATGATGTAGGATTAAGGTCCATTAAAGCACGGTGGACCTCAGCCCGTTCAAGCGCCAGACCCTAGATCTCCCCATTTCTCCCTCTCCCTAATCAGAAATTGCCGTTCAAGCTCCAGCCCCTAGCAATTCCCAATCCCTCTGCCTTCCCATTCAATTCTACAAGCCTATGAGAAAGATCCCTTCATTTCCCCCTTATGAGAAATCTTCGGTAACAAATGAATGAAATCACATCTCCAACCCTTAGCAATTCCCAGTCCCTCTTCCTTCCCATTCAATTCTCAACAATTGTTACAACGATTCACCTCTTCATCTAAATCTAATCACCTATTTCATGGAGGTCCTAAGAATCCCTTATTCTATTATTGTAAACCTAAGTATTATCCATTAAGTGCAAATGAAATGATTAACTTCTACCAAATAATTAAAGGATGTACCCCTCCCTAATCATTAAACCCATTGTATCTTGAGAAACCAAACTGAGAGCCTCACCTGGATCCTTCAAATTGATTTATCTACCAATATAAGGTATTCATTACGATAGATTGTGCAGTTTTGTTATGTATGTTTTCAATTGATCAATCTTTGCTTTTCTATTTGTTTTCATGCAATTTATCGTGTGAAAAGTCTTTCGAAAATCAAAATATATTCTCCTTGTGCTAAATAAATTTATAGCTGATCGCTGATCCTTTTGATAAAATTGTTTACAATGTGATACAAAAAAATATACGTTTGTGAAATTATTTTATCTCCAGTTCCTTCCAAACAAGCGGAGCCTTAGGAAATGTTGACGTCGGGACTATTTAATTCATTAATCTTTTATTATGTTCTATGGTTATCTGTTTAGGTTTTCTAGAGATGGGAGTTATTTCTCGAAGATTAGATTAAGTAGATCTTGATTCTTCCTCGCTACAAAGAAACCTGTCTACTATAATAGTTAATGGTATCATTTTTGTTGTTTTTATGATGAAGGATGAGCACACAGTGAAGAACTAAAGTGACTTTATATCCAAAGGGGTTAAGCCTAGATAAAGAGAATTGCAAAGGAAAACAATCAAAAGATTGGAGGGGATGTTTAGTGCCTTCAGCAGATACTATTGTGATATATGCATCGCTAAATTCCCATGTATAGTGCCTTTTATCATGTTCATTGTTATTGATGGCCATCATTCAACTAACTGTTCTACGGGAAGATGTTGTCAAGTTTAGGAAGAAGAAAAATAGGATTTACTTATCAAGCTTAGAAAATGAAGTTTTTAACGATAGCAATTAGGTTTGGATGAGGCTATCTGAACCATAAATCATATTAACAATTGCAATTGCAATGTTGTGCCAAAAAGATTACTTACCTTAAGTTGAGACTATGCATACACTCATGATCTGCTTCATAAATAGGAAATTGGGGAGAACATCGTATTGCTATTCAACATAGAAAATAGCATAAAACTTTATGGACCCAACTGTACAAAAATACATCTTCACGGCTACAACAAAGATGAATAATTAATTACATGTAAAGACCTGTCCATTTAAAGTGTTACTACGAACATGTTGGAATGGTCCTCTCTTCTTATTGGATCATTTACTTTCGTTCTTGGCCATGAGGTTTGGCATTTCCAGATATCCTAAAACCATGACTGCTCAATCTTCTTGACAAACACCAGCTTGGAAGAAGAACGTGTACCATTTTAAAGCCTAATGCATTCTAATTATCATAGAGTTACTATGACACCCCCACCTTTCATACACTGAACAGGTGTACAAGGGTGTACTCTTTCATCATTCACTAAACGGTTTCCTATTATTAACATGGAAATAGGACCATATATGGCACACTTAATACTGTATTGCAGAATTTATCACAACCCAAGAGACGACTTAAAGCCACAGAACGCTAAAAATTTTAACTATTGGCAACCCCTTCCCCCTTGTTGCCGTCACCACTCGTGTAGGGTTCGTCTTTTAAGAATTTACCTAAAAAAGTTTCAACTAATAAGGGTGAGTGTGAATGAACACTCAGTAAGGGATAATCAATCAGGTGCATGTTTAAGAAAGATCAACATAGCAAATTCAACATAGTTTAGCTCGAACCATCAACTACTGAGAGATCCATAAGGTCATGAATGGTGTGTCTATTCAAATCCAGACATGGGGTCCAACTTTTGTGCATTAACCTAAGCATGGGGTCTACTCAACGTATCGAGGCCCGTCAACCAGCCATTAAGGCTCATACGTATACAAACCCAAGTACGGGGTCTACTTATACCTGCTTTCGCGGTTGTTCATCTCAGTCAAATGGGTTTAAATGCAACATTCAACAACCAACATGACAAGTGGGAACGAACAAATAGGTTCAACCACATTCAAATCAACTTTTGGGATTTCGACCACTAAAATGACAATAATTGAGTTGGTGGGTTATTAAGATAGTCTTGAAAAGTTCGATTCATCATGTCCATAAAGGCCGCGTGTACATTAGTCAGACCGAATGGCATAACCAGAAACTCATAATGCCCATAACGAGTTCAAAATGCAGTTTTGGGTACATCTTCTACCTTGACCCTTAGCTGGTGGTAGCCAGAGCGAAGATTAATCTTTGAAAAATGCTTCGCTCCTTGCAATTGATCAAAAAGATCATCCACTCGAGGAAGTGGATATTTGTTCCTAATTGTCACCTTATTCAGTTCTCGATAGTCTATACACATTCGAAAGGAGCCATCCTTCTTCTTTACAAACAATATCGAAGCTCCCCAAGGCGATACACTATGCCAAATAAATCCTTTCTCTAACAACTCTTATAGCTGAGTTTTCAGCTCTCTTAATTCTATCGGAGCCATCTTATAGGGCGCCTTGGCAATTGGTGCCGTTCCAGGTATCAATTCAATACTAAATTCAACCTCCCTGTCAGGTGGTATTCTTGGCAGATCCTCAGGAAATATGTCCACAAATTCATTACACACAGGCAACTTGCTCAGGTTCGAGCCGCCTTTCCCGGTATCCACCACATACGCCAGATATCCAACACACCCCTTTTGAAGATATCATTGTGCCTTAAGCGTGGATATAAGATGTGTGAATTGGTTATTGCGGTTACCATAGAAGGTAAAATCTGCACACCCAGGGAGACTAAAGTGAAGGGTTTTTTATCGACAGTCCAATTGTGCGTGATGTTCAGTGAGCCAGTCCATGCCAAGTACCACATCAAATCCTCGAAGCTCAAGTAGTATGAGGTCGGTCATTAAGTTATGGTCCCCCATACTTACGAGGCAGCCCCTAATCATGTGCGTAGCATCCATCATCTCCCTATTCAGGAGTGTTACGGATATGTGTCCATCTATTCGTGAAGGGGTACGATTAAATTTTCTCGCAAAGTTATACGATATAAAAGAATGTGTCGCACCAGAGTCAAATAAAACATGTGCCATATGACCATGAATGGGTAAAGTACCTGTCACCACTTCGTTAGATGCCTCCGCGTCCCTAACATTGATATTGTACGCACGAGCCACTGTGGTTTGGGGTTTACTACCTCTATTTCCTCCGGCAGCTTCCTTCTTACCATAGCAACTCTTTGCTTGATGACCTGGCTTTCCACACACATAACAGGCTCCTCGAGGTCGCGGGCAATCTCTTGCCAAATGTCCAGCTTGGCCACAACTGTAACATGCACCAATCGCCCTCAAGCAATTGCCAACCTCATGTCGTCTTCCACACCGATCGCACACCGGTGCCATCCCAAATCTTCTTTGTTCCTGACCTTGTTCCTGGATCTTTCTCTATGGAAATTTGGGCCTCCCCCCTCGCTGATCCCCTTTCCTCTCATCCAGTTTCCTCTTCCTATTTTCTTTACTTTGCAACCAATTATCACAATCTTTTTCCACAGTAAAAGCTTTCTCAACCAGTTCCGAGTACCTTTCCATTTGCAACACTGAAAGTCGGCTCCTGATCGAAGGTTTTAGACCTCCCTCAAATCATTTTGCCTTTCGCGCTTCAGTACTGACTTGGTGAGGCGCAAACCTGGCCAACTCATTAAATTTCGCCGCATATTGAGCTACTGTCAACCTTTCCTGCTTTAAGTTCAGGAATTCAGTTTCCATTCGATCCCTAACACTTTTCGGAAAGTATTGCTTTTCAAAGTGCCTTTTGAATTGACCCCATGTTATAAACTCTCATTCTTCTAACCCTTCACGCTCAGCAGCTCCTCTTACATCCCACCAATTTTGGGCTTCACCTTTCAGCATTATGGCAGCATACGGTACCTTCATCCTCTCGCTACACTCAACTACCTCAAATATCTTTTCTATTTCACGTAACCAATTATCAGCTTCGATGGGGTCATAGACTCCTTTGAACTCGGGCGGTTTCATTTCCCTGAATTGCTTAAACGTGTTATTCATCCTCACCGCCTGCCCTTGTGACTCCATGTTATCTTCCCTTCTGAACCCCACATTTCCTTAGAGTAGTGTAACCAACTGCACCAAGGCACCGGTTAATCCACTGTGGTCACCATTTCCCCTATTTTGATCGTTGTTGACTGAATTTTCAACTGGAGATGGACCCACATTCTCTGGTGAGACTTGTGTCATAGGAGATTGATCCTGTGCCATTCTGCCAACACAACAATACCCACAATATAGAATCACTACATATTCAATCATAGCACACACAACGGCATTTATTACACAAGCAGTTTATAGGTAACTATTACACATCGTTTACTACTAGCTCGCTCACACTCAAAAATATTATCCATGCTCAACCCGGGTTAAACAATTGGAATTCTCAACAAAACATATACACTCCACGAATAGCCAAGGATTCCCTTATCTGCACACACTCTTATCCCTACCAAAACCCACTTATTGGCTAACTAACCAAACATTTTCTTACCTAACCAAATATTTTCTTACCTAATGTCCACAAACATCCTCACTGTCTTCAAAACCTAAAAACCTTGGCTCTGATACCAACTGTGACACCCCCACCTTTCTTACTCAAAACAGGTGTACAAAGGTGCACTTATTCATCATCCATTAAATGGTATCCTATTTTTAACACAAAAGTGGAACCATAAACAACACACTTAATACCAAATTACAGAATTTATCACAACCCAAACGACAACTTAAACAACAAAAGCTCAAAAGTTTAACCACTAGTGGCTCTTTAACCCTTATTACCACCACCACTCCCTTGTGACATGTTCGTACGGGACCCACCTGAAAAAGGTTCAACCAATAAGGGTGAGTGTGAAAGAACACTCAGTAAGGGATAATCAAACGGGTGCAAGTCTAAGAAAGTGCAACACAACAAATTCAGCATAGCTTGGCTCGAACCATCAACCACTGAGAGACCCACAAGGTCATGAACGGTGCGTCTGTTCAAACCCAAACACCATGTCCAACTCTTGTGCGTTAACCCAAGCACGGGGTCTACTCAACGTATCGGGGCCCATCAACCAGCCATTACGGCTCATACGTGCATTAACCCAAGCACGGGGTCTCCCATTCCCGCTTTTGCGGTTGTTCATCTTAGTCAATGGGTTCAAATACAACATTCAAAAATCAACATAACAGGTATAACCGAACAAATAGGTTAAATCACGTTTAAAACAACGCTTTGGTTTTCAACAATTATAATGGCAATAATTGGGTTAGTGTCAAATCAACGAATCAGGCTCAAATAATAGATACAACCACAATTCGGATGAACAAATTAAAATAGACATGCCAAATAATTCTCATAAGAGCAAATAAGAACCAAATACTAATAGGCTCAACTATAATCAAGGAGATTTGAGACATTTCAATAAAAGGACTAAAATATCTCACAAAAGAACAAATCCCATGTAAAAGAACAAATTTTCCCTTACCTGAATTGATTCTAAGATTGAGTTTAATTTTACTATTTGTTTTCCCTCGGCAGTTTCACGTTTCTTCTTCCTTTTTCTCCTTCTCTCTTCTTCTTCTTTTTTTTCCTTCTTTCTTCCTCCTCCCCGCGCAGCTCTCACCCTCCCTCTCAAAACTTCTCTCTTCTTTCTCTCTCCCTCTCTCTCTCTCTTCCGATTCTCCTCTCCTTTCTCTTCCCTATATATATATATATCAAAACTTCTCTCTTCTTTCTCTCTCCCTCTCTCTCTTCCGATTCTCCTTTCCGTTCTCTTCCCTATATATATATATAATAAACAATCCCTCTTTTTTTTTTTAATAAAACGCACTCACCCTCCCTTTTTTTCTTCTCTTTCTTTTTTTTTTTAAAATTCTACTCCCCCTTTTTTTTAATCCCACTTCGCATTCCCTCCGTTTTTTAATTGCACTCCACTCACACGCACCACCCCCCACATATATATATATATATATATGTATATAGTATTATATTATACTATATTATATGCTATATCATGTTTAATTTGTATACAACATATAATTCCAGTGTAATGTACTCATGTCATTAATCCACACAACCACTTATCAGTCCATATTTACCATTTATTTCAAATCAAGATTAACTGAAAATTTAGGAGTATTACAATAGACATGCCAAATATTATCCGGAACAACAAATAGGACTCAAATACTAATAGTTTCAACTGAATTTACAAGTAATCAAGACGTTTCAACGAAAGAACTGAAATTTCTCGCAAAAGAATAAAATCAAAGTAAAATAATCGAATTTATCTTAAAAAAAATAGATCACCTTTACCTAGATTGATCGCGGATCAAAATTGACCTTATCCTTTTTTTCCACTTTGCCCCACACGTCTTCTCTCCCTTTTCTTTTGTTTTTTTTCCCTTTCTTTTCTTTTTTTTTTTCCCTTCTCTTCTTCCTTGGTCTCAACTTTTCTGTCCCCTTTCGTTTCTCTTCACTACTTTTTCTTTTTTAGTGTAAGTCAACTACTCATCAAAAGCAAGTATATATAAATATATAAATATATATATATATATATATATATATATATATTAATGTACAGCCCTCAACTTGGCCGTTTCTATGATAAGCTCACAATTTGGTGGCCGATTTAGTGAGCTTAGTCACTAAGTTTGGCCGTCGCCCCTCCTTACACCTGTACACACTAATTTAAAAAATATATATATATATATATATTATATTGTATTCAAATAGTACCCATTATATAATTCTAATGCAATGTACAACCGCGCATAAATAAATAATCAAGCATCGTTCGTCCACCTATTCCACTTTTCACCATAGTTGCCATTCTTGAATTATTATTGGCTTTTCGATCATATCATTTTATCATCTTGATTTTCCATTCAACACAACAACATACCCATTTATTCATTTTCAGTTATATGTTTAACACTTTAAATAGAAATTTAGGGGTGTTACATCTAGTTCCCATAGTAATAATTTCTTTATACTCATGGTTTGTCGACTTGCTAAATTTTAAAATATAATTCTTTACTTGGTTGTGATTGACAGCTTACTATCTTCCTTTCTTTAGTTTGGACCCGTTAAAGAAATATTGTTCCTAACCTAATTAACTGAAATTACATCAATTAAAAAAATAAAAAACCAATACAAATTTATCAAAATAGGAGAACCCAAATAAGAGGAATTCAAGGAGGAGCACACATAGTAAAGAACTAAAGTGAATTTATATCTAAAGGAGTTAGGTCTAGATAAAGAGAATTGTAAAGGAAAACAATCAAAAGATTGAAGGGGATGTTTAGTGCCTTTTAACTAATACAATTGTGATATGTACATTGCTAAGTTCCCATGTATAGTGCCTTTTACCATGTTCATTGTCAAGGTTAGGAAGAAAAAAAATAGGATTTACTTATTAAGCTTAGAAGAGGAAGTTTTTAATGATACCAATCAGGTTTGGATGAGACTATTTGAACCATAAATCAGTTAGCAACTACTATTGCAATGTTGTGTCAAAAACATTACTTATCAAAGATGTAAAACAAAAACATAAAAACCAGAAAGAAAGAAAAACATATCAATAAAACTACCTGATAAAGGGAGTGGGATGGCTGAACTCCCATCGCACAACATTGCAACAATTGTTTAGTTTCATAGCAAAGTCCGGGTGGTTGCTTATCTTCTTGGAATATTAGACATACAAAGACAGACTCATCAAAAGGGTCAAGATTAGGCCACTGAAATCTAGAAGTATCAATGGCATTCGTCCAACAAATAATACCAAATAGGTATGTCATAATTATGTGCATGCCATTATGCACCTCTATTTTGAACCTTTTTTTACTTATTTGTTTAATATGACTTAGTTATTATTATCTAATTAGACATGTTTACGAAGTCACTGACTTTGTATCTGATCAACTTTGTGGCAATAAAATGGAGAGAATCTCCTGAGATATTATTGTTTTCCCTATTGTAGAGTAGTAATGGGGTCTTTGCACTTATATGAGTGCAAAAAAATGTTATGAAGTGGTTTCAGCATGTTTTGCCATGTTCAATGTTGTTGGTGGTCATCATACTGTTGGTTTAGCACTTACATTGTTGGACTTGATTATTCTCACTTACCAAGCCTAAAACTTATTAAAGGTCTATGGTGTATATGCTACAATTAAATTATCATGTATAGCGCCTTTTACCATGTTCATTGTTACTGATGGTTATCATTCTATTAAGTGTCCTAGCCCTTTGATGTTGCTGGTATAGATATATATTGCCTACTTATCAATCCAAAATTTATTGAAGTTCTGTAACGTGTATATCAAAAATTGTATACATAGGTATGTCATAATTATGTGCATGCCATTATGCCTATATTTTGTTTGTTCCTTTCCTTGGCAATCATTTTTTCCCAATTTAATGGACATCAAAAAATACTTCGAAATAAAAATGAAAATGATTATGACTTATTCATATTCTTTTTTTACTCATATTCTTTTGCTTTTTTTTTTTTTAGTGATACTCCGCCTTTTGTTTGTTTGTTCTTAATGTCTAATCTATTTTGGCAGAACTATGTGTTTTAGTATGCTGGTATATTAGTGCAAACCAGTGCATAGTTGGACATAGTTGGGTTCACAATATTTTTGTTGGCTCTTAAAAACTTTAAACTTTTCTTTGCCTGAATATGCTTATAGTCTGATGCTTTTAAGTTGCTAAATGAATCTACATGCAAGTCGCAAACTCAAAAACAAGATTAGAAAATTAGATATAAAAAAGAGTACGAAAAAATGAACACAACGTAAATTAATCCTACAAGAAGATGAGAGATCTGAAAGTAGTTCCAAATGCCATAGTATTTTTTGCGGATGAGAAAGAACTGGTGTCTCCAGTTTGTGTTAGAGATGACTTGCTTAGTTTCTTAGTTCATGTAACTATAAGCAGATAATGAAAGCTAACTAGGAGTGAGTGTGTGTGTATTAGAATCCCTATGTCTAATAACTCCTTTCTTAGCTGCGAATTCCTTTGCTTCAATGATATTAGTCATTGGCAAAATATTTCCCAGCATCTGTAACATTCCATGAATGACTTTTATTTTTATGTTTGTTAGTCTAGAAAATGTTTTATCTTAGATGATCCATATTGTGTAAACACCTAATCAGGTGATGGGTTGAACATTTTTTGTGTTTATTATTTATTGTTTTTTTTGTGCCTTTGCTATTTCCATCTTTTCGTTTTTCTTTATTATTATTTTTTCCAAACTTAGCTTGTATACATTTTTAGTGTCTAAGGCCGACGTGTTTTATGTTTGTCTGTTCATAAAAGGTGTTATTCTGAGTGATTCATATTGTGTAAACACCTAATCAGATGATGAATTAAACATTTTTGGTGGTAAAATTCTTTGGTGAATTATGTTTATTTTCGGGCAATAAATCAAAGCACGAGCCTTTTGTTTGTTTGTATAAGTACTAGAATAAAGTTTTTTTTTTTTGGTGGTGAATCAAAATATATTAAACAACCAAAAAGAGAAGGTATTAAACATAGAATGTGATTGTTTTGTTGATTATTTAATTAGAAAAGTTTTGACTTATTGTGGATTTAGGCCTCGGCTCCATGAATTAGATAACACTAATATAGTCAGTTATATCCAAATCGTAGAGCAAATTAAAAGCTTCTAATTATTAGTAGGACCTGAGTCCCCTTGAAGTATGAGGTGAGACTAAAATGAGCCTTCAATACTATTTATTCAAAAATAATTATTGCAACCATTATGGAAAATTATCTCTCCAAGGATTGTTACTTTTGGTTTCTTCAATTTTTATGCTCATGTAGTTTTGTAGTTTTATTATTGTATTCCACTTCGATAATGTTCTTTTGTTCCTCATGCAGCAAATTGCCCTTTAATTGAATGATTCTAAGAGTAACAATCTATCGCTTATTCTAAGAAACTTTGGTGCAACCAACTACCTCAGGTCAAATCATATTCCCTTTCCTTGATTGTTTTAGTGAATTAGGCTTTTTACCGTATTTGTTTTTGGATAAGCGAAATTGTATACTATTTATTTGAAAACAAATATCATTCCAATAAAAGCAAATGGATGTAGATGGATAATAAAATGTGTTGTTTTCTGTCAGCTATTTGCAAAATTTATCAGGTATTTCTAAATTAGCTAATTATATAGTTTTATGACATTCCTATCAACTCCAAAATAGTAGTTGTTTTTTTGGTTGTTTATTTTAAACCCCTTACCTTTTCAAACGGTGGACAGCTGGTGGTTTCCCGTCCTAGGTTAAGCGGTTTCTTGACGTCATCGGTGGTTCCCATAGTTCTGAGTTGCTGGTTTCTTGTCTCTCCCTCCTTTTGGCAAAAGTAAACGGTGGGCCCTTTCTGAAACTGATACTAATAAATATTTCGCCTCCTGCGTTTTCATCTCTCCTTCGCGTTTCTCTTTTCCTTCATAAATTTCTCGGATTGGGGAGTTATCCTGTGGAATCGGCCAGATTTTCTGGTAAGTCTCTATGTCTTATTCGTAATTTGGATATGATGATGATCGCTTCTGTTCAATTGATGCCTTCATTCTTATTTACAGTCTGACTCTGGTACAAGTGTATCCCTTCTTGATGGAACTTACATTCTACTCATCGTCATTAACATCCTATTCATTGATAGATGAATTTGGGTTTCTGAAGTGTGCATCGGGGAAGGAATCTTCAGCCAACATAGAAATTTTTTTTAAAAAAATTAGCATGATATATGAATGATTTTTCTTAGAAATGATCGGTACCATGATGCACCTCCTTTAGGAGCCTGTTGTGTTTTTGAAACAAATTTCTCGAGTCTATTAATCAGTATAATTATCAGTTGTTTTTTGTTTCCCAGGTGGGAGTGAGATTGCTTGCAAATCATTATAACGTTTTACTCTTGCTCCTTGTTGCATCATTGCTTGCTCATGGAAATTCAACTTCGTTTGCAGCGCAGCTTTATTCTGGCAGATTGTCAGGACTCGGGATCAGCCTGATTCCTGCTTCTGGATATCTTGCGGATGCATTGTTTCTAAACTTTGAGTGTATCAGATCTATTTCAAGCTATAGATTCTGTTTATCTAACAAGTTCTGCTTCCTCAAATTTTCGTAATAAGGAAGAAGTGGGCTCAGAAGGTTTGACCTGGGCCTGTAGTGAAATCCCATCTTTCTGGTTACTTCAATTATAACATTTGACTTCCTTGAGATTCTGACATTAATTTGGTGTTGGAATCTCAATAATATTGTTGTACAGAATTTTGACCAATAATGAAGCCGAGATTTAAACCAGCCCTATTATCTCTGCTATTTTTCATAGCATTGCTTGGCTATGCGGTAGCAGATCCAGAAAAAAAAGATATCACTAAAGGTAAGACCTGCTCCAGACAAAAATGTCAGAAGTAATGTTATAGATGGCACTGGTTCTGAGGAAGCCTTTAGTTTTGAAAGTACTGCAAGGAAGGGTGGGAACAATAGGGTTTCAGTTCCACAGTAGCATTGTTTACACTTGCTATGGCTGCTGCAACTGGTTTAGGTGCACTACCATTCTTCTTTGTCGAACTTGATCCTCAGTGGGCTGGGATATGCAATGGAATGGCTGCTGGGGTGATGCTTGCTGCGAGCTTTGACTTAATACAGGAAGGTCAGGTCCATGGCAGCGGCAACTGGGTTGTGATTGGTATTTTGGCTGGGGGCGTATTCATATTGCTCTGTAAAAAGGTAATAACCTTTGCCTTCCAAATGCTGCATTTATCTAAGACATGTTTAGTAATTTTCTTATCTGAAGTAGCAGGTACGTGAGAAATGAAGTCACTGTAAGGTTAAGTGAATGTATCAATGCACTTCTGGTATCAAAAAGGGGAGCATTATAAACCAAATACGAATGAAGCTAATGTATCATATGTCATGTTATTTTATTTATTTATTCTGCTTGATCTTGGAACAACTACCTGTCATTTCCAGTAGTATAAAGTTTGTGCTTATAACTGGAGAGTAGGTATGCCTTCCTTTTTGATGGTTATAGAGGAATGTTTTGCACACTCGCAACTGCAATCTATGTCAACTATATACATCTGTTTCTTTCAAAGAAAAATGCTTAGACATACTAACATTATGTGTCACATCACTTTTCATTTTCAGTTTCTTGAACAGTATGGGGAAGTAAGCATTTTGGATATAAAAGGCGCAGATGCAGCTAAAGTTGTCCTTGTTGTTGGAATAATGACTCTTCATTCTTTTGGGGAGGACTCAGGTGTTGGAGTCTCTTTTGCTGGTTCCAAGGGCTTATCTCAGGGCCTTTTGGTAACTTTGGCTATTGCTGTGCACAACATACCAGAGGGTTTAGCTGTGAATATGGTGCTTGCATCTAGGGGGGTTTCTCCTCAGAAGGCATTGTTGTGGAGTGTAATTACATCGTTGCCTCAGGCAACATCTTATGCTCTCTTGACACGGAAGGGGTTGCAAGTATGCAGTGGGCAGAACTATCACTCTTCAATCTTCTAGAGGGATTGAGGGAGAATATGTGGAGAGAGACATTTTGGACAAGATTCTTGAGATATGACACCATTCTCTCCATGTTTATAATGCTGGCGCATTTTTTGCTGCTTAGTTGTTTGAGAATGCTTAGTGACCTCGAATTATATTTTGCAACCTTATGTTGTGTGTTTGCAGTTGGTCAGTTGAACCTTATTATCATTTTAAATGCTTCCACTGTTTATACTGTGTTTCATTTCTTGAATTTGAGGCTCCAGTTACCTATGTTTAAGTTTATAATTCATGTTGAACTTGACAACTATTAAAAATAGAGCAAATCTTTTTGAAAGTGAAGTGAGATTGTTTCTCAGACAATTTTCATTTACAACTTTGGCGCCTGCAGTCAATTATAGCCGTTCCTTCATTCATTTGTGCCGATGCATTTAACAAGTTTCTACCTTTCTGTGCGGGCTTTGCTGCTGGATGTATGATCTGGATGGTCATTCCTGAGGTTCTTCCGGATGGATTTAAGGTATCTTCCCTTGATAATGGACCTGCATGGATACCCAGCAAACATCTTTGCAAATCTTTTTTTTTCAATTTTTTAATTTGATTATCAACTTCTGCATTATGTGTTCTAAATTGCACTGCTTTTGACTGCTTGACCTTTGTTATAAGTTGAGCAGAATGCACCCCAAAGTGTTGCCTGAACTTGTAGAATGATATTTTGACATACATTTCATAGGTTATTGCTATTCCTTTTTTTTTTTTTTTAATAACAAAAACTAGATAAACTTTTATAGCAGTATTTTAAATCCTAAATGCCAGACCTTTGTTCACTTATAATATAAACAAAGTCTCTCCAATGTGCTTTGAGTAGCTTTCTTTTGCACAGATATTTTCCGTTCTTACTTATTTACTTACACAGATACCCCAACACTGTGAAAACCTCCATTTAGCAATCCGCGCATTATGATTTTTTAATCTTTTTCTTTCCCGAGTGAGCTCTTAACCAGGAGGGGCTTTATTCTTGGGTGGGGGATTGCATGTTTTCCGTTGTGCCGAATTTTCTTAAAAAGACCTGTTAGCCGCCTATCGCTTCTTCATCCAAGCATTTCAGTGTGTATAATAAGTTCTTAAAGATGTTAGCCAGTTTTTATAATTTTCTACATTAATGTTGGTCTGCGGGTAGGGGATTACATATTGTCGAATGTGCCAAATTTTCTTAAGACGTGTTAGCCAACTTATCCTTGCCTCATCCAAGCATTTCAATGCCTATAATATGTTTCTTAAAGATGTTATCTAGTTTTTAAAAAGTTCTACATTAATGCTGGTTTCTTCTGGCTGTTTGGTTATAGGAAGCTTCTCCATCTCATGTTGCATCAGCAGCTGTGCCCTCTGTAGCCTTTATGGAAGCTCTCAGCACTGTGTTCCTGGATTTTAGCCATAGGTACAAGTTGATTGTTCTGAATGGCTTGTCTTTCATTTCTTTCCGGGTGACTATACAAATGGTATGACATGTTGCATGAACCATGTGCAAAGTGCTACTGTTAATAACAAGAATTGATCTCAATTTATTGCTTCTTTCTATTGTAATTCACATTTAGTGCAATCAACACATGCATGTGCATCCACACATCAAGTTGTTTTGAACTACTAATGACATTGTTGATTTTTTACTTTTTTTTTACCTGACCTGTAAAATCTCAATCTATAGAAAAGGCAACAAGGGGTACAAACCCATTATAGAGTGAGATGACACTGTTGATTTTTACTCAAATGAAATAGTTTTCCTTTCCGACATGTACACAATAAAAAATAATGACATATATTTGACACACAGCATGAAGTCTGTTAAATTTCCACATGGACATCAAGCCTGAAATTGAGAACTAGAAAATAGGTGGGTGGCCCTACCTTATAAATCTTAATGTTATTAGTACGTGATGGCTTTGTCTCCATATTCCAATCTAAGAGATTCTGAATTTGTGAAAATTATGCCTGGAAATTCTTAGAAACCTAAGACATGTTAGATAAAGCCTTGAGTTGAGCATAAGAAGTTCTTCTGCTAAAGTTAACTTGTGAGGTTTCCAAGAGTATATTTTCACACATCAATTGCATGGGTTTTGACCTATTAAAAATTGTGCTGCTTAAGTCATTAACAAATACTCAGATGTTCAGAATGATATTATAAAAACCTTACTACAACGATGAAAATGACAAAAATAAAATTTGGGCTTGAAGTTTGTGAAATACCTTAAATTGTAGACATGATTAGCTCTGCCCACATTCTCCTCTAGTTGTCTAGTGGTACCTCCATATGTATAATAAATCCTTGTAATTACTAGGTAGGGTGCATTTTGATTCACCAAACAGTATTTTTGTGTGTGTATATATATGTTATGCCGATTTTTATGATGAATGTTGAATTACTTTTTATTGCAGCTCAGAGGATGCATATGGTTTCTTAGTTTCACTACTTTTCGGTGTTGGCCCGTTGTGTGGTGGTACTAATCTGGTTGCATTTGCTCTGGCTTTTCATCTTCAGCATACTCTGCTTACAGGTGTAGCCTCTGGTATTGCCTTTGTCCTTGGTGCTTGGGGACCGCTACGGTTGCTTCTGTCTTCAAAGATGGGTTTTCTCTTGCTCTTGTCACTGCTTGCAATGGGACCTGCATTTGTCCATATTTTAACCTCCATTGTTCTGAAACAACATGCAAGCTGCAAAAGGAGTTCAACGAATGCCTTATCTGCAGTTACAGGTCTTTCAATAAGTGCCCTCACCATTCAGTCGCTCTTTTCTTGTGTAACGGTTGCCTTTCATGCATTGTCCGAGGGGCTTGCACTTGGTGTTGCTGCTCCGAAAGCCTATGGGATTGGTTAACATATGCTTCTTCCAGTCTCTTTTTATGGACTACCTCGGGGAGCTGCAGTAGCCAGCTGTATCTTTGGAGCAACAGACAACTGGCATGGATCCCTTGCAGCTGCTGCAGCGATTGGCTTTGTGGGCCCGATATCTTCAATTGGAGCAATACTTGCACAAATAGACTACAGTGGTCTAGACTACTTGATGGTGTTTGCATGTGGGGGATTAGTACCAACTTTCACTAACATAGTTGGGAGAGCCATAAAACTAGATGCAAAAAAGTGTAATTTCGGGGTTGTGCTGGGTGTGGTATTAGCGAGTGCCTGCCTAATGTGTACGAAGCTGGTTTGCTTGCACACACCCTACTGCAACTCAGCACCAGAGGCTGTCAGGTGACTTGGAATCAATGCTTGATAGGTTTAGATTACGCAAACTCATTTTGATATCTCGGAGCAAGAAGAAAAAAGATAGACAAAATTATACCAGGAGAATATACTATTCTATGTGAAGTAAGGGAATTTCTTTCTATTTGTTGCCTATTACAGTTTTGTTTGCGCTCTCTGTTATTCATGCAGTCTGGGTGTCTACCATTTCAATTCAACGATGAAAAGATCAATCTTATATGGAAAACTTTGTTTTGTTCGGCATGCCCAGTAAAGGGAAGGGTTTAGGTTTAGATTTAGGTTTGTGCATGAGAGGGAAGTGAGCTGATTGCTGGACACTGAGGGAAGTACATGGCCTGCTGGACTCCTGATTTGAGAGCCCCCCGGTCAAGCTTGCTTTGCTGGGTCTTCAATTTATTTGGCACCCGTTTTCCCACGAGGGATGAAGTGATTGTAACAAATTTTTGTTGTTGCATTTGTCTTTAAACAAAATTGCTGATTGCTAGCATTGTGGAATCCTGTTTGACATTGTAGGATGATTTACATGTTACAGTTAACAGGGATTATAGATTAGGCTCTTCCATCATGCATAAAAGATGACGAACAGAGCGAATAAGACCTTTTATGTTATGCTCCAGTTAACTACATATATCAAGTAAAACTAAAGATGGATCAAGAGGAGTTTTAAACACCCCGCTAAGTGTTACGCACAGCTAAAGGCACGCCATTAACAAATGCCTCAATTTTAAAAGGTTTGAAAACCTTGTTTTTGCTCCTCTTAATTGTTAAGAACATGGTACTTTTATGGAGACCAGTTCAAGGGAAGGACCAGACATTCAACTAGTATATTTCCCCCTCGCTCCTTTGAGAAAAGGGATCTGAACCTATCATTATATAAGATTGATTTCAATTCAACTCCCATATTAGAAGAAATCTAGTAAGGCGAAAGGGGAACTTGTTAACTGCAAACAGAAGAGTTGGATCACATATTCCTCCTAGGCTACCAAACAGACAAAGCAGCCTGAGAACAGCTCTTCAATTATTATATGGGTCCATCGAGGCACCGCAGCAGAAGCAAACGGGCAGGAAAAAAGAGACAAAATCTGATCAAACATTTATCATGGAAACACCATGATTACAGCCACCAAAACACAAAAGAAAGCAACCCCAAAATACCATGGTGAAAGACAAGCAACAAAGAAAGATCCATCTTCCTCTCTGGAAACAGGTGCAATTCAGTATCTGTGCTCCAACTTTTCTTTCTCCTGATACCTTTGCACATACCTGCATCCCATAACCAACTCATTAATCCATCTATTGTATTGCAAAATCTTCAACGTGAGTGATGACAATAGAGTGACCCCACCACCCAACAAATAGCTACTATATACATCAAGCAAGAAACCCTTTACCTAGATCTACAACCATATATTTCAATAAATCAGATAATAAAACAAAAGCATATTGAATTCAAAGAAGAAACCCTAAAAACCCAAATCTGGGACTAAAATATGCAGCCAGAGGGGGGTAAAACGAGGCTAGTCTCAATGATTAGCAATATACGATCCACGCATAAGGATAGAAAGAGAGAGAGGACGCATACACGTAGGTGCCGATCAAGGGACCAAGTAAGAGAGAAGCGCTGATCCAGTTCTCTGAGATCTTGTGATGGATCTTATTTGGCAAATCCTTCCAAAGCCCACTCATCACCTTCTGCTGGAACGGCGACAGCGAATATACGACCGCCTTCATCTTCACCGGCGTCTTCCCCATCTCTCTCTCTCTCTCTCTCTCAATTTCCCAAATCCCTAAACAATCCGTTCCCCTTCCTCACGCACCGCGAATGATGACTTTATACTTCTATTTACATAATTGTCCCTAATGTTCTTTGTATACCAGTCCAGCCCTTCTGTTTGAATTATCTGGGCCATTCTATCGCATGCCGAAGCTATTCAATTATGAAAAACATTTTTCATTTGTCCTACTAAACATTTTTTTTGAATACACAGAATATGTCCTAAGCTATTCATTATTTTTATTTCTTTTCCAAATTCCAATGATAAGGAATATTATTGAATATAAGATTAAATATAGAAATACAATCTTCGATTTCTATAGCTAGACAGGTCGTAATGACCCGAAGGACTTCAATTTGATGCATTATTTTACGAATTTTAACGGCAAGTGAAAAATCAAAACTAGTTAAGCCCATGCAATGAGCCAACTGTTGCTTTTAAACTTGGATTGAGCTTCTGACCTTGAAATGTTTATGGTGCGGTTGTGAGAGCTTAAAGTTAACGTTTACATGAAATAGAATGATAAAAATAAAAATAGAATAATAAAATATAAAAAAAAATGAGAATAACAAAATGAAATGATCATTCCTTTGAACCAAAAAAATCATTCTTTTATTTTTTATGTTTCTAAATATTAGAGTGAAAATCAACTTTCTCATTCAAATGAATCCAAACAGTTTTAAACCCAAATCATACAAATGTATAAAAACCCTGCAAGGTGCCCTCTTAATAAACACACTTATGTTTTTGAACTATTTCAGATAAAATAATCCCATCATACATGAACCTTTTCTTTCTGTGCTTGGAAAATTCTTACACGCACTGAGAAGGACAAAAAACTACAGCGTGACCCAAGAAGGGATGGATCTAAAACTAGGAAACTTCAAAATAACATCCTGGCAACTAGATGGATCCATGCAATGCATCAGTACGCAGCATTTACCCACTTCTTGGGTGATTATGAGGAGTCAGTTAACTAGTCATATACAACTCAATCATCGCAGATATACACGTCCTCCTCAGAAGCATCGACAGTTATGTTGGAGCCTCCCCTTCAGTAAATACATAAGAAACAGCAGCAACTCAAGGGCTGCGGGGAGATTTCTATGTCAGAAAAGGCCTTGGACCAAACCCTTGTAGGGGGTAGAAACTTTTCAGATGACATGGTACATACAAGTTTAGAGACTACCAAATACAATGCCTGTGAGCTCAACAATAAAAATGTAATTGACATAAATGAGTTTAGGTTCTCCAGGCAGTCACTAAAGCAATATATCTAGCCGGAGCATGAACAAACTTGTAACAATTTCAATATCGGTAGCTAAGCAATTCAAGTAATACATCAAGTACGAATGAAGAAGCAGTGGGAAACAAAATCATGTGGTTAGACCTCTGGCTAACTCTCATCAGCAAAGATTAACAGCAAAATTCACTATTTTAATGTGTAATAGTACAAGAGAAGGATTCAAAGACAACCAATTTACATGCCCTGCAGTCCTTGCACATCCTTTTGGAAGTGTGTAAAAAACAAAAAAAAAGGATAAACTGCCAGTAAAATGGAGGTTGCGAATCCAACGGAAGCCACTACCAATGTAGATCCCGAAAATCTTTATGCCAACATTTTCCAAAAACAAAAACAAATAGACATACCATACCAAAAAGTTGTCAACAGTGTTGTGGGCAACTCTAGGAAAACCAACTGAAAGCAAGTATAACAAGGGACAAAAGTTTTGCAACATTACGGGTAAAAGATATTCATCCACATAATAGTTAAAATATGTCATATACAAGAAGTTATTTGCGTAGTTGTTACGGCGCCAAGGCGGTTGACATCGAGCATGGAGAGCCTGAAAGCTTAGGCGCACACCTAGGCATCCTCAAGGCAGTTCAAGGCATCCGTTAATAAAATTCATGATTTCACCTCCCGATAGCATACTTATACATGCTCTAAACATGGAAAATAATGGCAAACACTTGAAAGTAAAACACAAATACAATATACAACCACAACTTACCTTATAATACATCAAATTAAAAACATCAAAGCAGCAACCATCACAAAATTAAAGCATGATATTAGCAAAATCAACAATAATACATACTAATAATACCATAAGTCAAAGGTAAAACATATAATATATCACACAATAATACATACTAGGTTTCGTGTTTTAAAAGATAAAGCCAAGGCAACGGGTTGGCTTCATGGCCACTTAAGGTGACGGCTTACAAGCCAAGGGGCACGCCTTGGCCTGGGGTGAGCACGGCGCTGCATGCCATGCTTCCCCTTCTTCGCCTGGACTTCACAACTATGGTTATTTGATTGAAAAATTATATTGATAAGCCAAATAACTAGAAGAACTATATTGGAGCAAAAGCATGAAAATTTGAAATATCAAGCCACTTGGCTCTTAAACCTATCTAACATCTCATGACCTGATTCTTATTTAGCATTAGAAATAACAGTCATGTGAATAGATATATTTGAGAATGGGACCTATAAATGGAAATCTCACAAAACCTCTTAAATAGAAGAATCACATAATAACTAAGGCAAACAGGAAGGGGGAAAAAAAACACAGGAAGCTTGTCATCCCTGGATGGAGGCCATTCAAGCCACTAAATTTATCCCTGCAAGCGTGTAACGTAGGAGGGGGGGCCTTCCGTGCGACAGTCATTTAAGTCTCGTGTAGAACCATGCTACCAGATTTGCATCCAAACTAGTCCAAATGGGCTGCTCCGACCAAGTATCAATAGGTAAACATTTCATAGAAGTCACACTAGCAAGATAAGAAAGTTAACAACATAAAACAAATTATTCAATTCTGGTCCATAAGAAGTATCACAAAACTGCAACATCTCACACAGAAGAAACAAAAATGCATTTTGGAATAACATTACTTAGTAGATTGGCTGTGGGGCAAATCCCCACCACCATGTACCATATTCTCCTTCTCTGCAGCCGACCCCATCTCCACCACACCTGTCTTTTCTCCCTCAACACTCTGTGATCCCGTTGACCTCGCCAATATCACAAATGACATCCCACCAAGAACATTATTCAACAGTCTCAGAACTATAACTGAAGACTTGAACACCAAGGGAGGAACTCCCTTTGCCAGCAAAAACTCGACCCCATTCAGAGTTTGGTATCTGAGGTTAGCGCTTACACCCATGTGGATCCCCCAGGTAGAAGCATTCAAGAGAGTAGGAGGGGGCTTGTTTGGAGTCTCGAAATTCGGATCCATCTTCTTCCTCATCTTGATCAACCCATTCGAGATAGCCGTCCCCACGAGGCCAGCACCGAACCCAACCGCAGCAAAGAGAGTTCCTTTGTACACAAAAGTCCCAAGTCGATGTAAGAGGCCAAAGGCACCAGGTTCAAACATGTGGCTCTTCGGGCAATTGGCGAAGATGGCTGGGAGATTGCTGGCTGATGAAACAGACGCAGTGGGTGCCAACAAATACATGAGAACGAAATTCATGATGGATCCAACGACGAGGGTGGAGAAGACGAAATCGAGCTCGTTGAGTCCGAAATTAGGGCGCGAAGCCATGTCTCCAAGAACGCAAGCGCTTAGCCCCACCAATTCCTCCATTAGAACCTTGAAAGGGAACTGCGGATCCGCCGTAACCCGAGATCTCCATCCACTGAGAAACAGGCCTAAGATCCCGAGATCCTTCGCCGACGAATCGTCCGAATCACCACCTCCGCTCCCTTCGGAATCCCACCCTCCGCTGTCGCCGCCGCCGCCGCCACCGCCTCCGCTTCCGCGGCCTCCGGCAACCGAAAGTTGGAATTTTTCAAGAGGATTAGGGTTGAGAGGTCCAGTACGGAAATGGGCGAGAGAAAAGTTGTGAGAAGAGGAAGATGGGAATGAAATAGATGGGTTTCCGAAAGCATGGCGAGGATGATGATGATGACGATCGGGGGAGGATTGGTAGTTCCTAGCAAGAGGAGAGCAACGAAGCTGAGAAATGGCGACCATGTTTAGCAGTGAGATAGAGAGAGAGGGGGGGCAGGGTTTAGCGTTGCAATTCTCTCTGATCACACAAGCACTCCTCCTGTAAATACCAAAAACAAAATGTTAGGATCACTGAAGAGAAAAATGGGAAAAATGTAATCGGACAACATTGACAACTGAAGCAAACAGACACAGATACCTCAGTGATGGGTGAATTCAGGCAGCAGAGAGAGAGAGAGAGAGAGAGAGTAGGCGTGGTAGAAAAGCAGAAGAACTCTACTCACCAACCCCACTCGAAGAAAAGAACTTCCATTTATTACCTAATACATCCTCCGCTAAACCAAGGAATCTACCCAAACTACAATCAAGGCGGATATTTACTTTTTCTCCTTTTTTGGGCTAAAAATTTTGAGTGACCGATTTATTTCCACACTAGGTTGAATCAAGGAGGGTTAAACCTGAATCAAGTAGACCCGTCCTGATTCATTGCATTCATTTACAGAAGATTAACTCCTCCATTGCTTTATTCAGCATTTGTTATTTTGATTTGAATTGACCAATATGGTCTACATATATTAAGATAAATCATTTTGACCCACTTTTTTTTTCTCCCAAAAAACAGAACACACACACCCTGGCCCTTAGTTTATAAGTTGATTTTTTGTTACCCTTATTTAAAGGAAAAACTAATCTCATCCACAGTTCTACCAATCACGAGTCCCAATGTTCTGGTTTTTGTTTTTTGTTTTTTTTTGGGGGGGGGGGGGTTGGGGCGAGGGTACGAATAAACAAAGTTCTCAACTGAATGATACACTCCTCTACAATTTTGTTTCCTTCATGCCCTCCACAGAAATGCTTGCAGCATCAACATATGTACGAATCCATAACTTATATTGCACACCTTTTAAATGTTACATACACAAGAATAAATTCAATAGATGTATTAAAGCTTACAGGGGAAAAGGACTGACATCAGCAAGCTAAACTCTAACACCACTATAAAGTAGCTTCTCTCTTTTTCTTCTTTTCTTTCCTAATTTTGTTTTATGTTGTTCAAAAAGTGAAAGAGAAAATCAATAGAAAATCCACCAAAAATCTCACCAGCAAGGACTGTTAAACACTATTCCTCTGTATCTGCACCCAGTTATACTAGGGCAACCCAAGGAGTGGGGAATGGGCATATTCAGGCGCAACAGGTACCTCAAGCTGCAACAGAAACCACTTTGGGTGGATCTCCTAGCGTCCTGATTTTGCACGTTTTATTCCACTAGAGTTGAAAGGAGAGACACTCCCACTTGGTCCCAGGCTCTCCTCTCTGAAATTTGAATTTAGCATAGCTAGTTCACGCAACTGCTGCCGCTTCACATAATCTTGAGACTCATCCTGCATATCGAACATGTATCAGAGGGGGGAAAGGTGAGAACATAAAATCAATGTTAAGATGCCTACTAGTAATCGTCTAAAGCGAGAACACTTCCGTGCATGTGCGTGTACAGAGAAAAATGATCGCTTTTATAGAGGCAGTGAAAATTATGGGATTATGTAGGAGTCTCAAATTAAGTAACAATCCCAAAAGAATGGATACCACAGGTTTAAGCAATTCCTCTATGATATCTTGTGCCTGTCTCAGCCTGATGTCAACAATGCTGGCGGGTAAATCAGCCTCAATCAAGATGTGAAGCGGCTCATTCAGGTGCTCATAGCCTGGCCTTCCCCGCAACTTTTCTTCCTATAGAGTAAGGCGCCAAATATATAAATACGAAAGCACAAAACCATTATCAATTGTCAAACAAACTGAAGGATGGAGTTTATGTGCAGTTGGCAGCGGCTAAACCGTCATTCAAAACAGATACTTACTCTCAGACTTACCATGTCTGGGTCCTTTATTGATCCTTTCCCTCTAATGAATACACGACAACCTGTAGAAGCCTCCACTCGTTTCAGCGAATTGCCTCTAGGCCCCAGAAGCCGCCCAACAAAATTGAACTAACATCCAGAAGATAAGCACACAATTCAATCACTACAATTCAGCTTTTCATTCTATCATTATTCTGCTATTATTAAGATAAAATCTATTTCTCGAAGTTGTAGTATGTTGAGTGCTTACATTTGGGTAAGTATCTACAGGGATTTCCAAGCGTATAATTCTCCTCAGGGTGTATGAATTAGGGCTTGCTGGTGCACTTTGCCAGTCCATTGTCATTCCATGTGGACCACTTAACCTCTGCCATGAAATAAAGGATTTTAGTTGGCACTCAAGCTATTCAAGCAGAGAAAAGGAATGGAACATAAAGAAGCCATGGGCAAAAACTCAAAACCAGGAGAAATTTCAATTAGAATGAGCAATAAAAAATGATATATTACACTTGTGTAACAATAATAATGAGAGTTAGCATTAAAAAAAAAAAACAAGCTAGAATGAGAGCCTATAGGCTCCTAATATTTTACCGGAAAATCTCAAGGCAGTCGAAGAACTGCAGGAAGTAATGATATATTCAAGCATATCAAAATATTTCATACAAGAATAAAAAGACATGCCAACCAATTGCCTCAGCTACTTGGGGCCAAGCAATTTTCCCCCTCACATGCTGGCACATAGCACGTCACACGTGGATCCAGAACAGGGGCACAAACGGGCCAACTCTAGGCCATAAAATGGGCCAAGCTCAACCTACGGTCTGTTACTAAGGGGCAATGGGGGAAGCAGACTATCTGGTACATCAAGCCCCAAAAACAATAGTCCCTAATTGACGTGGCACCCCAAACAGTAATCATCTAGCAGCCTTTCATTGGACTTAAAGAGAAGACACGCATATCAAAACACTGGAAGTTCCAAAACAGCATCCACCTTCATAGCATAATTTGGACAAAAATGCACTTTAAGATTTCTAATTACACATCTTACTCCCATCACATTATAAAAACATCACTGTCCATTGCACAGCTCTGTCAAACAGCCATTACCAAGCAAGTAGAGGGAAACTAACACTTTATAGAGTCTTAGACTTTGAGCTGTTATCCTTTTCCAAAATGAAGTTAAGGAACACACACAACTTAACAATAGGTAATACATTTTATTATATTTTAGCTTATTTTTAGCAAAAGAATGATAGCACGAGCAAGTTGCCACAAGTAACCCATATCAGAGCAGAGCCACAAGTTGCAGGGCTTCTTAAGTGCTCCTGAAGTTCAACTAACATCAGCTAGATGCTTGGGCCCTCTAATTACTCTTACTGGCAAAAGAATCACATGGCAAACCACTCAGTGTTGATTAAATGCTGACCATCTGAAGGGCTTTTAAGGTTTTGTCCAAAGATGATGGTCAGATATAGGATTCTTAATGAATAATAGCAATATTGAGGCTTTCTCTACCATGTTAGAAAAAGTAAACATAAAACCCTTCTCGGCAAATATTGAAGCTTTCTGTACCATTGTCAGAGATTGACATATCAGGGAGCCAATAGATTCCCATTGAGCAAAAGTGAAGAAAAGAAAATGCTGATAGCCAATCAGCCCCAGTTTAGCATCTCATTTACATGAAGAAGAATCAAGTAGGAATCATACACTTGCAGAAAGCTGGCGTGTGATTGGTGCATATGAATGGCATGCATATAGTTTGGCTTTTTAACTAAAGATATAATTGCATCTCAAAGGTAAAAAAAAAAAAAAAAAGAAGGAAGGAAGGAAGACAAAATTAAGAAAATAAACTAAATCAAAATAATTAGCTACCTCCTGAGAAAGGCCATTCAAGCCACCTAACCCTGTCCCAGGAACATTTGACATCAGATTTGAGTTACCCATTGGACTGGGGCTTCTATGCTGCAGTCTGTCAAAATCACCAAACCCTTGGTTGGACATCACCCTAGAAACCCGCAAAATCTCTGCAAAAACATGGGTATTCATATATAAGAAACTTGGGCACATGCTCCACAACTGTGGCAGAACATTAAAGAATTTGCAACTAAATTAAATGAGAAACTGTTGGAATGGAATACAAATGGCATCACAACTAAGGAAAATGAAAATGATGATGATGGTGACATGAGGCTGTGGTAAGTGTTCTGAATGATGATCAGGTATTAACAAGATAAGTCAATTAGCTAGAGTATCTCAAGGAAAACCGTAAAAAGATAAAGAATATAACAGCATTTCCAAGCATCTCAAAGATGAGGAATTCACAAGGTATGGTTATTCAAAAAAAACTAACCGAACCATCCAAATCTTGCTTCAACTGAACCAAGGATAGATGGAGGATTAAGCTGGAACATTAGAGGATGTACTGCTTTCTCACCTAAGCTAGATAAATATCTAAAACCTACACCACTTTTCTCACTGACAATACATTTTTTACACCAACTGAATCTGCAAACCGGGAAAAAAATGACTAAGTTTGATTAGAGCTGACATGACGGTATTTTAAACAATTATACAACCAAACAAACTGCACTAATAGTCATGATGGCATCTAACTTGCATTTATTAGAAGAGTATAAGTACAAAACCAAGGAGTATTTAGCATTGCAAGGTGGTCCTTGCTGATTCACATGGGATTCCACGGCCATGCCCGAAGTCATTACCTTAACCGCAAGGAGGGGGATGCCGAAGACAGGGCTAGTGACTGGAGTGAAGTCGTAACAAGCTAGCCGCACCGGAAGGTGCAACTGGATCACCTCCTTTTCGGGGAGAGCTAATGCTTGTTGGGTATTTTGATTTGACACTACTTCACAGCCAAAAAAGAAGCAAGCTACGATTGCATGGCAAGTAACTTAGTTGAATAAAAAGACAAGGTTGTTCATGGAACCACCAATGTGGCTAGTTTTGAAAGAGGTGAGCATTATTTATTTACACTCTTCCCCACATCCACAACCACGTTTATCCTTGCTTAATAAGTTCTGCTTTAACTCGGTACATGAGATGAGCGTCTTATTCCCATGTCGACATAAATGAATCCATTTTCAGTTTTTCCCCTCTTTCAAAAATGGCCACATAGGTGGTTCCATGAACAACCTCGTCATTTCATGACATGTAAATAACATCCACAATAAACAAAACCAACTTGAGCGTTCGCTTGCTTTTTACGAAGTATGATCAGACTTTTCACTGCCAAGAGAAAAGCCTATTTGAACTCACATAACTCGGGAGTGAAAGAAAAGGGATGCTACAGTTTAAGATCAGCGAAGAAGTATATTATCAATTACGTGGTAATGCTGAAAAGGCTACCGACATAATGACGAGGCAACAGAAAAACCTTCAAAAACACAGAAGCAACATAGATCCAAATTAAAACCATAAAAGATTATGAAACGAGCAGGAAGATAACTAGCCTTGATTCAACAGGCCGCTGCATATTGGGAGGACTTGCATGAAGGGTCCGATCTTCTGATGCTCTTGTAATAATTCCGACAAGTACTGACTACATGGGCACCCAATTAAAATTCCCGGAACCCAAAATTAAGGATCAAGGAAAAGAACTCGTAAATGGTCAATCAAAACAACACCAGAGGGGAAAAAGGTAGATCTTTGCAGTATAGCAGTAAGTACCTGTCAACATCGGGTGTGCTCCTAATCTGGGGAGAAACTGCTCTAACTGGTGACGAGAAGTTGGGGTTGTACAAACCTGACATGGCTGAGTTATGTGTCCTCTTAGAACACAAGTGAATGGAATGAAATGAACAAGATTGGAAATTAGAAGGGTTTTCAGTAGGAGGAGCAATAGAGAGGTGGGCACATGTAACACAACAAAAAGGGGCTTCCCACACAAAGCAAGAACCCAAAAAGGTTGAAAAGTCTCTGAAATTGCATAAAGGCAGCTAAGCCTTTTTTTTCTTTTCTTTTCTTTCCATTTTAAAAATTAAATAAAACAAAAGTTGGTTTTCCCCATCATGGAGAATAGGACAAAGTAGAGTCGGGAAACAAGAAGTTTCGAGGAGCAGGCAGGCAATGTAATAAGATTGCCAAAGATGGCATCTCCAAATCTGTCATTCTTAACGTAAAAAGTAAAAATGAAAATATCACTGAAAAAGCGCGGCGTGAATGGTCACGTGTTGAACGTTCAAGAAATTAGTGAGTATTTTTTACTTTTATTGCCAAGTCAAGAAATCAATGAGTGTGATGAATTCATTGTCGCCGTCGGTCGTTATTTTCTGGCGAAAAAAATTGACTTTTTAATTAAATAAATTTACTTTTGAGATTTTATAGATCAAGTTAATATAATATTACCCTATTTTCGAGCTCATGATTCAATTCTTAAGAGAATATTATTTTAGTTAGGCCCTTGATCCACTTTTCCTAAGTTTATGGCTCATTCTCTTTTTAAAAAGCCTTTTAGACTATGGTTCAAAACTTAAGAATCGTGAAATAATGTCAAGTTACTCTAATTATATATATAATTTTATGTAAAGGCATAAGGTGCTAAGATCTTACACATCACCCTTTAAGAGTTCTAGGAAAGCGTGTAATAAAAAAAAGTTTTTAATAAAGTGACACATATCATATTCTATACTAGTATAATTGTGACTAGTTTCATTCACTTGATAATTATCTTTAAACTCTTCATCTTCGACATTTATTTCTTTCTATTACTTATCTACCATCACTAATAAATACTTCTCAAAGGACATATGACATTAAATATAATCTAAATATATTTTTTCCATGCACTTCAATTTAAGACCACATTGAATATTTTAATATATCATTTAGACCCGATTTTTGCTCCAAAATTTAAAACACTCATATAATGATATGTATCATATTCCCATTTTTGTAAATACTTTTAGATACAAATATGCTAAAAAGAATGTACCCATCAATTTGAATTCATGAATTTTATTTCTAACTTTTACACATTATATTATACATTTAATTATTATTTAAAATTTAAATTTTAAATTAAGATTAACCCCTTTTATACTCTTACTCATTCTTAGTTTTCTTTTTATACTTATTCATCCAACTTATGTGCCAAAAATTTTAAACTATAGTTTTTCTTTCTATTCAATTATACACAAGAAATTTTATAACTTTGATTCTATATATTTAGTTTATAATGATTGGTAATTAAATGATTTGTGTATTGCACGAGTTTTGAGTCTAGTTTGGTTTAATTTTCAATGGAGGGGGCATGGGGACGGGGGGTGTGGTCGCTCCCCTTTTTGGTTTATGTAATATCCCTTCAATCTTAGTTCATATTAAATTTTACTTGCCTTAATATCAGTATACTTCTTAGATATTTTTATGGGCTTAGTTTGTTTAAAATTTTGAAAAGTTCTCACAAAGGAAAAAATTCTACATGCGGGCCTAATTTTTTTTGGGTTTCATGTGAAATAACCAGAGTGCCTTTGGCTGTTAAACTGTAAACAACAATAGAAATAATGACGTATAATTTTTGAACCCTAGTAGGAGAAAACAGCTGGCCTCGTAGAAATTGGGAATCAACTCGGGTTCCCGAATGGCATTTTTAGCACAATTATGGAAATTATCGAGCTAAAAATATCTAATAAGTGATTGATGTAAGATGTGGGCCCACACAAAATTTTTGGTGGAGAAGGGTTGATTTGTGGGATATTATTGAAAGTAAAATAACTAAAATGCCTTTAGTTGTTCAACATGGCTAGATTTTGGAGTATGGGTAAAATTAGAAAATGTTCCCTTTAAAGGGAAATGTGTATATCTCTTTGATATTTTATTGTGCAAGTATGGGTTTTTGAGGGATGCTTTGAAGGAAATGTGCTCTTTCAACAATAACTTCAATTTTTCCTTGAAGCAAAGTTATAAAGGTACCCTTGAATCTCAATTTTCAAGTTTTGATTTCAACTATTATCATGTTTTCTTTTAATAAAAAGTTGTATGTTGATTTGGAAACATAATCTTGTATTTAACCATGGTGATCTTTAATTTCAAATGGTCAATTTTGGGATGGATGTATGGTTGAATGATATGAGGATTGTTTATTGCATGATCCAAAAATGGTTTAATGAGGTGTGTTAGTTTTAATGTTTAGCTATGTCAATTTTTGAAATTAGCTGTTTTGCATGTTACGCATGAAGTTAGGATATTATGATTTTCTACCTATAAAGAGTTCGAATAAGGAAATGTATCATTTTGAAGTGTTGTAGCACGGCTTAAAATCTATAACTTTGGTTTTTGAATCATCTCAATCCGACATGCATGATAAAAGGTTTAGAGTTTCAAAATTTCTACAAAGAATCTCGGTGTACTGTGTTTCCAACTTAGATTTTTATTTCTCATGTGGACGTTTACCCCTTTAAATGGCTGATTTTATAAGAGTGTTCAAAAGAAAATTTGTTTTTTTTTTAGTGCTTTAAAAGTTCTTTTTTGGGAAAAAGGCATTTTAAGCCCTATAATAGAAATTTTTGCAATTCTAATACAAGGTATCTTAATTGAAATTACTACGTGATCCAAATCTACAGTCATCCACTCTTCATCCTTTTTGACATCCTTAGAGTATGAATCACTCTTTAAAATGGAAATTGTAGCCCTATGCCTTTTCAATTTGCTTTTTAGCTACAATTCAAAAAGAGTCGTGTATCAAAAGTTACCTAAGTTTTTTTGAAGATTATCCAAACTAAATTTTTAAGGGACCAAATTTGTGTACCCATTGTTTCAGCCTATTTGGCTCATCTAGAGTTTGAATCATCTATTATGTTCAACATAACAATTGTAGACGATAGGGTAATCTTACTTTATTCTTCTGGGAGTAATACCATTTGAGCATTATAGAAGAAGTTGTAGTATTTTTACTTGAGATCATTGTTTTACCAAAGTATAAGCTATTTAAATGTTTTCAAAGATGATTAAGAATAAATTACGCTTCACGAATGATTAAATGTGTTTTATGTCTTGTTAAACCCTTGCGAGTGTTTATTTTACTGTCTTTAATGATTACCTTGTGGGTGGTCACTCAAATGGTCATTGTTGGAATTGTATTCGAGACTTGTGTTTGTTTTTAAGTCTTAATTCGTGTTATTGGGTGTTGGTTTTTCTTCTTGAATGCCTAATGTTGTGTGTTAGTTTGCATTGAACTAAGATGAACAAAGCAGTAATACCCCAATCCCACATCAGAAAGTGTAGGGATTATAAATATGATATTTAAGTTCACGCCTATGAATCTAAGAATACCTTCCTAACTAACCCTTTTAAATTAGGATTTGCCTTGTGGTAGGGCTATGATTTAGGGTGTTACAGAACCTATTGGACCCATACTTTGGTTAAATAATATGCACCTTATGCTTATGCTTTCATACCTTGTGGTCTTTTAGTGATTGCATTGGTAATTAACATTAGTTAATGGAATAAAAAGACAATTAAGAATCTTGACTCATATGAATGGTTGAATTGTCTCATTTTTAGTAATATTGGTGGTTAATTTGTACCATTTGAAACGTTAATAGCTAAATTGCTTACTATTGACTATGTTGATGGCTTACAAGTACTTAAACATTTCCTATTCTATAAGATCCAACTTGTCCCTCATTCTCATGCCCTTCGTTTCCATTTTTTCCTAGCAAGAGAAATAGTACTTACAAATAGAATTTCGTTCTCATTCTGGCCAAAGTAAAAGTTAATCTCTCTTTGTTACATATACAATTGTTTCAAGCCTAATCCTCCTACACATACACTAGACGTTTAATGCTTTGATGATTTTCCTTAATGAGCACACACATAAAAAATCTATCACACTCAAAACAGTGATATATGCTTAATCTTTAAAAGAAAGATCAAATGCTAAGAAAGCAAACTTATCTAAGAAAAAACATGGCCAACAAGAATAATAACATGTAAGTGAGAAATAAACATCTTGAAGGGCATAAAAAAAGTAATTAAACGAAAAATAATAATCATTCAACTTTAAATTAGATAAATCCCACATGAATATTTACCCGATCAACAGCTGCCGGACCAGTAGTCATATTAATATCACTCATTGAAAATGCTTGCAAGGTTGAATAAAAAATATTGGAGGGGATATTAAAAGATAGCAAGAAATAGAGTATATGTATATATATTTGTAAACCAAAGTAGATAATGTTAGTAAAAAGAAACTCGAATAAAATGATTACAAGGAAACCAGCAAACGATCCAACAGTAATAGACCAGGGCTACATGTAAGCCATTGCAATCCAAAATCAGAGACTTCAAATTAAAGTGATTGTTAATGACAAAATAAATAAATAAATAATTCAAGTTGTTGAAACCTACTACTTATATAAATTCATGATTGCCCAAATATATGCCTCAATGAAATGATCTATGGACTACATGCAAGTGATCTAACTAACAAAAATTAAACTCTAAAACATAGATGAAACATATTCTGAAACTAGTGCACCTTGTAATCGCATTAAAAGGAAATCACAAAGTTATCATTTTATTGTTGAGATATTTGACTTGGTCAAAAAAATATTTGCACCGAGTTTGTAGCCATATTGAGTCAATAGTAAACTTGTCTTGGTGCTTGCCTTTACCTTAAAGCTAAGATTTATAAACCACTTACCAAAAGAAAAAGGAAAGTAATCCATGCTAAACTAATAAAATATCATTGGAAGTATATGTTTTAAGAACCGAATAAAATTATAGTGTATTCAAGTTGTTGGCACTGCTTTTCTTCCCCCAAGGTAAATTAATCATTTAAACCGGACTTTTTACAAATACACTTGCAATTTCACTTTGGACTCCTGTTGACTAAGTCAACAAATAGTTGTTTCTTTTCTTAACTATGCCTTAATCTCTAAGGGGATACTTTCACTTTTTGGGGTCTCTTGGTCCACTTTTCTGTGCCCTTTAGCTCAATCCTTAAAGGATTTTCTCTTTGGATCTTTTAGCCCACTTTCTACTAAACCTATGATTCAATCCCTTAAAGGGATGCCTTTTCTGAGCCTTTGGTTCATGGGTTCTTACCTATCTCTCCTCATTAATGAAAAGAGTTAGGTGATAGAATAAAGCGGCCAAAAGCGACGAGTTGTTGCAGTCAAAGATTGACTTTAGCAGATAAACTACCAGTAAGCTTAGCTATAGCAAAGCACTTACCAAGTGTGAAGGAAAGGACTTTCGCCACTTGAGTCATATATAGGGAAACTCATATGTGCAGTTTGATTCCTCGAGATTAGGCCAGCTTGGAAGCAAGCTAGCTGTCCCCTATCTCATCCCCTTCTTATTATTAGTAAGATAGGTTGCCTCACGTTGTCATAAGGACACACGATTCCCTTTTATAGATTCCCTTTTATTTCTCCTTTTTCACAAGAGAGGATTTTTTGGGGCCCAAGGCCAAGAGGGAATGCAGCCACATTCCTCTCTTATCCCTTCCCCTTTTATAAGCAACTCTAGGATTTTGCAAAGAGGGATTTTTCTAGGAGAATTCTTCAAAGAAGAAAGCGTTGACCAGTACCGGAAATGCATCTCTTCTGCCCAGCCCGCACAAGAGACTTCTATGCCAGCCAGGAATAACGGCTCTTATGAAAGAAAGCGGCAAGAGACAAACCCAGTGAACTATCTTTCATTTAGATCGCGACTCACGAAGAGAGAAAAGAGAGAAAATGGCCAACTTCTTCTCCATTTTTTTCCTTCATTACACTACCAACAAAAACTAGTAATGGCAATATGAGCTTAGCTCTTATTATCCCCACTACTCTACGAGCTCCAGAATTACATGGGTCTGATTCTCCTGTGGAGATATGTAGAAAACCCTATGAGTTTGCTCCCTTCCAAGTCAAAAAGGCTCATTTTCCTCAAACTGTATCTTCACCCTCATTTTTTCTCTTTTTTCTCAAGTTTTGGACCTTTGGTTCTCTCTTTTCATGGAAGTATTTGTTTTATCGGCCCTTTTCATGAGATTTTATTCGAAGGTGTTCCTTGCTAAAGCATTTGCTGTGAATAATCATAATTCGTAGAATGTTGTGAAAATGAACCCTCTAAATCAAATAATAAATGCGTTTGCGCCTAATCATTTTCTCTTTCTAACATCATTTAACATGCAAGTGAACCCTTTTTTAAATGCAATGAATTGTAGATGACCATATAAGAGTTGCTTCATTCATAATGCGCTAAGGTTCACTAGATTTAGTATCGTCCTATCGTACATTTAGCACTTAAAAATAACTGAATCAAAACTAATAAAAAATATATTTAGCTTCAATTGTATATATATATATATATATATTTTCAAGATTCTTAAATCTCATGAAAATGATCAAGTCTCATAAAAAAAATAAAAATAAAAACCTACAAAACCCCGTGGGGGTACATTCGCGGAACATTTTGAAACTACTTGTGTCATGTAACAAATTTTAACGTTTCGGGGGTGAAAACTTCAGAACATAAATGTTTGGGGTTATAATACAATATTCCCACAATATACTAAATAATAGCATCAAAAGCGGTACGATAGCGAGGGTGCTATTGCAATCTATCGGAGGAAGCCACGGCGAGACTTTGATCGAAGAAGAAGCGTGAAGATGACGATGATATGGTTGGAAGCTATGTTGCCACTGGGAATCATTGCCGGAATGCTCTGCGTAATGGGAAATGCTCAGTATCATATCCACAAGGCTTATCATGGCCGGGTGCTCTTCTTCAACCTTTCTCTTTCTCAGATCCGTCTTTACCTTAACTTTTGAAACTCAGATCTTTGTAGTCAATCTAATAAATTTGGTGAAATTTGCAGCCCAAGCATATTGGGAACGACGTGTGGGACGTGGCTATGGAAAGAAGGGATAAAAAGCTCATCGAGAAATTCTCCGCTGCTTCCTAGGACTAATCATATCCCTTTCTGGTATCCCTGCCCCTTCCTTTATTATAAATTTTGAACGATTGGGTCTGCCTTTATTACTCTTCGAATTTGAGTGGGTTTAGGGTTTTGCTTGTTCCTGTTTAATTTGATGACGTTCCTATGTTAGTTAGGGTTTGTTAGATTAAATGTTGATTTATCAATTGATATTCTATTAGGAGCTAACTTTCTTTTTCGGTCTTTAATTTGTGGTAGAACAATAAAGATTTTACTGTCCATGGGAATGGGATGACAAAGGAATAGGAATGAAATGGACGTTCTCTCTTATGGTGGAATGGCCATTCCAACGCAATGATCATCCATTACCTTCTACCTTATCAAACAAGGGAAAGGGAATCAACATTCCCATTCCCGCCATTTAAACAGGACCAAAGGTTTCTGACATTGATTTTCCAGCCATTCTTAAGAGACTGACCCTTCAAGATTGGGGATCTTGCAACTTAGTCTGATTCAGAACTTTCATTGGCTAATGTATTGCATGCAAACTTTTGTCTGCCTCAAGTAATTCAAGGAACTTCATGGCAAAAACGTCAATTTGGCTGCTCAAGAATATGCATGATGCTATGCTTGTTCCAATTAAGGCGATAAAGATGTGTAATTCAGGCAATTTTTGTTGGAGGAAGCCGTCACCTGTTTTTTAAAAAAGACATTATGTGGAGCTTCCAGTTCAGATTTATCCATTGCCTTCCAGCCTACTAGGTGATGAAATATATAAGGATTAAATTTCTCCTCAAAAATGTTAATTATGTTCTCAACTGTTTTGTTATTTCATTGAGCTTGGAAGACCATTTCATTCTTCTCATTGAGATTCTTAGATATCTAACTCTGTGTTACCTCAACATCAACTGGCTTCTTGCGGAGAATATCTAATGCCTGCTGTTATTTTGAGATTTACCCTCCAAAGCTGCTGCTGTTTACTATGCTATAATTGTTGAAAAGAGTAGTTATTGTCGTGTTTGCTTTCCAATATGAGCAACTGTTTTGTGAGTTGTGTATTGGGCATTTGGGTAATTTATTTTTGCAGATGCATACGCTTGGTATTTTACACCGAGTCGTGTTAATTGTTAGTTGATGGCTTTTTGCAGCAACCTTAGGGATTGAACTTGTGAAGGTGGAATAAAGTGTTCGTGTAATGTTATAGCCATATGGAAGACGTCCAACTGAGTGCTTTACTCTGAGCTCCTGTGAGTTTCTCATGTATTTGGCGTAAGCCTATGGTGGGATATTGATATTGAAAGCATGTTCCTGTGATGAGCTTATTGATGTCATTGTCAATATAGCTTTTAAAATGTACTTTGTGCCTGGTCGCCCGGGAACCCTTTGTGTGTTAACTCTGTCAGAGGGCGGGAGAGGAGACAGTTTATGCGTGTGATTTTATTTGTTGAGAATTTCTTTAGCGTTTTCTATTAAGATCGCAAATTTGAATTCTCAGAAAGCATGCGAAATAAGGGGCTCTTAAAAGTCGTTGAAGAGAGTTGTTAGTTTATATATAACCTGTTGACATAAGATTATCATAATACAGCACTGCCGCCATACACATCCACTCATAGTCTAGCAGCAGTTTGGTAACTCTACTTGTACATACAGTCTTTGTATTAAAATGCTGTTGTTACAAAATTTAAGTGATTCTTCTAAGGGGCATTTTGGTCAAAGTACTGCTTAGAATTAGCAGTTTGGGTATGAAAGGGGGACATGAAAGGATTTGCAAATAGAATCATCCCATCCCAGTCGCATATACAGCGTAATGTATATTGTGCCATTAATGTGGTTGGTGAGTTATTTATTAACAGGAAAAAAACATTTAATAAATAATATCATCACGGGCAGTAATGGAGGAAATTAAAATTTTTTTTTTCCAAGTCAACTAGAGCAGGACCCCATCTTTGGGGGCTCTAATCAAAGCCACCAGCCAAAGTGGGGTTTCATCCAATGAAAGTGGCTTTCCTTCAATGTGATTGAGCAGTCAACAAATCCTAAAAGCAAGAAACTGTATTAGATTTTCTTGTTCGAGCGTTCGGACAAGATCACCTAAAAAATCACAAATTTTTAAAGAGTGGGGAGGGGCTGTATTCAGGGTTTAAAAACCAGGTTGGTCACCATCTGAGTATTCATATCTTATTCACTGCGTGCGGTCAAGACTCGTTGTCGTTGGCTGAGCATTTTATGTATCATGGATCGGATTCCTGTAATAACCCCCAATCAAAGTGAACCCTGGTATCTATAGATCGGAATGACCCACTTTATGATTGCACCCATCGCCGTATTTGTCTAATTTAGTCTGCTAAGAGGAGTCTTTCCATGTATACTACAATTTCTCTTCAATTTTTCTAGATATCGTGTTTAAAGGGGTTAACAACGCATATTTATAAGGACCCTGAAGATCTTAGAGGGTCAAGGGTCAAGTCAGCGTATTCGGTCGTTCATTTTTATGCCTTTTTTCAAAAGAAAAAAAAAAAAAACTGAGTATCCAACGCCGCAAATAAAGGAGTGAGATATCATAAAAAGGGACGGCATTTGAAAGGTAAGATGATTCTTTCTTTGGCCAGCTGTTGTCTGAATCGAGAGCATTAATTGAAAAATTCCTTCTGAACCCTTGGAGAGGTGCGTGTGTGTTTTGTGCCGGATGAAATTGAACAAATACCAAATGCCGCTGGGCTCTCATGGATGGATGGTAACGCAAGTAATTCTTAGCACTTCTACAGAATAGTAGCACTAGTGGCAGAAGTAGTAGTAAGGTGGGTTTGATGATCAGAGCTGCTGCTCATTGTACTGAGTTGTGCCCGCCAATTTTTGGTAGAAAAATTCCCCCTCTTCATTCAAAAACAAAACGAAGAATAATTGAGCAAGCTAATGATCACAAAACAAGCAACCCACCCACTCTCCAGATGTAATCATAAAGAAGGGGGGCATCAAAAGGCAAAAGAAAATGGAATTTTTATTCCTTATCAATGGGGACAACTGATTGAACTCGCCACAACATAGAATCACTTTGAACTACAGGCACACTACAATGAATCATCAGACTGCGGGATGGTTTTTTCTTTTATAGCAACATAATCTTATCTACACCACAGTAATCCCTCTAGTTACCAACACCTACAAACAACCAATTTAAGAGTGGTCTGACCACCACCGCCGCCACCAACAGAAGAGGCACCCATAGGGAAGAAGAAGAATGTATGAACACGTGAATTGAACTTTGAATATGAATAGCCGATGGAGGAACCATAATAGGGAGGCTGCACATACAGTGTTGTGCTGAAGGAGGAGGTCAAGGCACATATTCAGTCTCCAGGACAGGTTGCGTTCTGGTCACCGTTGCTGACGGCGCTTTTGTGCTTCCAACTGAGGTCATTTGAAGGGCTTCCCCCTCATCTGATGCTTTCTCCATGTGTTGCATTTCCTTCCTGCGCTTGTACTTTCCCACCCACGCTGCTAGGCATCCCAGCAAAATCAACACCACTAATCCCCCAACCACACTCCCAACAATAATCCACACCTTAGTATTGTTGTTTTTTTTACCACTTGGCCCAATGTTTGGAGTTAAACCTCTCGGTGCTGGTGGGGTAGGAGAAGGGGCAACGGACTCTCCCACAATAGAGAAATGCCCCTGTCCAAATGTCGAACATGTACTGCTCAATGTGAGGTTGCTTATATTGAAACCCCCATTCAAATCAAAGAAAACGCACTTGCCATCAGGTGCTGATTCCACATTCTGAAACTTGATCATTATGGGATCACCAGAGGCCTCGATGTCCAATTCAGGGAGACCTGTAGCTGATAAGTTGGAAGCATTGTAAGCAAGAAGACCTAGGACAGGAGCCAAATACATGTAACCAGCAGGTGGGGGGTAGTAGACCGTAGACCAGTTTCCCAAATTCTGATACACCAGAACAAGCCTTTCCACATAGGGTTGCTCCACGACACCAGTAGGAATCTGAAACTCATTGTACTTCTTAACGCCTTTAGTCCTTAGGCTCCCTCTCCTGAGTCTCATTGCAGCAATCTCAATCCCAGTTAAATTGGAGGGCACAGAACCTGTGTAGGGGATGCCTGTTTTCGGGCGATCAAAAGCCCTGTAAGCATAGACTTGGAGGAGCGCATCTAGTGAGCGCGCCTGGCTCAATGAAGATCCAGTCAACTGAGAACTCATCTCCGGCAACCAGAAGAACAATATGCAGAGAAAAAACCACGCAAGACTTCGAAGAAGCCCCATAGATGATGACCACCCGATTAGGTTGCTAAAACGCAGCCGAAATCCAAAACTTGAGCCCCAAATCATTCCTCCTATTGGGCCTCAAACTCCACATTCATTCGGTAACAAAATCTAGTAAGGTGCAAAGGGGGAAAAAAAATACAATGGCCAGATTTGATTTGGATAACAAAAGCGGCGGCTTTGAAGCACTCAACCGTTGGGGTATGATGTGTCTCGGATCACCTTTTTCCTTTGGAATCCTTCCAACGGCATAGCCCAACAAGTGTAAAGCACTGGGAATCTTTCAGTTTCGAGGGGGAATTAAAACCCTCTTCCTTCAACGAATCCCCCAGAAAATTCCCCCTTTATTCTCTTTTTCTTCTCAAGGGAAAGGGAAATTGAAAGACCCGCAGTGGAGGTAGCAAAAAACAGCGAATGACACAGGTAATGCAGATTCAGTAGAAAGAAGATCAAAGAGTACCTGATCTTCGTTCCGGAAGAAAACAAGATTACATTTGGAAACCCTAAATCCCCAGCAACGGCGATTCATCTATCCCATCCAGCTATACGGAGAAATGCCTCGCAGAGTTTGTCCAATGCGGATGAAGAGATACATCAAACACTCAACTTTCTACAATGCCGCAAGAAGAGCACAAGAAAATGACAAGAATAAAAAGGTAAAAAGAAGTCCTAGGAGAGTCCATCGCATAACCCCATTGCCCGTACAGAACCGAGGTGCGAATATTGGGAGCAGAGTTGAACAGATTGAGCAGCGCCGAAACCCGCGGTCAGATTCAATTGGTCGGCATTCTCCAAATCCGCAAGGAACATTGGAAAGAAACCGAGAGCGGATCTGATGCTGATATCTGGTTTGAGCTCCTTCTTCGTGATGATCTTGTTTGAGGGGTGGGGGGAAGTGGAAAGCGAGATCGCAGCTGCGATGCTAAGAATCTCGAGAATCCGAAGAAGCCTCTGTGAACAAGTTGAAGGAGATAAGCTTGGGCGAAGACGGATCCGTCCAACGAAGGGGAAATAAAAGGACAGGGGAAAAAGGAGAGAGGAAGACAGAAGGGAAATGCTTCAATAATACTCGAGTAAGGGGGTAGATTGTGTTAACTAAAAGACACTGATAAACCCCCACACATTTCAACCTTCAAGCAACTAAAAAAAAAAAAAAATCGACATGTTTCTCTCTTTTGTAATGAGATTTTTTTTTTTTTTAACTTTTAAAACCCCACATATTTCAGCCTTCTAGCAACAAAAAAAAAAAAAAAACTCACATGTTTCTGTCTTTTATAATAAGTTTTTTTTTTCTTGAAAAAGATAATATCGTAATTGAAAGAAAAGAAAGGTAATCATTACTTTTGTTCCAAAATTTTGAGAATTTGAAAGGAAGCAAAAGTAATATTTATAAAATATTTGTAATATTGAATGTACCTTTAAAAGTAAAAAATAAAATTGCATTGAACTTATAAATTTTAATTACGAGGAGAGAAAATTAATGGATGCTTCCTTATATAAATTCGTAAACGTGAGAAATGAAAGTTAAAGTACCCTTCTTCCCCAAAATTTGAGTAACTCCCATCCCCTCTCTTTTCTAGGCTCACAAATACCGTGACCGATTTATTTCATTGAAGGACACTTTTACTTATTTTGATTCTGGTTTTTATTATAAGTATGGAACAATTTTTCACGCTCTTTCATGAAAATGACTGAAATGACGGGTTTTGATTCACATGTGACCGGAAGCGGGGCCACTGTCCTGGGAAGTTTTCCTCCCTCTTAGCAGCGTTTAGAGATTTATAAATTTGGCAATTTTACGCACTGTTCGGTGTTTTAATCGGTCGTGCATCTGATCTCGGGTGGAGTGAAAATTGGCCAGAGGTGACATTCTTTTAAAGTGAAGGCGGGAGTCCATCATGAGTGTGCAGGATGCTTCTAACAATGTGGAACATAAAATCTTTTTAAAAGTTGGCAAAGGAAGAAGAGGTAATGACTGGATGAAGGATTAGTACCATGAGTTTTCAGGAAACTAAGTGGAAAATTTTCTCGGAATAACTCAAAAAAAAAAAATATATATAAACGTAGCCTACCTTTTCACGTGATTCTCAAAATGGCTTTGAGTACAATTTTACCGGATCCACCGCTGACATGTATGTCAGCGGGTTTGACCCCTGGAATCGCACTTGCCGAGAGCGATTTCCAGGGAATCGCACCTGATGAGTGCGATTTTAAGGGAATCGCACCTGGGGAGTGCAATTCTAAGAAATCGCACTCTTCAAGTGCGATTTTAGACCTATTTCCCCAACCCGAACAAACCCGAGCAATCTATCGTCCGCCGCCACACTCGAGAACAGGAAACATGATTCCGCCTGCCGTCCGCCGTCCCCGTCCGTCCGCTGTCCTTCCACCGTCTGCCTTCCGCAGTCCGCCCGTCCAGCCGCCGTCCACCGTCCGCTGTCCGCCTTCCGCCATCCGCCATCAGCCGTTCGTTTTTAGCAGTCCGTTCCGACAGCATCTTGAGCCGTCAGTACTTGAAACCCGCCGATTTCGAATACCTAAACTGAACCGACCACCAATCCCACCGACCCTCTTCCAAACCAATCTGAAGGTAAATGTACGTAATTTTATTACTATTTAGCATGATTTATTATGAAACATATTGATTTCATATGGTAGTTTGTTTAATTTATTGTTCTTGTTCATGACACCATGAAATGTTGTTCTTCATTTTGGGATGCACGAAACTTAAAATTATATGTTTATGATTGTATTGTTATTGTTGTATTGAGAAGCATGATAAATTAGTATGAACAATTTTATTGCTTATGCTGTGGTTATAAACATGTAAAATCAAGTCTAATAACTCACATCGTAGACTGAAGTAATTTGTAAATAGGGAATCCTGACATTTGTAAATGTTATGCTTGTTCTTCGTTGTTAATAGCAAGCAAAAATTCTGTTCATGCTCCTGTTTTGTTGCCTTCGTCGACTTATTTTGTATTTGTTCAATTTTTTGTAATTTGTTCATATTTTGACGGTGAAAGTATGTAGTGTTAAATATATTGTTCAATGTCACAGATGGCCCATCACATTGCTCCAGGTCCATTAGATTCATCTATCCTGACCTTACAATCCGTGCATCGGTCTGAGGCCATTTGGTCTAGTGATATTAACCGACAGTTAGATGTCAGACGGGGGGACCTTATATTTAAAAGAGCAGTGAGGCCCAGTTTCCATGTCGTACAGATGCTTGAGCACTCCAGATTTTACGGTGTATACCTGTTAGAGGGAATCAAGCTCGATCATGTATTGATTACTGCTTTAGTGGAATGGTGGCACGAGGAGACCCATACTTTTCACTTGCCGATTGGGGAGATGACGGTGACTTTGCAGGATGTTGAGGTGTTGCTTGGTCTTCCCGTTGATGGTGGCGCAGTTACGATTGTTGGTGGTGGCCCATCGACGAAGGTGCAGTGGGCCAACCTGTGCCAGGAGTTATTAGGTGTGCGACCCACCATTGAGGAGATACACTAAAGAGCCACTGTGAAAATATCTTGGCCTGTCGATCGGTTTCATGTCACCCTCCCAGATGATGCTACCAATCAGGACGTTGCATTTCATACGAGAGCTTACTTGCTTATGCTATTTGGCGGCATTCTTTTCGGGGATACATCAGGGCATTGGGCTGGCCTACGTATGCTTCCCCTTTTGGCGGACTTAGATGATGTTTCCACATATAGTTGGGGTGGTGCATGTTTGGCATCCCTCTATCATTGGTTGTGTCGATGTTCCCGACAATCGGCACAACAGCTTGCGGGCCCCATGATCCTCTTACAGGTAACTTTATATTTATATTGTATGTACATATTCATTCGTTACATTTACAAATTTTAACTTTGAATTCTGTGAGGTTCAGATGCAGTTGTGGGCATGGGAGCATTTCATATGCGTACGTCCCACCAGGCGGCCGTTTACACCGGCTGTTCTCCCCCACCTACCGCCTGCCTCGCTTGGTACGAGGTATGTCACTTACATTACGACACTTTCTTCATGGTAGTTTCATCCCTGTTCATATCTAACAAAGTGTGTTGATATTGCAACTGTTGACAGCTGGGCAAGACCATTTGCGCATGAAACGACTCCCACCCACGTGTTTATTGTCTACCGGTTTCAATTTGACATTATGGTTGAGGATGACTTCGACTGGGAACCATATTCTAGGACGCAATTGCCAGACTACTGTATTGCTGGACATGCAATATGAATGTCCGAAGTGCCGTTGATTTGCATTAACATTGTTGAGTAGCATCTTCCGTCACCCGTCCTATGACAGTTCGGATTCTGACAGCCTATTGTCTCAGCCGTTGACACTAGCAGGTCCCTTCATCATCTGAACCTACATGGCATCCGTCATATTGATTGGTCCGCGAAGTTGGCAGCGTACATCAGTCTCTGGGATCGTCGTGACGAGTTTATCCAGACAGGGGTGCCTCTAGGGGGTCGTATGCCTAGCGATGATGAGTATTTCACATGGTACCATTCTATTACACGTCGGTTGGTGCACAACCCCGCATTAGAGTTGGGCCATGCATTTCAGGAAAACACGCACGCGACAGAGATCGTGGTAAGTATTGATACCCTCTTACATTTTTTTGTAACTCTTACATCAATATGAGACTTTTTTCTTCAATTTCTATTGTAGTGGGGCACTATTGTTGATGTTGTGCACGACCTTTCGCTAGGTGAGGATGCGACCCCTCGTGAGGTGAGGTTGCAGGGTAGATTTTTGGGCATTGTGCGGGAGTTGGCACAACCCCACCTAGCACCACGACCACCACATGCTGCGACCGCGCCGCAGTAGCAGCGGCCTCGACCAGCGAGGCGACGATGGACAGCAGTCCCACTGACGACTGTTATTTCATCGGTTAGACAGGTCCGACATGGTGCCTGGGATGGGGCTTCGGCATCGACGCAGCCAGCCCCTCCCACGGCAGGGGCGTCGCCTGAGATTTATGCTAAATATGTGGAACCCACGTCAGAGGGCGACGATTTCTTCGACATCAACGTGACACCACCCGCGTACACATCACTGCAGCCACCATCTCTGCCGTGGCATGTGTTGGAGGAGGCTGGCCCAAGCTAGGTTGCTGCTCTGGATCTAGTTCCGTATATGTCGTATTCTGAGGCTAGGGCTTATGACGACGTGGCTTATGTCCACGCATCGGAATCTGCACCATTAGCATTGCCATCTCCACATATGGACGATGACACTGCATTTCTGGTCGAGCATGCTGCCGACATAGAGCAACCGGAGTTAGGGGATGAGGGCGCCCGACGATCCCGTAGGCTTACACGAGCCCAGCGTCGACCTAGGTGTTTTACGGGTGGCTCATTGTCCTGAGTTTACTTTTTTTTTTTGTACGAAACAGTAGCTTCTAATATGACGACGGTTTTATCCTATTCATATATTGTGTGCTTCATTCACAGCTGTCATCTCGCATAGAAAATATAATTATACTACTTGCCATTGATTTCATAGTGGTTATACATTGAAATTCAACAATACAATTACATACCCTCTACATTCCCACAAATATCCTAAGCAGTACCCCTAGCAGTCTGATCCATTTCGGTTCGTATACGACGCGATGTTCGACGTCCTCGTTTGGTCCTTCTCCACCGATCGTCGGGCATAAGTAGTTCGCGAAAGTGCTGCCACTCATCGGGATAGTTGAACGTCCAGTATTCTGAGGCCCCTAAAGGATTAAATTTCTGCTCCCATGTTTTTATGTATTCATCAGCAGTGAAGTACGGAAGCACGCATTATGACGGGGGAACACAACGATTGCGACAAACTGCCAGCACATGAGAGCATGAGATACCGGAGTCCCACTTTCCACAAGTGCAGTTCGCGCTCATCAGATTAATTATATGTTTGTTGCCACCCATACAAACAGACGACCCAGCTATATGCATCGCTGTCTTCACCTCATAAATCCTTTGTTGGCGGTCAAAAATGATGACTTTATGCGCTCCGCCTCGCTCGGACCTGTGCTGTATAATTTTTGTTACGCGACTTGTGAATGGTCCGAAGTTCCCATCAGCAGTGACCAATCCTCGGTCCCTCAAGTCGGTAAAGTATTTGTTCAGTTTGTAAAACGTCCACTCAACCCAAGTTGCGATGGGCAATAAATGGGGAGTTCTTAGCACCCCATTGAAACACTCGACCATATTTGTTGTCATCTCACCAATCCAGCACCCACCATCATGCGATTTGGTCCACTGCTCTAGCGGAATGGCATGAAGGTACTTAAATGTGTCTGCATCGATCTCTCTTATTCTGTCCATGTACATTTGGAATTTCTTCTTTTGTGGGGTTGCCCCAGCAGCCCAACATAACCTCTTAAGATGGCCGCCGCCAAAATGCTTCGCGAAGTTACTCTGCACATGTCGCAAACAGAAGTGATGGTAACCCAGGGGCTCGCACCATCCATTCCTCAATTCATTGACAGCTGACAGAATAGAGCGAGCACGATCTGTAATAAGACAGGCACCCGTTCTTTCGGCAAATACGATATGCCGTCATAAAAGTCTAAGAAACCATGCCCAATTCTCTATGGTCTCCTCGCTTACAATGCCGAATGCGAGCGAATACACTTGTTTGTTGCCATCAATGCCCATTGCTACAAGGAGTTTACCCTTGTACCTGCCAACCAAGAAAGTCTCATCGACGGCTACAACGGGCGGACAGTGCTTCCACCCTTCAATAGAGGCGTTGAAGTCCCATCGATGCAGTGATGGGTGCTCCATGGGTTGGTCGTGCTCGTATTACTGCTACTGATCCAGGGTTGTAGTGCTTCACTGCTGTGAGGAACTTCGGTAGTACGTTGAACGACTTTTTCCAATCTTCAAAGAGCTCAGCTAGCACCCTCTGTTTCCCATACCATGCTTTTTTGTACGTCAGAACATACTTAAACTTTTGACGAACGTCTTCTTGGATAAGCCTTACTTTATAACTAGGTTGTACTCTTACCTTCTCTTTAATTAGCTCATAAATCATTACAGCAGATATGCTGAAGTGGTCCTGGTTTTGCCTAGGGACATTGCAACTGTGGGCCCCCGCATACCTTGTCACAATCCAACCCCCTCCCTTCTTCCCCAAGTGTGCTCAAAGCCTCCACTGACATCTCGAAGTACGAGCGTGCTTGCAAGTCGAGAGTAGCAGCTCCAGATTTGAGCGACTGGGAAAATACTCCTTTGAAACCCTAATGTGGTAATAGTCCACTGCTTGTTGGAGTGTCTTCTTCGATTCGAATGCCAACCCCATTTGTAGATCATTGGTGTCAGGATCAAAATTATCAGGCCGAGGCTCTTCGTATGTTGACGGCCATTCCTCTCATGTTATGGAAATTTCAGATGGCGGCTGGTGGATGCGGGTGGACTCCTCACAAACATCATATGCAGCCGTGAGTGGCTCCGGACTATGCTCATCGCTATCCCTATAGTCAAGTGAGATGTCCTCCTCAATGTCCAGCCTGACATCGTCATCCTGAATGGGTGGATCATCAAATGGCATGTTTTGAATGTTTTAGGGCAACGAACTATTGAGAGGAGGCGAATTATGTGTTTCGTCGTTCAACGATAGCGAGTAGTATGGCTCCTCATAATAGCTTTGGCCGTTAGCCTCCACATTCAAATCAAAGTCATACTGCCGGCACGAGTACCCCACCGACTGCATATTTTGTTGGTAAGGGGTGACATAGCTAGGCCCCGCAACATCGCGACATGCCATCGGTGCTGAGAAATCATCCTGTCTGCCTCCGCTTATTAGCAATTCACTGTAAACACCTATACTCAGCTCTGGTGGGAACTGGATTGGTTCAACATTCACATAAAGCTCTAATGTTGTTAAATATGTATAAAGCATGTTCATGTTAATCATGTATTAGACCATTTTGTCATTGTACAGCAAGCATGATGAATATGTCGTAAATGCTCCCCACCCAAGCGTGACTGGATACCTAAATACAATGCTTACTTTGTAAAGGGTGCGTACAATACCCAATAGAGAGTATACCTGGTCAAGCAGTGATTCGAGAGTCACATCGTGGGGATCAATAAAAATCAGGTGCTTCTCACCACCAATGTAACTGAGGGATTGGTGTGATTGTTCCACGATTTCTCCTCCTCAGTGGCAAAGTATTGGAATCATTGCAATTTGTAAGAGAGAACTAAAGGAAGATTTCAATCGAACTGAAAAAATTTTCGTTGAACCGTAACACTAGTTGAAGAGGAGAGGTAGTTGAAATTGCAGCCAAGAGGTGCGATTTCAAGGGAATCGCACTCCCCGACTACGATTTTCTGGAAATCGTACTCGGGGAGTGCGATTTCAGTGTTAAGTCTTTTCAACTTTAAAGAACCCTGCAAATCGCACTTCGTAAGTGCAATTCCCTGGAAATCGCACTCGGCAAGTGCAATTCCAGGGGTCAAACCTGCTGACACCAATGTCAGCGGCGGGCCCAATAAAATTGCACTTTTCGAGTTCGATTTTACAAAACCATGCTATTTTGAAAATCACGCAAAAAGGTAGGCTAAGTTTATAATTTTTTTTTTTTGGTTATTCTGAGAAAATATTCAACTAAGTGGCTAGGGAACAGATCTAGACAGGCTGTTGAGAAAGCAAAAAACAGAAAACGAAAAGAATAAACAAAAAAACAAAAAATTCTAGACAGGCTTTGAAAATAAATAAGAAAATATATATGCAGCCAAGACCAAGAGAGCATATTATTTTGTTCTATTTATAGTCATTCCCATATTATTAGCATAATGATTCATGTCATTGTTGAAACATTTTTTTTTTATGTACCACCAACATTTCAAAATACCACTTTTCCATTAAAAGAGATACATTCACAATAAATTATCATTTGTTTTAATTTTTTTAAAAGAAATTTATGCATTTATTTAATTTCCGTAAAAGGAATTTATTCATTTACTTTATTCCCTTAAAAGAAATGTGCCCATTTGTTTAAAGGAATTTAAATTGCTAATTCCTTTATATTATAATTAACTTAAAAGGAATTGTATTTAATTTTCTGGTTAATTCCCTTAAAAGAAATTAAAATCATTTTTCTCAAATCAATATAATTTAAAATGTATTTAAAACTATTTAAATATGTTTATTCCCCTTTTAATGGGTTTGAGCCCCACACTCCACTAATTTTGACCAAGACTTGTGCATTTTCAAATTAATGGGGTACGTTGCATCTTAGGAATGGTTGCCCCTTTTAAAATTATTTAAATGCATTTAAAACATTTAAATATGTTTGATTAGTGGATCCCGTGAAGCCCCATTGACATAGTCTCACATTTTTAAAAATAATTTGGTGAGGTGGCGAGCTTTGATTGGTTACTTTTATATTTTAATATTATTTGCAATTAACAAGCTTTTGGAGGAGCAAAGAGGTAATTGGCTCCATTTTGAGCGCCACGAAAAGGAAATTGCCCTAAGGGGCCGAATCAAACCACTTTTGAGAGGGTGGGAAAATTGGATTTTGAGAGAAAATAGTGGCTTTCGAGAGTTCGATTAGTGACATTCCAGTCGAGAACTAAGACTAGAGTTCCTCTAGCAACCTCAAGCGCCATCTTCACACTCATTCTTGTAGTTTGGGGTCTACAGTGGGTGCAACCTATGGGTGCTACTGTAATATCCCTGAAATCTAAGTTCATAGTAAATTTTACTAGCTTTAATGTTACTATTTTCCTTAGATATTTTGCATGCTTATTCTGTTTAATATTCTAAGAAATTTTCACGGGAAATTTTTTTTTCGTGCATGGACAGAAATTCTTCGGGTTTTATGTGCAATTACCAAAATGCCCTTGGCTATTAAGCCAAAAATAATGGTAGTAATAGTAGTGTATGATTTTCCGAACCTTAGTAGGAGAAAATTATCAGTTTCATAGAAGTTGGGAACAAAATCGAGTTTTGGAATAGTGTTTTTCACCCGGTTACGGATTATCGGGAGATAAATATCTAACGAGTGATTGATGCGACATGTGGGGCCCACACGTAAAATATGTGGGGGAGAATAGTTGACTTTAGGATATTTTTTAACAGTGAAATGACCAAAATACCTTTAGTGCTTTCAAAGGGTTTCAAAGGGTTGTATTTGAGAGTAGGGGCAAAAATGAAAAAAGTGGCAAAAATTGGCCACAAGTAGCCATGAATCTCCTTAGAGATTCATTGTGCGAAATTTAGTGAGAGAAAAAAAGAGAGAAAGGAGAGAAAAAGTGAGAGAAAGAGTGGGGTTTTTTTGGGTGTTCATTAAAGGAACTTGGATTTTCTCCCAAAGAGCTCAATTTCCTCCTTAAGAAAAGTTGTTAAGGTATGATTCTTACCTACAAATCTCAATTTTTAAGTCTTGATTCCATGTTTTGACATGCTTTTTATTGGTAAGAAATTATATGTTGATTTGAGCCATAATTATGATTATTATAGTTTTCATGATTAATTTTTTGTTGCATGACATGATGATTGTATATGGAAGTAGTTTATGATTAATCAACTTAATTAAGTATGTATTTGGCCCCACAAAAATGGTTTGGGTTTGGGTTTTTGATGAAAATCAGGATTTAAGTCTCTCACGATCCATGAATGGATGGTGGTTAATTACATCGGGTCGCTAAAACAAGCGAAGACATCTGATTATCGATTTGAGCAAATATGGTTGTTTTCGCAAGGCACGTAGTGCCGCAATAGACCTCAAGCAATAAACTCAAGAAAGTGCGTTAAAATACGCATGAGTTGGTCGTTCCACTAAGCATATAAAATGCCATAGGCCCTCAGATCCTTGAACTCGACAAAAAATGGGAATGTGCAGGCCCCGAACCCTAAGATCCAGAGCGCACCCGATTGGCCATTCTGCTACGCATGTAAAATGCTGAAGGCCCTTAAATCCTTGAACCTGACAAAAAACGCGAGTGTGCAGGCCCCAAACTCGAAGATCCAGAGCGCACCTAATTAGCCATTCTGCTAAGCATGTAAAATACTGCAGGCGCTCGGATCCTTGAACCCGACAAATGCTCCATTCCATTTTAGTTTTATTAAGTGTTAATTAGGTTTTTGTCCGTGCTGCCCGTCAGGAATCGAAGCCGTAGTGTGTTGGCTCATTTCCCGAGGGGTCGGGAATTATCCCGATTCCTTGAAAAGGTAGTGTGGCGGAACACTAGCCATGGAAAACCTGAAAACACAATAAACAGTGGGTGAGAAATGCGGCAACGGCTTCTGACGGAACCGGATCAGTGGATTATGGCCACTGGTCGGTCAAGATCGTCGGAGATGGATAGCCAAAAGGCGGCAGCGGCCAATGTGGGTTGTGGTTGCTACAATGCTCAAGGATTTGGCTCACTGGAGACTCCAAACCTCAGGAAAAAACTATGTGGAGGGTGCTGGAAGTCGGAGGAGGAATTCTAGCCTAAGCTTTCAACCCAATTGAACTCACAGTCCCACTCCCTTTCTTCCCGATTTGATTTTTCTAACCCCCTGAAATAGTGCCTGATTCAAACCTTTTATAGGCCCTCGAACTTCCCTTTAACCTCTCCATGCGAAATGGGACAATTTCCATTTCAGAGCGCGTAAATTAGCGCCCAAACGGAGCCATTCCCACATCATGGCTGGCATCTATGGAGGTTGGCGGCCTGCTAGAACATTGGGAGAAAAGTGGGGGAAAGTGGGGTGTGGAAAAGACGATTTTGCCCCTCAAAGATCCATTAATTACAAAGCATTTTAAAATATGAAATGGACCAATGAAATCATGACACATAGCCCACCCATTTTCAAAATACATGAGACAAAGTCAAAATGTGTGAATGCATGGGGCCCACATGCATTAAGGAAAGAAAAATTATTTAAATGTTTAAATACATTTAAATACAAAATCAAAAAGGCAACTAACCACAAGGTGACACCTCACCTCATCAATTTTAAAATGTTGAATAAACATACTTGAATGGTTTGAAGCACACTTAAATTATGTTTATGGGGAAAATATTTATAATTCATTCTAAGGAAAATGAACTTTTGAAAATGCAAATGAATTCCTTTTAAGGGAATTAATTAGAAGGAGTTAATAATTTTAATTCTTTTAAATATAGGCAAATTCCTTTTAAGGGAATTAAAATAGGATCAAAATTTCGTTTAGGGGAACAAATTCTTTTTAAGGGAATTAAATATATTAATTAAAATGACAAAATTCCTTTTAAGGGAATTAAATATTTTAATAAAATGATGAAATTCCTTTTAAGGGAATTAAAATAGGATCAAAACTCCTTTTAAAGGAATTATGGAAATTCAAAAAAATTCCTTTTAAGAGAATTAAATATCTTGTGAAATTCCTTTTAAGGGAACTAAATATTTTAATAAATTGATGAAATTCCTTTTAAGGGAAATAAATTAAAGAAAAAATTCCTTTTAAAGGAATTAAATAAATTCATAAATTCCTTTTAAAGGAATAAATAAACGGATAAATTCCTTTCAATGGAATTAAAATAAAAATAAAAAACAAATTCCTTTTAAGGGAATTAAATATATTGTGAAATTGCTTTTAAGGGAGTTAAATTAAATAAATGAATTCCTTTCAGGGAATTAAAACAATAAATAATTTGTGGGTATAACTATTTTAATGAAAAATCAAATATTTTTGAGTAACAATGATGTGTATAAAAAACTCATTAACAGAGGTGTTGGTTGAACTTTTCTTTGAGTGGAATTTTTGTGAATAATGGCTAGTGTACAAGTTTAAGGCCGTAAGGTTTTGGATATTTTTCACCCAGAAATGTTTTGAATTTGAGAATGTTTTCTGTTAAAAAGTTGTAGTTTTGATTAATATCTACAAGTTTGGTTTTAGAATCATCTCAATCCGAGATGTGTGGAAAGATTTTTGGAATTTTAAAGTTGTTGCAGAGAATCTGGTGAACTGTGTTTCTACCCAGATTTCTCTTGTCCATGTAGCTTTTTACCCATTTAAATGGATGACTTTGTAAGAGCGTCGAAAGTACAAATTGTTTATCATTTAGTTATTTAAAAGTTCTCTTTTAGAGTCAAAATGTTTTAAGCTCTGTATCATAAGTTGTTGCATTTCTAATGTTAGGTGTCTAAACTCGTATTCTGGGCATTTCAAAAGCGCAGTTAATCATTTTTTGTCTTATTTAACATGTCTAGAGTGTAAATCACTATTTGAGATTAATAATAAGTTGTAGCTCTATTTCATATCTAGGTATTTTGTTTTGATTGCAACCTAAGAATGTCTGTGTATCAAAAGTTGTCTATGTATTTTTGAAACTGGTCATAACTGGGTTTTAGTGACCAGATCTGTGCACCTATTGTTTTAGTCTGATTGGCGCGGCTAGAGATCAAATCTTGTGAAGTGTTCAACATGAAAGTTTTAGATAATAAGGTTATCTAACTTCTTTCTTTAAGGAGTAATACCAATTGAATATTGTGGAAAAAGTTGTAATATTTCCATTTGTGGTTTCTGTTTTTGTCAAGTTTTGACTAGTTAAATGTTTTGTGAGATGATTAAGAATAAATTGCTTTACATGAATGATTGATTGTTTTGTGTGCTGTTAAACCTTATTAGTATTTTCTTGAGAGCTTTTAGGTGGCTGCCTTGTGTGTTGTCACTTTATTAGTCCTTATTGGAATCATACGAAAGGCTTGTGTTCATTTTTAAGTTTTGTTCGTGTTGTTGGGTGTTCATTTCTTTTTTTTTAATGCCTAACGTTGTATATTGATTTGCGTTGAATTGAGATAAACGGAACTGTTGGATCTCGTACTTGGGTTAAATAATGTACTCCTTTTGCTTATGCTGAAGGTCAATGGATTCATTAAACAAAACTATTGGGGATTGCGTGCTCTAGTCCTAAAGTTAGAGTGCAACCAGCTAAGTTTGGCTATGGTTGAGTTGAATAGTTAGAGTTATTGAATGGTTGTGTTGCTCAATGTTTGTTGGAATGACGAGTGCATCTTTTACTCACGAGTCATTTGTGTGGGTTTATCTATTTGAAGTCGTTATATCGTTTGCACATGATATAACCTAGTATGTAACACCCCTAAATTTCCATTTAATATTAACTTGAATAAGTGTTAAACATAGAACTAAAAATGGATAAATGGGTATGTTGTTGTTTTGAATGGAGAATTAAGATGATAAAATGACATGATTGAAAAGACATTAATAATTCAAGAATGGAACTATGGTGAAAGGTGGAATTGGTGGACGAACGATGCTTGATTATTTGTTTATGCATGTACCTAATACGATTGTACATTGCATTAAAATTATATAATGTGTATTATTTGAATAAAATATAATATATGATAAAATATATATATATATATATATATATATATATATATATTTTTTTTTTTAAATTAATGTGTACACATGTAAAGAGGGGCGGCGGCCGAACTTAGCGACTAAGCTCACCAAGTCGGCCACCAAATTGTGAGCTTATCATAGAAACAGCCAAGTTGATGGTTGTACATTAATATATATATATATAAAATATAATATAATATACTTGCTTTTGTTGAGTAGTCGACTTACAATAAAAAATAAAAAAAAAAGTAGTGAAGAGAAACGAAAAATGACAGAAGAACCGAGAGCAAGAAAAAAGAGAAGGAAAAAAAAAAGAGAAAAGAAGGGAAAAAAAGAAAAGAAAAGGGAGAGAGGACGTAAGGGGCAAAGTGGAAAAAAGGACAAGGTCAATTTTGACTTCGCGACCAATCTAGGTAAGGATGATCTATTTTTTTTCTAAAAGAAATTTCATTCTTTTACTTTGATTTTATTCTTTTGCGAGGAATTTCAGCTCTTTCGTTAAAACTTCTTGATTACTCGTGAATTCAGTTGAAACTATTAATTTTTGAGTCCTATTTGTTGTTTCGGACATTATTTGGTATGTCTATATTGATTTGTTCATCCAGATTGTGGTTGCACTTGTTATTTGAGCTTGATTTGTTGATTGGCTGCATTTGAGAATAACAATTTGAACCCACCAACTCAATTATTGCCATTTTAATGGTCGAAATCCCGAATGTTGATTTGAACGTGGTTATTTGTTTGTTCCCACTTGTTATGTTGATTGTTGAATGTTGCGTTTGAACCTATTGACTAAGATGAACAACTACGAAAGCGGGTATGAGTAAACCCCGTGCTTAGGTTAATGCGCAAAAGTTGGATCCCGTGTCTGGGTTTAAATAGACACACCGTTCGTGACCTTATAGGTCTCTCAGTGGTTGATGATTCGAGCTAAACTATGTTGAATTTGTTATGTTGATCTTTATTAAACATGCACCTAATTGATTATCCCTTACTGAGTGTCCATTCACACTCACCCTAATTGGTTGATCCTTTTTTTCAGGTGGGTTCCGTGAAAATGTGTCGTACGAGGGTGGTAGTGGTAGCAAGGGTTAAGTGATCATCAGTAGTTAAACTTTTAAGCATTTTGTCGCTTTGAAATCCCTTTGGGTTGTGATTAATTCTGTAATATAGTATTAAGTGAGTTGTACATGGTTCTGCTTTTGTGTTAATAATGAGGAACCGGTTAGTGAATGATGGATGAGTGTACTCTTATACACCTGTTAGTGTGTTAAAGGTAGGGGTGTCACATAGTAGATGTTCTTCGTTATAAGTTTTCTATTGAGTGTTTATCACTCATGTTTGCTATTTTTACCTACCAAGTGACATCGAATTAGTTGAGTAGGTCAAAGTGAGTAAGAGGAAGGGCAACGGTATTGCTTTTGGTTAGGTTTGGTCTAAGTTGTTACCTTGTTAAAATCATAACGGTGTTATGTAATAAGTTTAGACAAGGTATGTTTTTATAAAACATGTTCTGTAATGGAAATTTATCAAACGATCTAGTTATTAGTGGATATCCTTTCGTGTGGATGTTGAAACCACAAGTTTACTGTAGCATGATCTATTAAACATAGTATTGTGTTATTGTTCCCTTTGCTAGTTGAGTTGAACTTGACATATCCGCTGTCTTGCCAAAAGGCGCAAAAGGCGGGGGTGTCGCAGCTACTGTACCCCTAAGCCCATTTGATTGCTGCCCTATTTCGGCCACCCATTTTCAGCGAGTTCAACCGATTAGTGGCCTTAACCCACTGATTTAGCACCATCGAAGGCTGCCTCTTCGATTTTCACCTGCTGTTCATAGATTTCCAAGTCATTCCATGGCCAAACAAGTCTTTGTTTTGTCGAACTACATTGATAAGGCTCTAGATAGTTCTCGGCCCCTTGAGAAACGAGCCAACATACCACGACTTTGTTTCTCATCAGGTAAACATGGACCAAAACACAATTAAAGCACAATAAACCCAAAATTGGACAACACTTTTTTTTTTTTTTTTAGGTTTTTAGACCCAAGGTTTTGCGGCACCTTATGCTTAGCAAAACTGTCACCTCCTAAATGGTTTCGGACTCCTCACCCGTTTCGATGCACTTTTTCGATTTGTGGATCCGAGGTTTTGCAGCACTTCATGCTTAGCAAAATGGCTACCACCCGAGGGGTTTCTAACTCCTCAAGCATTTCAGCTTACTTTTTGAGTTTACGAACTCGAGGTCTGTGCTCGCTTCGGGCACTCGATTTAATTAACTACCATTCATTTGTGGATCTTGGGAACTTGAAAGTCAGGTTTTCATGAAAAAACCTAAAACCCCTTTTGGAGGACATTTATTTCTTAACAATCATATTGACTATTTCTTTCTCATTCATATTATGGTTGAGTTGAATAACTATCATCTTATTTGATTCATAATAAAGCTCTCCACCTAACCAAGAATGCATATTTTACTCGCGCTTATTAGGAATATCTATTATTGACTTAATCCACTCACATTCCATTTTAATAGCTACTCACAAATTTTATCCCTATGAAACAATTATTTGGAAAAAATCTCGAAATAGTATGTTTTAAAAAGAAATTCTCAAAGTAGGTGTACAATTTTCTTTCACGCAATTAAGAATTACGCGACTAACTTTCAGAAGCCAGTCACGTAATTGTGCGTGACTGACTTTAAATTATTTATCAGCCATTCATGTCAATTTTCTTAACTAGCAAAAGAAGGATGGAGAAAAATGGCTCAATAAAAACCAGTAAGATCCAATTTTTAATTCCTTTAGAAGAAAAGAAAAAAATCAAGTCTTGAACATGAGAACCCAATCTTTCAACACAAAATCAATCAAAACTATTGTAGGGTAAAAGAGAAGATAACTAATCTCAAGCACTATAACACTCAACCCCAACAGAAAACAAAACAAGTATCAAACACAGACGTAAACATGTAAACATATATTTTATAGTAGAAAGCGGTAAAATCTCCAACCCTCCTAAAACCATTAGAATAAATGTTGATCAGATGGAACTGTATAAGGAGATGAAAGCGAAAACAGAGAACAAGAAATTACAAAAATACTATGGATGCATTTGATTTCTGAGATTGATAAAAGTCCCTAAGTTAGCGGAGTTCTTGAAACGAGTTATGAAAGTATGGGAAGTACGAGGAGTTCTTCTACAAACTTGCCAAGAAAGCGACGGGAGAGAACAAGACGGAGGAGAGAGCAGATGAACAGTTGCCTGAGCGTGAAGAAAGGAGGAGGAGATTTTGATGGGGAATAAGAAGGCATGTGGGGTGGCCGGGAGGGGGTGTGGGTCTGGGGTTTAAGGAGATTAGGGTTTGGTCACGCAATTTGGCAATTGCCTAAACGGTTTTATTTTATCTATTTATTTTAGAATTGGTCACGCAATTGTCATTTGTGTGACCAATTCTAAAAACTTATATTGGGAAAAACCAGAACTGTACATGTACTTTAAGATTTTTTTAAAACATATTATTTCAAGATTATTTTTCCAGTTATTCCACTTTCACTGTATTTTCTTCTACTAAAGAAATGAACCGTTAATTTATTGTTGTCTCTCTTTGTTTATTATGGTTAATGTGACGTAGCTCGGTTCAGTATTGCAAGTGAGGTAGGGTCACAATGCAGGTGTTGCTGCTTCTTCAATAAGGCCACTCACTCGCCGAGAAGCAAGCAAAGCCTATCAGCAAAATGATAGCCAAGCTGCTACACATCCAAGCATAAAACCAATTGAATTAATTTCAAGTGAACTTGAGCATGTATTAGTTATGCTTAAGCCTCACAAGTAGGGTTATAAATTACTCTGAATTTAATTAGCCCTTATGAGTACATTATTAAACTGAATTTATTTAAGTCAAACGTAATAACATGACATAAGACAAATGATAAAATGAAGTCAAACATAGTCACATGTTAAACATATGAATTTCTGTATAAGATCCAGTCTAACTATTCAATGAAAGGAGCCCAAAAAAGAAGTCCGTTAAATAGGGAATTACCTTAGCATCATTTTCTTTTCTTTTTTTCCTGCATAGTAATGAACAAACTTTAATTGTCTGACTGGCATTCCAAAATGTCAATCATTTATTTTTAAAATTTAATCATTTTAAAGAATTTTATAATAAATAAATAAATAAAAGACTCATTCAATACATAGATGATTCTAAATGACCTTCACCAACTACACCTGAAAATAGCTTCTCTAGAAACAAAGGATATGAGGGTGCATTAGTCAATTGGGGGGAAAAATGAAAACCTATTTCTACAGAACAATGCCAACTCATAGGCCGCACTCATTCCCGAGTAAGCAATCATGGCCCATCGATACGTGCTAGAGTGCGCCGTATGCACATGGTCGCAGGTGAACGTTAGCTCTCTAACTAGCAAGGCAAAGTATCCCGGTAATCGAGTGTAACAACGGGCTCATGAGGTTCTTTCTTGGCCAACACATCATTATTTAACTCATTGAATTTTAGCTTAGTTATTAATTTAATTTTAAAATTTTTAACTTAAATAATTTATCACATTAACTTTTCTTCACCTACCAATATTAAATACCATCACTTTTCGATCGTAATTGTTGATATGAGATCTCATGTTGCATCTTTCGTAGGAGAGACATATTTCTCATTAAATCTTACATGCAGCTATCTCATCCCCAACCAAAGCATTTGATCATTTTCTTATATAATGATGAAATCAGTGGGATGTTACATTAACAATTTTGATGGAGAACTGATGGTGTTAAGAATTGGTCTGTGAGAAAAAGTTCATGAAATAAATTATATGATTTTAAAGTTCAAGGATCAAATTGATAGCTCAGTCAAATTTCAAGGGGCAATTTCGTGTTTTAGCCTTTTCTCTTGGTATACCTCAAATCAGGTTTTTTTTTTTCTTTTTAACTTACCCCACCTTTTCAAAAAAAATTTTCTATCCCATTTTTGCAAAATCACGGATCATATCTGCGACCTGACACAACTGCAACGACGTGTCATGACTCGAAAAAGTGAAATTGTGGATATGATCTGCGATTTTACAAAAGTAGGATAGACAGGGAAAGTTTTGAAAATGTGGGTTATGTTTGGAAAAAAAAACCCCATTCGGAGAATACCAAGAAAAAACTCTAAGCTCTTCCATGAATTAAAATGGTACTTCTTGTTACCTAATATCTTAATATATTTTTAAAATTTATAATTTTCAATAATATAAATCTTAAAAATACTACATAATTTATGAACTTATAAAATTCTATATAATTGATTTTCTTGATTGTTTATTCTTGAATGAGTGCACTATACATATTGAAACGATTACAAAAATTAATTGTTTAGAATTTCACAGGTTCTCAAATTGTATAATATTTTTAAAATCAATATGGTTAAATTTATAAACTTTAAAAATATATGGGGAAATTGCACTTAACCTCCCTGTGGTTTGCTCTAGTTGTGGAGAACCTCCCTATGGTTTGAAAATCAGCACATAGCCCCCCTGTGGTTTCAATGGACTTGCAAAAGTTAACACCGTTAATAGAAAATGCGAAAATGACAATCATACCCTCTGGTCTAAAATAAGTTAAAGCTTTACTAATCAAGGGGGGATTGCAATAAGTTAGGGCTCTTTTTCCTCTATGTTTATGGAGCTTGATTCCTTCTTTTTTTCTAAGGCAATCTTTGTAATGATTTAGATTAAAGTAGTGATTGTTTGGAATTTTAACTGCTTCACTAGAGTGTAAACTTATAATGTCTTATAAATTACACGACTATAATATATGGAAAATAAATATATTAGTTGTTTTCTTGTCATATCTTTTTATCAATATTAGTATTTTCAGTAAAAGAAACATTTTTTCCCGTCGTACAAGAAATATAAAACATTTGTTTTGTCGGAACCATTATAACAAATGTTAAGGAATTGGTTAAGGGGTAGTTTGAGAAACTAAAATATATTTGTTTCCTCCTAAATACCCTAAAAATATTTGTGGGAGGACAAACCGTTAAATTTGACGGAAAAATTAACTTTTGCAAGTCCATTGAAACCACAAGGGGGCTATGTGCTGATTTTCAAACCATATGGAGGTTCTCTGTAACTAGATCAAACCACAGGGAGGTTAAGTGCAATTTCCCCAAAATATATTAAGTTATTAGGTTTCGACTTGCTACGCACGCCCTTGGCACTTCCGATAAAAACTCGTGTGATTCAGGATCGTCAAAGTGGTAGTCAGTGATAGGTTGTTATACTTCTAAAAAGAAAAATATGATGAGTCATCACACAAACATAAAAGAGTAATTTATGCTCGTATATTTTTTATATATTTTTTACGCTGAATTGTTAATATGATAAAATTTAAATTGTCAATTTTAGGATAGTTTAGCCCGATAATAATAAAGAATTATTTCAATTGTCATGGTAAAGAATGTATAAGTATCATTACAATATTTAAAATCATAAAATAAAAAAAGTTCAATTGAATGGCCATTTGGCATGTGTATTTTACCCATGGTAACTTATGATTGGTCATCACGAGGATGATCCAATGATTAAAAATGTATTTCTTGGCCTCTTCCTACTCTATTATTAACCAACAGTGTAAAACCAATTATAAAATTTTATTTTTTGAGTGGAAATAAATTTTTTATTTTTCATAAACTTATCAAAATAAATAAATTAAAATATTAAATGTAAGTGTTTTGACAACATAACATTGTTTTGGGTGGACGCATGCAAATTACTTGTGTCCATGTCCATACTCCCTTCTCTTTTAAATTTATTGTAAATTAAATTTTGTAAAGTTTATATCTTCAGATGGTCGTGGGATCATGTTTGAATTCCTTTTAGGAATACTACTTGTAAGTAGATCTAGAAATATCAACCTGTGATCTGTCAAACTCTCATTTAATAATTCGATTCAACTCGCTCATAAAATAATTTTGACCCATTTCGACCAACCTATCTTGACCTACCTATAAGCCATCTGATTCTTTCAATTGTCATTTTTAGTTAGAATTTTTATATTTCTTTTGGACTCAAAATTAGAGTTTTTATTAAATATTGAGTGGTTTATAAAGAGAAAAGTGTTTGTACGGTGGCATATTAGATAATTTATCTATTGTGTATTGTTTCACCCAAAAAAATTTTTTGATGTCTATTTTTTGAATTACAACTTTATTGATTGAATGAGCATGGAAAAGCAAAATACCATGCCAGTTTTCATATAATTTTGTAATATATTTGGTTTCATTTATATTACAAACAATCAAGAGATCCAAGTTATTTAACTTTGTTGAACATTTAGACTCGATGAAAGAGAGGTTTATACGCAATGAAATTGTATGAAAATTAATATCGCGTCTTAATTTTTGATCTTCATTCAATCCATAATGTTGAAATTTAAAAAATGGACATCAAAAAGTTAATTCAGGGTGACACAATTAATAATTGATCCTAATAGATTCAAATATTAAAAGAAATAAAAGTTGTCCTACCAAATTGAACCTTGGCCATGTAACCTGTCTATTGTAAAAGTCAATGCAACCGACTCATAAAATAATCTCGACCTCCCATTGACCCACCCATATTTATTTGTGACTCGAGTTTGTTTTTCTTGTAACCAAGTAGGTCCACTTTATTGCCACCAATACTTAAATAATAAGGTTAAGCATAGGGAAAATCTAATATTTTTGTCCCTTGTGATATTTTTTTCTAAAAGAAAAAAATAAACCATGGTCCCAAAACAATCTCATTTTGTATTTTATTTTTATTTTTTTCCTTTTTGTATTTGTACTGCATCAAACTTAGTTGAAATAACTGCATCAAACTTAGTTGAAATAACTGCATCAAAGTTAAGTCCTAATTTTATTTCTTCTATGTTCGTCCTATTACTCTTTTAAGCATATTTTGATGATAGATTGACAAGGCCTGAAACGATTGTTGACACTAGTTTTTGTTCAAGCCTCACTTAAGGAATGTGATTTTTGTCCCCTTTTCATTCATTTTTCTTATTTAGTTTGGTCTAAAATTAGTAACCCAATAGAGGTTCGTGCATTATAATTCATAGGTACTTGGACAATTTGGATCCAAATGATATTAATACTTTTACCTTATAGATTTAAATATCATTGTGTTTTTCTAATTGGTATATTTTTATTTTTAATAATTCCAAAATTTCCCAAAAATGTCAAATAATTGTAAATAATTATATTTTAACATAGCTTCCTAGAAAAAATAATGAAATGAAAATATAAAAATTTATTGCTTAGCCCCCACACAGTTTCCTTTTTTTAATCTTTAGCTCTATAACTTTTAGAAAAAGGAAACACATGCATCAGATTTAGGAAAAATATCACTTTTTTTATCCTTATGCCTAAATAAACCTAGTATACAAAGTTAAAGGCGTGTATTCACCGAAAATATTCTTGAAAGTATAAATCATTGAGATTTTGCTCATAATTTTTATGATTTGATTGTAAGATTTTTATAAATTTGGGTTTATCAACCCTATAATAAATTCGGATTTTCATAAATAAGAGGAGTTTACCACTAATTTTGTGACGAACAATTTAGGGGAACAATTATTGTAGAAGAAAACAAAGAGGGGAAGAGAGAGAGAGAGAAAAAAAAAAAAAGAGAGAGAGGAAAAGGTGTCGAGAATTTATCAGAGGAAATCCTGGACAAAAATTTATTGCAGGGGAAGTCTCATAAATTTTCACTGACACCAATAAACCATAGCCGTGGAGAAATCAAGAGAAAAAGTGGGGTCACAAGACTATGATGCGAATTTTTTCTCGCTCTTGATTCAAGGCACAATTCTTTCTTTTTCAAAATTTTATCTCTTTATTAGGATATTATTTTATTTATTTTTCTTCCTCTTTTTATGTTACCGAATATGCAAACTGTGTTGTATTCTTAGTACTCATCAAAATAACCAACATGCATACGATTCACGGCCTCAAATAGAGTTTATAGTGTTTTAACATGTTTTTATTCTTATTATTTTCAATTTCTCTCTTTTTGGGTAACATTAAATAGGTTAAGAACCCCAACTTTCACAGACAAGTGGGACAAGTATTCACAGCCAACATGCATATGACTAAATTCATACTTCTCTTTTAGTCTTTATTTTCTCGGGAGCATGATACTCGCAGTTTAAATTCCCGCTTTTCTTTAAGAAATTTCGAAATCCTTGTTAGACTAAACATTAAACTAAAGATAAGGTCTTGTTCAGTCTACATAAAATAAAAGTACAATATATTTAGTAAGGACTTGCAGCAACCCGAGGAAGTTGTCTTCTTGTTGTTTAACAGTAGTTGGATTCAACTTGGCGATGATTTGATCTTCTATTACCTACTTCCTCTTAGATAAGGAAGGGATGTTCTCTCAGAAGTGACAATGAGAGAGTTGTGAACGAAGTGATGATAGGGACCAAACCATTACGTTATTTATTGGCAAAATCCACCCATCATACATAATCTCATAATAATAGTAGAGTTCCACATATCATGGCTTTGATAAGATTTAAGTACATCAAATAGGCCATAAGACCCATTATCGACTCTCTACTAATCAATCCACTAATTGAAATAACATTGACCATGTCAACAATCCTCACATAATATGATAAACAGATAACCCCTCATGCAATATAATCTAAAATAATAAAAGAAGTTTCAGAATATAGGCACGGTCCACAAAAGGAATGCCTTCTTGCGGGAACTTATGGTCGGTACCAAACCACCATGGACCGCATTTAGGCACCAGAGTTGGTCCTTTTCACTGTCAAGCCGCTATGAATAAACTTATCTTAGCCGTCTCATCTTGAATTTAGAACGTCACTATTGGAATTCACGATCGGCAATCAAACTGTGTTGAGCCCATATACATCCTACACCATATCTTAATTACTTCAAGATTATATTTTAAACCTAGTTAATACATTGTTGAGCATTTATATTTCCATAAGATTAATAAACTTTTATGAAAAAAATGAACTAGTTGTATAATATTTATTGCTAATATTTGGACTTTCTTTTTCATCCATAAAGATAAAATTGTTGTATATTGTATTGTCTTTTAACTATGATGGCTTTGATCAACTTTATACATTTATGGGTTTGAGGTTTGTGGTTTGAGTTTTCAAATCTTTTTTATCATCCATGCTTTCCCATGCAAAATAGAGGATTGCATGAAAGAAGATTTGATGGAATTATAATATATAATCCTTGATGTTGATATATGAGAGTAATTGTTTTTTTAAATAATATAATTTTATTAAAATATAAATGCTTAATGATGTATTAAATAAGTTTAAAATTTAATTTTAAAATATTTATAATATAATGTGTGTCGTGTTATTTGTGAGTCGAGTTGAGGTTTATTTTGATAAATAGGTTTGGAGGGAGTTTATTCAGAGTTAATGGTTTTAAAACTGAGTTTATTTTGGTTAAAAACTCAGTATACTAGGCCTGTAAAAGACCATTTTAATCAGCAAATGGGATTAAAGTGCGGCGCATGGTAGGATGCGGTAGAGCCTAACGGCTACAGTGGTCCGTCACCAAGGTTTTAAAGTGGTAATGCGGAGCGACGGTGGTGAAGCGACGACAAGTCAAGTCAAACAACAGCCTATTAAAGCAAGGACGGTGATTTCATCGCTTCGTTGTAGACGTTTTATTAGTCACTGCTATTTCCCCCCTTCACAGCTCTCCTTCTCGCGGTCTCCCTCGCGAGGCAGTCCCCAATACACGACGGCAAAGGTCTCTGGCCCCGCTTTCTCTCTCTCTCTCTCCAATCCCATATTTCCTCCATTGCAGTCGTTGACCGGATTCAGACGTGGAAGAACAAGATGAAAGATTCTTAGCCGAGAAGGAGAAGAAGGAAAAGTAAAATTCCTGCAACTTATTTAATGTACAATACGGTTAGACGCCTTTGAACCAAGCAAAGCGTTCTTGATTACCTTCACGCGATTGTATTGTTGTGAGTTTTTTTTTCCTTTTTGAAGCCTTTCAATATCTTCTGATTTCTACCAAGGCTTAGGGTTAGGGTTTGTGAGAGATGAATTGCTTGCCGTGATCCCCAAGGTTCTCCACGGAGCTTCGCTTTCGAAGGTGAATTGGCTTTCTTGACTTTTGGTCCACCTTATTCATGTACGCCTTTTAATTTGCAATTCTGGGCAGTAGGGGCTTTTTTGGATCAATTTTCTTCAATTTGAGTTTTCAGGGAAAATATTTTTCTTCTATTATCGGACTATCCCTTTTATGCTTGTACTGATCATGAAGATGGTTAGGGTTAGGGCATCAGCGCGAATGGAAGCATCTGGTAGCAATACTGACGCTTACAGAGGATCTTCAGGGACTGTTAGTAGTTCCAGGAGATATGGAATGCAGTTATCTGCATCCAATTTTATTCGGGCCCCCGTGTCTGCATTGTTGGAGTATTCAGCTGGTTTGTTACGAGCCAGATCAAGTGACCAGGAGGCTCAAAGCTTGGTAAATGGAGCTGTTAATCCCGATTTCCGGGAACATGTTCAGACCCGACCTGAGGAACCCGCCCTGACGGACAGTGGTGGAGAGGTTTCAATTCGGATAATTGGTGGTTGCGAGAACGAGCTTGATAGGTTGGGGCCCGGGATGCAGTCTTCAATAGGTGCTCAGGTGACAGAATCTACCGGTCATGATGAGGTATCTGTGCAGCAGATGACTGACATGGTTGGGGAGAGTCAAGGAGATTCTAGGGATGACCCCACTTCTGGGGAGGGTGCTTCACAGTCATCAAATGGAGGTGCAGATGGGGAAGTTGCAGGTGGGGTTGGATCAAATAACAGGGATTCTTCTTACCAGAGGTATGATATTCAGCAGGCTGCCCGATGGATTGAGCATGTCCTTCCATTTTCTTTGCTTCTTTTGGTTGTCTTCATCCGGCAACATTTGCAAGGTACTTCAATCCTAAATTTGTGTTAACTATTATTCAAAGCAGGAAAGAATTGTTTTTAAAACTGTATGTTACATTCTGGTACTGCCTTCACAAGCACTAATTTGTTATTGTAAAATTTTTATTACAATTGATGAATCTATGAAATGTTAAATTGCTGAGGTGCAAGGCAGACCAGTGGCATTCATGGTCCGGAGTTAGCTGACCAGTGCCTCACATACATGTTCTGAGAAAAGTCGAGAAAGGGAATGGCAACTGAAGATGTGAGAGGGGAATCATTACCAAATTTTTCATTGACAGTTTCAGCTTCATTGTTGTAACATTAGGTCAATTTATACTTAAACCTGTGGAACCATCTCAGTAGTGTCCACATTTTTGTGGCTGTTAGTATTTTTATTTTTTTGGTAGGTAGACTGGCTCAATTTAAATTCTTATGAACAAAAATGCTTAACATATGGACTTAATGAAGCAATTTATATCACAAGAAGAAAGGAAAGAGGAGAAATAAAATAATTCTGGTTGAGAAACTTTGAAGGCCTTCAATTGATATCAATTTATCATATACTGTCACAAATTAGGAGGTCCTTTTCCTTGATCCGTTTTAGCTGATCATGACTGGAATGCCCCCTTTGGTCATGACTGAACTGTTACACAGATTTAAAGAAGGTGTCACATACCTGGGGTCAAGGCTTCGGTTAGTGAGGGTTGAGGGTCTGATCACTTGACATGTCTGATTAAGTTTGTGCAGAATGCTAGCATTTATTTGCTGCAAATGCAATATTTGCATTTATTGCTGCATTTGTTTCAAGGGTGTGCTGAATGTGTAGCTTCTAGGAGGGGTTCTGAGGTGCCACAAAGATATACTGAAAGTAGGCATTTTTTGCCCATTTTCCTTGCTCAAATGCCTATGCTCTCAAGATTTGGGTTAATCTAGTAAGCTGAACAATATCTTAGCACTCAATAGTGTCTTCTTCCACTTATTAAATTTTTTCCCCTTTATTGGTACTGTAGTTTCTTACTTGACATTTTTCATTATTAAAGTCTTGTGTTTCTGCATATTCCACAATGCCAATTGAATATGGAAGTAGCATCTATCTTCAAGTGAGTGACTGTAGCCTTTATGCAAGCACTTACAGGTTTCTTTGTTACAATTTGGATTGCTGCTGTTATGTTCAAGTCAAATGATATACTACGAAAGCAGACAGCTCTGAAGGTGATGCATATGTGTCCTCAACATTCTCAAATATTAAAATTGAAATAACTTGATTATTAAGTTTAACAATTGTTTGTCCCTGCAGGGAGAGAGAAAACTCTCTGTCTTGGTTTGCTTTTCTCTCGTGTTCATGCTTCACGTGATTGGAATCTACTGGTGGTATTGCAATGACGATCTCTTATCCCCGTTGGTCATGCTTCCTCCAAAAGCCATACCACCTTTCTGGCATGCTGTTTTCATTATCATGGTTAATGGTATGCTGTTGTCCCTGGATTAACAATAAGGCTGCTTGTTTAAATTGATACCATTTAAGTTATGATGTAGTTTAGAGATGACGTTATCCGGTTTATTACAACTTGTTCATGGTGCCGTGTTTCTTGGGCATCCATAAGATATTGTGTGTGTTTTTTTTTCTTTTTTTTTTTCCCGGGGGGGGGGGGGGGGGGGGGGGTGCGGGAGGTTGCTTGATTTGTTCTGTGTAGATGACTTACAGTAAGGACCAACATAATTTCCTTTTTCACAATTATGTGCATATTTGTAATATATTTTGAAGTAGATGGTGTACAATTGCTTGCTTTCTTGCATGCATGCATTTCAAAACACAATCTTCATACCGCTGTGTTTGATGGTATGGCATAAATTTTTCTAGTGTGGTGAATTGTTTTTGGGTTGGAAGGGTAGATAGGAGTAAGGAAGGAGGAAGAGAGTTTTATTTGTAAGCAGTAGTACTAGAATGATCTGATCTGGTTAAATTAACTGGTCTTACAGATGACACGTGTTACTAGTATTCGACCACTTTGTAGAGGAGTTACATAACAAAAAGGGGAAGGAAATTAACTATGTTTCATCTTGTGTTTCTAAGAGTTGATTTGTTAGAGACCTCTCTATTTTCTGACACTTGCTCGTGTATCAATTTCTAAAATTGTAGTTTCTTTAGTGATATGTTTATTTAACATACAATTTTTATACTAAAAAATTGCTCAGATATTCTGATGAACATTATTTTTATTGGATTTCTTTGTCATATTTAAATGGCTGCTCTGTGAGGGTTTGGATTGCTTTATTTCAGCTCCCTGCAAGAAATTATTAAGTATGATAGTTTATTTTCCAGATACTCTGGTCCGGCAGGCAGCGATGGTTTTCAAGTGTATACTTTTAATGTATTACAAAAATAGCAGAGGGAGGAATTATCGTAAACAGGTATTGAGTTCTGAAAGCATCCATTTAGAGAAGCTGTTAAGGTTCAGATAGTTTGATCCTTCCATATGTTTTACTCTGGCAGTAAAAGTACTTGTTCTTCAGGGTCAGATGCTTACTTTGGTTGAGTATCTGTTGTTGCTGTACCGAGCTTTGTTGCCAACCCCAGTCTGGTATCGTTTCTTCTTGAACAAAGAGTATGGCAGCCTCTTTTCATCGTTAATGACAGGGTTGTATTTAACTTTCAAACTCACATCAGTTGTTGAGAAGGTATGGGTAGTGTATTTATTGTCCAAAACCTATCATGTTCTTTGCGCTCCTTGTCTAAATTGACTTATGAAGATTTACTGCAGCATGTCATTTTTCTCATTTTTCCCTTCCCTTCGCTCTTTGGTTTACAATGTCTAGGTGCAATCCTTCTTTGCTGCATTGAAGGCATTATCACGTAAAGAGGTCCATTATGGGGCTTATGCAACACTAGAGCAGGTACCTATTATAATTACTTATCTTTGACTGGTTGAATGACAACTCACTGTTGTTTTTGATTAATATAAATAGTCTAAGGCTGCTTGTTTCAGAGGGTGCAGGACCATAGATGTGCTCTGCCTTGCTCTTGCAGACATAGTTGTCAAGGTGCCAAGGCAGTGGGGGGGAGCCTGGATGCCTTGGCGACAAGGTGCCCGCTTAGGTGCCAACAAGGCGCCTAAGGCGTGAACGAAAGAAATATATAGGATTTAATCTACGATATACAAGGCATAAAAAAAGAACAATATTTCAGATAACTTGCCGGAGATGGAGAAAACTGATAGACCACAAAACAAAAAGAGCCAGATTTAGATAACTAGAGCATTTACCACTCGGAAGAATTGAAAAACCACACAAATAATAATAATAATAATAATGAAAATTGAGGGAGAGAACTTGCTGGAGATGGAAAACTTGCTGGAGACTTGAAGTTATCTTATGCAATTGCTGGAAAATGTGGGACGACGCCTTGGGGGCTTCCGGCCTAGGCATTCCATGCCATGGCCCTCCGGCAGTGCCCCGACGACAAGGCGCCACCTTGATAACTATGCTTGCAGACACCTCTTTTTTTAACTTGCTGATGTTAGATGCTCCATGCTGCTGTTACTTTACTTGCTGTAATCGAAAAGCATATCATATTTAATGCTGTATTGAAAATTTTGAATTTTTCCTCAAATATATGTGATAGAATTGTAAAGCAGAATCTAGAGAAGGTTGTTTTGGGACGTTCATTCTTTAGATTTTATTATGTTTCTAGGTTTGGGTTTGCAGTTTTTTTTCCTTTACAGTTCATAATATTATGGGTTTTCTTGGAGCATATGCATTGTACTGAGCTATCTCAAGTTCTTGTCTAAATGGGTGAATTAAGAATCTAGCGTTTTAGTTGAAGCGGTGAATGGGAATTTTTGTTGTTGCTAGCATTGTTGCTGTTATTATTATTTTATTACTACTATATTTGTGTGACTACATAATACCCTATTGATGAGGGCATTTTAATGATTTTGTGAAGCAAGGTGTTTGCAAACACCTCATAATACCATCTTAATGCATCTAAATTGTGAGAGACTATGGTCTCCACCATTAAGGGTCCTTTTAGCTATTTAGAGCAGTGTTCACTTGAAACCTAATTCAATAATCATCATATTATGCACAACCCAGGATTAATTTAATAATCCATTCAATAAACTTTATTATGTAATATTGCACTAAGTTAACTGTGGGACATAGATGGTAATAGTCATTGTCAGTGCTTGCACATTGTCTGGCTTTGTTTGCGGGGTTATGTATTCTAAGTTCTGATTGATCTAATGTAGGTCAATGCAGCAGGAGATTTATGTGCTATATGCCAGGAAAAAATGCATGCTCCAATCTTACTTCGTTGTAAGCACATCTTTTGTGAAGACTGTGTATCAGAATGGTAAGTATTCCTCTTCTTTAACATATATATATATATATATATATTCCTTTTTTGCCTCATGTTTTGTCCAACTTTGCATCGATGGCCTTTGAGTGGGACTACTTGATATTCTTCTCAGTGCATTCAGACATGGGTGTAGTTTTAGAATAATTGGGTATGGGGGTTGACCATTTTTCTTGTTTTCTTGGTAGAGAATTACACACATCCCCTTAGAAGTACGGACACCGAGTGTTGGTGATGTGGGTGTGAGTGTCAGTGATATGGGACATTTTTCCTGTGTATCTTTATCAGGCTTAGATTTTTTTTTTTTTCCCTCCTTTCACCTCCTATCTATCACTTATTATGGATCAAATAATAGCCGACTGGTTAATTTAATGTCTTTGTTAGCATTTAGAAGGCAGAGTGCTGGTACTGCCCCCTCCCACCATATTGGCCTATATATTTTTATATTCCTCGGGAATTGAGCTGATGGGGAATTGTTCAATTGATTTATTGTAGTGCAAATATCTTGATCCAATGGTATTGTATTATTTAGGAGCTTGAAAGTGCCCATACCAAACCATATGGAGAACTTTATAGAGGAGAAGAATGTGAGCAACTGTGGATAAGTTGCTCAAGAAGTCTCGAGAGTGGTCCAATGCTACATTATATTATCTTTCTACGCAATCTTATTTCACCGTAAGGGTGGGGGGCTACTATTTGTAGTTTGCCTTAGTTATGACTAGAATGCTCTTCCAATCACGCTGTTTTATCATTACGAGCTCCTCCTGCAACTTTGTATAACTGACAGTTCTGTGTTTTCCAGGTTCGAAAGAGAAAGGACGTGCCCACTGTGCAGAGCTTTGGTTAAACCTGCTGATCTACGTTCATTTGGCGATGGGTCGACTAGTCTCTTTTTCCAGTTATTCTGAGATCAAATATTGTAAAAATTAAGTTTCCTTCCGCCCCTTGTAGCAGTAAATCCTTATTCCAAGCGGCTGTCTTTGAGTCATCTCAATTACACAAGAAAACTTTCTATATTATGCTTACCTTTTGGCCAGAGGTGGTTTGATGGGACCAAACTCCTGTTGTCTACCCCTAAGTCGTACTAAAGGTGAAATTGTATTTAATGGCACTCACAAACCAAGTTTATTCATGGTCTAGCCGTATATAATACTGTTCATATGTTGTGTTGCAGCATTTTTTCCCCCCTACTTGAAAAATTGTGGTAGCTTTCAGATATGTAAATGTGAAGTGATGCTCTATTTGGGGAAGGCCATAGTTGCTCTTGTAACACTCCCAATGTTTGCTCAAAACTTTGTTATATATCACTTAAATTGAGGGTGAGATGGGAAGTGCTTAACTGGACAGCAAAATCATACCATCAAGAACATTTAATATCAGCTAAGCATCACAATTATGATTTATATTACAATTGTATGGCATTAATTAATATTTCACTAACATATTCCTACCTTACTATAGCAAATCCTTCATTTGCCGACCCTTCATCACCTACCGTGCTGTTATTACCCACTTTCTTGGGCCTATTATCTTTGAATGTGAGACAAAACGTAGTTGGTGGCATATGAGTAGAAATGGAAGGCTGTATATTCCAAAAGAGCTAGAGAAACAATGCAAAGACTTCGTGGCAAGACAAAAGAAAAAGGCATGACTAGAAAAGGGTTGTGAAGTGCATAAAATAGTCACAACTAAAGAGTAATAAATTTTTGCCATTGGTCAAACACAATGAATACAACATAGTTGATCAGTTAAAAAGAACCTGGTAAGAATCTCTTTATAGTCATTGATTTTGAATTTAGAACCACATAGAAACGAATTGCAAAAAATGTTCAACGAATCATTTGTCGCATGATATGGCTTTAGCAAAATTCAGTAATTTGATTTGCCAAATTCAAGTGCCCAACCATCTTACCTTTACTGATGACGAAATGGACCCTGCTGGTACTGGTCATATCAAAGCCTTGTATATTTCCATCAAATGTAGGAACTTTCTAGTGGGCAAGGTACCAGTGGATATGAGTTCCTCCCTAAACATCTTACCACATTCCCGCCGAAAGCTATTATCAGTCGATTCATCTCATGTCAAGCCTTCTAATATGGTTGTAAAGGCTTTTGATGGGTCACGAAGGACTGTTATTGGAGATATTGGGCTAAGCTTAAAAATCAACGAATTCACTTTCTTAGTGCCATTTCAAGTGATGGACATTACCTCTGGCTATAACATGCTCCTTGGGCGCCTATAGATATATACAGCTGGAGCGGTTTCATCCTCTTTCCATTAACGTATCAAATTTGCAATTAATGAAAAAATCATTACAATTAAAAGATAAGAGTTATTTTTGGTTTCCTCGGTGGACACAACCCCGTTTATGGAATCTACTGAAGAAGCTCCAAAGAGTTCATCATAAGTTTTTGAAGCAGTAAATGTCACATTTGTGGCAGAGGGAACCCATGTCCCATAGCCAATAGTATCCATCGCCTCGAAAATGATAGCTAAAGTCATGCTTAAAAGTTGTTTCCAAATCGGAATTGGCTTAGGCCCTAATAATGAAGGGATTAAAACCCTAGTGACTTTACTGAAGACCTGCAAGAAGTTCGATTTGGGGTATAAACCCTCGAGGGTTGACCACGAAAAAGCCGACTGAGAATAAAGAGACAGGAGATTTGCTTGCCTAGAAAGACATCTTCCAGAAGATGAAAACATTTTCATCCCACACATCAGGGCCACTTTTCTAGAAGCTACTTACATCTTTAGCCCGAGGTCTAGCATCCTAAACTGGCTTTCTGAGCTATCTATCAATGCCATAATCAGAGACATTAGATAATGCCCATTGGTTTATGCTAGGAATGAACCCCTGGAGAATTAGTGCGTGACAGAAACTCCAATGGTTTATTTTTCAAATGAGTAATGATCTATTACCACTGACCCCTCCTTAAGGATCTAAGTCCATGACCTCACGGAGTGACTGTGATAGACCCCCACTATCTTTTAATATTAATAAATAGTCATGCATGTTCGTCCTTTATTTCGTACATTCCCATATACCAATTCTATATTTCCTTATATTCAGGTCTAAGCATCATAACCCATAGGCTTTTAGTAATTTCAATCATATGGACTCTTTGAGGTGCGACTTTAAGGACCCTGTGTTCACAATGGAAGATTCAGACTCAAATAACGATTACGGGCCCCCCGATGAATCGAGTAAGCTCATGGAACTTTCCGAGCTAGATGACACATTTACTCCCTCCATCATATGGTTTTACAGCAATCCGCTTTTGATGTTATACTGTAATATCCCCGAAATCTTAGTTTATAGTAAATTTTACTGGCCTTAATGTTGGTATTTTTCTTAGATATTTTGCGTGCTTAGTCTGCTTAATATTCTAAGAGATTTTCATGGGAAAAAAAAAATTCATATATAGACGAAATATCTTCAGGTTACGTGTACAATTACCAAAATGCCCTTGGCCATTAAGCCGTAAATAATACTAGTAATAGTGGCATATGGTTTTTGAACCCTAGTAGGAGAAAACTATACGTTTAGTAGAAGTCGGGAATAAAATTGAGTTTCAGAATAGTGTTTTTGGCTTGGCTATGGATTATTGGGCAAGAAATATCTAACGAGTGATTGATGTGACATGTAAGGCCCACACAAAATTTGTGGTGAAGAAGGGTTGACTTTAGGATTTTTTAAAAGTGAAATGACCAAATTGCCTTTAGTGCTTTCAAAGGGTTGTGTTTGAGAGTAGGAGCAAAATTGGAAAAGATGGGAAAAAATAGAAAATGTGGGGAAATTCCCTTAAGTAGTTATGCCATTCATTGTGCAATCCATATGAAAAAATAATAGAGAGAGAAAAAGAGAGAACCTTGAAAGGATAGTTTGGAAGCCTTGCAGGAACTTGGATTTTCTTCCAAAGAGTAGAATTTCTTCCTTGAAGAAAGTTGTTAAGGTAGAATTCTTACCTACAAATCTCAATTTTTAAGTCTTGATTCCATGTTTTGGCATGTTTTTTCTTGGTAAGAAATTATATGTTGATTTAACCCATAATCATGGTTATTACAGTTTCCATAATTAATTTTGTGTTGCATGACATGATGATTGTTCATGCAAGTAATATACGATTAATCATCTCAATTAGTATGTGTTTGATCTCAAAAAAATGATTTAATGAGGTGTTGGTCAAACTTTTCTTTAAGTGAAATTTTTGTGAATAATGGCTTGTATGCAAGTTTAGGGCAGTAAGGTCTTGGATATTTTTCACCTAGATATGTTTCGAATTTGACAATGGTTTCTTCTAAAAAGTTGTAGTTATGATTAATATGTACAAGTTTGGTTTTGGAATCATCTCAATCCAAGATGTGTGGAAAGAGTTTTGGAATTTTAAAGTTACCACAGAGAATCTGGTGGACTATATTTCTAGCCCAAATTTCTCCTGTTCATGTGGCTTTTTACCCATTTAAATGGATGATTTCACAAGACTGTCCAAAATACAAATTGTTCTTCTTTAAGTTATTTAAGAGTTCTCTTTTGGAGTCAAAACATTTTAAGCCCTGTATCAGAAGTTGTTATAGCTATATTTCATATTTAGGTATTTTATTTTGGTTGCAACTTAAGAATGTGTGTGTATCAGAAGTTGTCTCTGTATTTTTGAAACTGGTCAAAACTGGATTTTAGTGACCATATCTGTGTACTTATTGCTTTGGCCCGATTGGCCCTTCCAGAGATCGAGTCTTATGAAGTATTCAACATAAAAGTTTTAGATAATAAAAATATTTAACTTTTTTCTTTAAAGAGTAATATCATTTGAATATTGTGGAAGGAGTTGTAGTATTTCCATTTGGGGTCATTGTTTTTGTCAAAGTGTTGGCTAATTAAATGTTTCGTGAGATGATTAAGAATAAATTGCTTCTTATGAATAATTGATTGTTTTGTATGCTGTTGAACCTTGCTAGATTTTCTTGAGAGCTTTTGGGTGGCTACCCTATGAGTTGTCATTTTGTTGGTCCTTGTTGGAATCGTACACGAGGCTTGTGTTTGTTTTCAAGTCTTGTTCGTGTTGCTGGGTGTTCATTTCTCTTTTTGAATGCCTAACGTTTTGTATAGATTTGCATTAAACTGAGTTAAACTAATCTGTTGGACCTCGTATTTGGGTTAAATAATGTATACCTTATGCTTATGTTGGTGGTCAATAGATCCATTAAACAAAACTATTCAGGATTGTGTGCTCCAGTCTTAAAGTTAGAGCATAACTATGTATGTTTAGCTAAAACGTTCATGACCTTGCGGTCTCTCAACGTTTGTGGTTGAGTTGAATTGTTAGAGTTGATGGATGGTTGTGTTGCCCAATATTTGTTGGAATGACGTGTGCAACTTTTTACTCGTCATTTATGTTGCTTTATCTATTTGAAGCTGTTATATCATTTGCACATGATATAACCTAGCCGATGTTCTTTATTTTAAATTTTATACCGAGTGTTTATCACTTATGTTTACTATTTTTACCTACTATGTGATGCCGAATTAGCTGAGCAGGCCGAAGTGAGTAAGAGGAAGGGCAAGGGTATTGCTTTCGATTAAGTTGGTTTAAGTTGTAACTTTTGTTAGAACCCTAAGGGTGTTATGTAATAAGTGTAGAGATGGTATACTTTATCTCAATCTTGTTCTGCATTAGAAGTTATCAAACCACCTAATTGTTGGTAAATGATATCCTTTAATTGAATGTTGCAACCATAGGTTTACTTTAGCATGATTTACAAAATATAGTATTGTGTTATTGTTTCATTTGCTGATTTAGTTGAACCTGACGACCCTACAATCTTGCCAAAGGGTGTGAGAGGTGAAGGTGTCACATATACTCCACTCGTTCTCCGATTAGCACTAAATTTGAGAAACTGTTTGAGGGGTTCCTAATGAGATACTTGAAGTATGGTGTCCTTAATGTATGAATAAAGGTGGGCACCAAGCTTTTGTCCGTCAAAGAAGTGTGAATTTGAGCAGCCACTTCTTGCCACCTTTGGGCATATTATTTAAAAGTCTCGATGTTCTTTTTTTTTTTTTTTTCCATGTTTTGCAAGGCTATATAGTCAGGGGCCGCATCCAGGTTGTATTTGTATTGTTTAATAAAGGCATTAGCAAGATCTTTCTCGTTGTTAGCTACTTCGACCATTTTCCTACAAGACATGACCTCTACACTTGTTCACAAAATTTGCCAATCTCTCTTCCCTTGGTTCGATTGAGGTAGTCATTGTTTCGATGTCTTTTGCTTCTCTAGCTATATCCCTTGCCTGATTTGAGAAGCTTCGAATGTTTTCAATTAGCAATGTTGTTTGGTTTTGGGTAGTTGCCCTGACCTTCCTCTAATACTTCATCTCATGTTGACATTCTTAATGGGATTTCCATTGCTCAAATTCTTGTAACTTTTGGCATTCATAGGTTGCATTTTTGCAACTTACTATAATTGTTGGATTTGACTGTTTTTGAGTTTCAGCGAGATGTTGTGACTCTCCTAACAGTTGGCTCTGACATTCCAAATTTCGCTTTAGTGACACATTTCTATGTTCCAGCTCGGCCAATTCCTCGAAAGCTTTGGCCAACTCTTTAGTCAAAACTTTTTTTGCGGTATATAACACTTTTTGATGAGAACTCGCTCCATCTAATAGCCTTGTAAGCTTACATACCTGTTTTTTTGCTTTATCATTCTCTTCCTCCAATATCTTCTTTCATCGTTTTAATTTACCACTATCTTCGTAAATGATAGCCCTTTGGGAGCTTACTTCGTTGAAGATGCCTTAAGGTTCCTCAATGATTGCATGGCACTTCTTCCAAAAGTGTGTATCACACTTTTTCTTCAAACCACTTTGAGTAGTCCATGGTTGTATTTATGTTAGGATTTCCTCTTCTAATTGCATGGCACTTATTCCAACTATTTAATACCTCTTTAATCTTTTCCTTTGCCCCTTCCTCACCGTACTCTAATTTCTAATCATCTAAGGTGTGTGTCATGGGAATAAATTGAATTGACCTTACTTGTCCTCGAACAAACGTAGGAGCATAGTAGGTAGCTTCATAAAGCCCGAGAAGAGGTACCCAAAGGAATTCGCCACAACTGTTTATCAATGGTTCGCAGTCTATCCAAGGTGCCAAACACACTAATTCTTCATATTTTAGAGCATTTAGTTTCCTCATCCATGCTCGCTTTGTACTAGGTGTTCTCCACTCGTTGAGAAAAAAGCAGCTAATTGACTCTTTTTCTTTTGGCCAAGTTTCTAAACCGTAGTATGGTGCACTTCAAGTGGCTTTTCTTCCAAACATGTAATAACGGCAAGCATCCTTAGGAAAACTATTAGACCATAGATTGCTAATGTAGTAAGGACCATAATGGTCCTTTCATTAGAGCATCTCTTAATGGATTCCCGGAGGAAAGGGCAGTTTGTATGCACTGAATGGGCTCTGAATGAGTTCATTCTTTAATTCGTTCAGAGGTAAGCCCATTTAGAGTATTTGGTGGGCTTTCTGAATGGATTCTGAATGCTTCTAACCAAATTAGAGGAAAAAAATATCTAATTTGATTAGAAGCCCCATTCAACATCAGTAGGACATTTCTGCCCCTCACAAAAGGCAAAAATTACCTATATATATAGCTTCCAAACCCCCAAAACCCTAATTTCATGCAGCTCTCTCTCTTTCTCTCGTGATCCTCTATTCCTCGCATGATCTCCCTCGCTCGATCTCTCTTGCGATCTCTCACAATCTCCAGGTATGTAATTTCTTTTCTCTCTCGATCTCTCTCTCACCATCTCACCATCTATCACTCTCTCGGTCCCTCAAATCTCTCTCACTCGGTCCCTCTAGATTTGTAATCTTCCTGTATGTTTATGGCTTCTGATTTTAAAGTTCTTTAATTGTTGTGAATATGACATTGAGAGATTTGAGGGTACAACCCTCCTATAGAAAGTCGTACAATGGAATATTTTTTTTCAAGGCTTACATCTCCTTGTTTTTGTTTTTGACATATTCTTGGTAAATGATTTGGAAATTGTCATTTGACTTTTGGATTTCCCACGCTGCATCTTTCTGTGCAATCTTTTTATTTTTTTGATCGGTTCTTATTTGGTGGAGTTCCTTGCTAAATTCTAGTCATTAACTGGATCGTGCATAGTTCATGCTGGGTAGTTGTCATTGCTTGTGGGTTTGAATTGGAGCTTCCTGTATATTTATGGCTTCTGATTTTAAGGTTCTTCAATTACTAGCACCATCTCATTATTATATGTTACTCTTGGACTGCTTGTTGTTATATTTTGTTGAATTATTATGAACTTCACAATGATTAACGCTGAATTATTTTTGTTTAGGAAATGGAACAGTCTAGTGGAAGTTAGTGTTTTAGTTCGAAAAATCAAGAACTTCCAAAATTTTTTCTCGAGAAGTGTCTTGAACAAGTTACTCAATTTGGTAGGCAAGGAACTAGTTTAAAGCCCGAGTCGTGGCCTAGGGCCAGGTTGGCAATTGAGAACAAGTTTGGTAAAGTGCCATCTCAAAGACAAATGAAGAATGAGTATGACTATATGAAAGGCATATAAACTCCTCTGTTTATCTTTTGACCATTTCTGTTACTTTATTTGTCGTGATCGTAGCATTTTTCTGGAGGCCTGAGTTAGAGTATGCTTATAGCTAGCAAATGGTGAGTTGATGATGTTACACTTGGGTCCCCCCCTCATGCATTTTATACTCAATTAGTCTTCTAATCAAATAAAAAACTTGTGATGCAATTAGGTTTGAAATTTGTTTTCAGTTCCAGATTGTTAATGTCCCTGCATAAAAGCTATTTCAGGTGATGCCATTATCAGCATTTTTTGTGAGCAAGCTTTTAAGGTTGCCGTCCTATTATGCAGCTGGTTTAATATTGGTTGGCTACTGCCCTGGCGGTATGTCTTTGTTTACTTCTTTATGTGTTTATCCTACTTATCCTTGTCTCATTTTTTAGTTCCCTCATTTACTGGTGCAAGAACGGCAAGTAATATTGTCCCTTATATTGCAAGGTGATTATACATATTCAAACATAAGCATCATGCACTGTTACTGCTAAAAAAACAGTTGTGGCCTGATATTCCTATTGTGTACCAGGGGGAATGTGGCTCTTTCAGTGTTAATGACAGCAGCGAGTACATTATCTGCTATGGTAAGGAAATTAGCATCGTTAATTAAGGAGAGTATCTTTCAGGCGTTGTATGAATTATTGAACCATCATGCCTCAAAGGCCATCCAATTAATGGTTGGACCAACTGTATTTAGAAAATAACAATGCTGTCTCCTAATATCTTTCTGTTAACCGCTTTATGCCTGTGATACTTTAAATTTTATTCTAATTTCTTCTGAGAGCTCAATTTGGGAGTTCTTTCATATCTTTGAAGCTGGAATGAACTATTCCTTTTTTCTTTAGCTGGGCGAAGTGAACTATAACGAAATAAAACAAAATGTGGTGGCATTCATATTGAGAAGAGAAAAAAAAAATGCACTTCATGTTTTCATACTTAAGAGCAGTAAAAATCCTTGGTATAAGGAGAGCAAGGAGCTAATTTCTTGTTCATGGCATACACTTGACCTTTTTAATATTTGAGATTTCATGTTGCAGGTGATGATCCCCTTTCTCACAGCTAAGCTTGCTGGACAATTTGTTGCAGTAGATGCAAACAAAAAGAATGCAATCATCTGTTATGCTTACACAAACGCTTTAAGCATTTCAAGCACCTGCCAAACATCATGATTTTTTATTTGCATGCAGAGGAGGATGAAGCAAGTCCTTCACAATGGCGCACTGAAGATGAAGAATTTATGATTGGGCTTTGTTAAAAAATATCAATCCAATTAATGTAATAAGTGTTTGAAGTGTGATTATTTATGTTAACATTGGATTAATTTGTCAATTTTGTTATCACGTAACATTAAGTTTTAACTTTTAATAGAGGTGTTAATTTATCCTTTTGAGTTTATATACATTTTATGTTAACATTGGATTAATTTGTCACTTTTGTTATCTTATGATATTAAATTTTAACTTTTAATAAAGGTTTTAATTTATCATTTTGGGTTTATATATGTTTTAAAAAATACAGACAGTGTTCATTTTTGTACTTATTTTTTAATTTGATAAAAAAAATCATTTTTTTTGTTATGATGGGGTAAAATTGGAAAATACAGCTCATTCAAATGTTTAGGTAAGTGGTAATCAAATAGACATAAGTATTCAGATTTAGATTATTTATTTACAATTTATATCATTTAGCATTGTATTAAGCATTTAGAACTTAATGCTTAATTTTATCAAACGGGGTCAAAATTCCAAGTCAATGCTAAGTACTTCCCTTTTTGCTTAATTTTGCACAACACTTTGGAATTGTGTTTATACGCTTTTCCTCCTATTGCCCCTGATATTTGAAGTGGGATTTTTCCCTCTTTTAAGGTTGGTGTCATGTTTGTTTCATTGAATTTAAAACATCGAATGATCCCAAAATGGGAACATAGCTTACAATAGTGACTCTTCAAAAGTAACATTCATGAGTAATGTTATCTGGCTAAATTTTTTTTTAGTAAATTCGTACTTTCTTTGCGATCTCTAATCATTCCAAATACCTCGTAGCCCATCGAGGTTATTCTATTTTAGATTCATATATATATTTTTTGGCCAAGTCATCGCAACGTCGAGTGGGACTCAATTTTGATACATATATTTTTTGTGTTGCTTGATTGATACATATAACTTCTCTTGGCCCTTTTTCAATGAGGATTCCATATGCCATACCTAAGTTTCAGGGAATAAATATTTGATACTATCTTTTAGAACAAACGGTGTGTGGTAAAGTGATGCATGCAAAAGGAAAAAGGAAGACAAAACAAAACCGGGAGAAGATTATCATTAAGTAATATATATCAAGACAAAGCACAATTCATAGGTCTTGATTGTTGAAATGGGGTGGGTTTTATGCTATCTAAAGTATTGAAAATTTTTAAATCCTATATAATTGACGATTCTCAGATTGTTCATACTATCACCTATATAGGATAGTAAGGTCTTTTTCCCTTGCCCATTATAGGCTATAAACGGGAAGAGTTCAATTTGAGTAGAATGATTTTTGCTAGTTCTCATGCGGGCTAGTTCCCCTCCTATTTAACTTCAAGGTATAACTTAAGTGTAGGGTGTAACACCCCGAACTATGGCCCCACCATAGAGCAAATCCTCACCTAAAAGGGCTAACCAAGAAGGTACTATTTGGATCATAAGCTTGAACTTAAATATCATACGCATAATAACCACACGTTCCGATGTGGGATTGGGGTATCACACTCTCCCATTTAAATACGTGACATCCTTGTTGGGGCATATTATAGTCAGTTTCATTACAATCACGTTACCAGGCGATGTGGACTCAAGAGGTGGTTCGTACGGACCCTAGAGGTGGCCCCTACTTCAAGAGGTGGCTCCCACCCATTATTGGTGTAGCACTTTGCTCGTGGCACCTAGCTTCGCACAACACTTTGTTCTACATTTTCGGCTGTAGGTTCTGATACCATTTTGTGACATCTCGATCCACGCCGCACCACAGGGCAAATACTCACTCAAAAAGGCTAGCCAAGAAGGTACTCTTCGGATCATAGGCTTGAATTTAAATATCACCACACTTTCTGATGTGGGATTGGGGTATCACATAGGGTCATGCGATTGTGTGCAAACAAGTATTTCTAGCAGCTATAAATATATGTAAATAATCTAAATATAGAAAAGAGTAATATGGAATCATCAATGTTAAGGCAATGTCACAATTCAATGCCAATAATTGGCTCGATTCTCTAGTTGATCCCCAAAGGAATCACCATGCAGTTAGAACACTTTTGCGTCCGACGAGTGGATGTTTAAAAATAATGGAGTCACCACCCTACTTTTTTAGGTGAAAAAAATAAGGGAAAACCGTAAACTTTCTAAATGTAATGATCTTTCAACCACAAAATGGGTTCACGAATACAATTACATGTGGGAAAGGTGACCGGCACCCCACAACATGCATTTTCTCAAAACGGTACCAATTGACCTCGAATTACGACATTGCCTTAATAAAGTTGGTTTAACGATATTCTTTCTAAAATTTTATTATTTATTGATATTTAATTATTAGGTCATGTTTGCTACCATCCTAACCCTTTTAGTCAAGTAGCAAATGGTCCAATACCTCGGGAAGGATCACAGGAGTCACTCTGTGGTACCCACGCAATCTGTCTTTGGATTAATTAACAAAATTTATTTTTACACTCTTTACAGTATCTAGTAGACTACTAAAGAAATAAGAGAATTATTAACTATTATATACTTGATCAAAATCAAAGGATTATTTTAACTAAAATTTCCTTTTAAGCTATGATAAAGAACAAGCATGAAATGATATTGGTGGGGGTTCTTTTACTGAAGAGGTGAGGAATTTAAGTGGCTAGCATGGCAAATTATTAATGTCTAATGTCCCCTTAGTAAAAAGAAAGAAAAATTTGAATATGGTAATATTAAATTTGTGATTTGGTAAACGAATGCTCAGTACATCACTACTGAAATTATTTATAAGTATATTATATTCTTTTATATTTGTCATACTCGGATGAAACCTAAGGATATGAATATACCTTAAACTTCGATGACTGCATCAGACGATCGATGATTAGGTGACTAGAGATTTGATGATGACTTCTCTTGCCCTTTTTAACTGGGAACTTTACAAAAAGTATGGTAACCAACTGAATTTACGAATGAAGGTAGTGAAGGAGGAATTTAGGATGAGAAATACCGAATGATTATGGTCAAGGCAGGCATTTAAGATATGGACTCATACCTTTTTGGCGTCGAATTAGAGAGGGCATAATTCCATTCTCCAGTTGAAATAAAAGAAAAAAAAATCTCCCTTTTCCTTCTTTTATTATTATTATTTATTTTCCTTCCTTTTCTTTTTTTTTCAACTTCCCTTTTATAGATATTTGAAATGGTAGGGAGGAGTAAAGGTGGGATTGTGGGAAATGGGTGATGGTTAGAAAGTGGAGTAAATTTGGGGAAAGTTAGTGTTGGTTAGAATTTATGATGGTGTAAGAGAAATTTGAAAAATATTTGTGGGATGTGGGGAGATGAATTAAGGAATAAAGGTGGGATAGTAGGGAGACTGGTGATGGTTGGAATTTAATGGGTGTAAGGTAAATTGGTGATGGGGAATTTATTTGATGTAAGAGAAAATTGATAATTATTTATAGGTTGTTGGGAGTGGGGGATGAATGATGATGGGATTTAATTGGTGTAAGGTGAATTGGTGATGAATAATTTATTTGATGTAAGAGAAGTTTGAAAAAAATTTATGGGCTGTTGGGAATGGGGATGAGTGATGGTTGGGATTTAATCGATGATAAGGAATTTATTTGATGTAATATAAATTTGAATAATATCTATGGGGTGTTGGGAGTGGAGGATGAGTGATGGTTGGGATTTGATTGGTGTGGGGTAAATTGGTGATGGTGAACTTATTTGATGTAAGATAAATTTGAAAATTATTTATGGGGTATTGGGAGTGGGGGATGAGTGAAGGTTCAGATTTAATTGGTGAAGGGTAAATTGGTGACAGGAATTTATTTGATGTAGGTTTTATTTTTCTATATTATAGTTTTTGTTTTCTCCTTTAGACCTGTTGTGACAAATGAAAAACAGTAAGGTATCTCACGTGACAAGTGAAATGACGACCTCTAACATTTCAGGCTCTAAAATTACTAGGATGAAACTGGGTTTGCCATAGAACATAAGGTTTACAGCTTTAGAATTTAGGTGGCATTTGATAAATAGATCTGATTAGCTTATGATTCTGAATGCGTGTTGAGTTGGTATTGATTAGATAAGAGATGTTTAATATGTAATTAAAAAACTGTTTGATTACATTTTTGAATGAAAGCTTGAATGACTTATATTTTCAATTTTAACCTTGTCACTATTTTTATTTATTTATTATTAAGTCATGCATTCAAATTTATCAATTAATTAACAGCTTCATATTTTTAATATCAAAATCTCCAAATCAAAAAACTTAATTAAAATTTAAATTTCAAAAATTTTAAAATCTTCAATATTTTCATTAATCTTTTTTCAACTCTATGTGTGTGTGTGTGTGTGTGTGGAGGTGTACAATTAAAAGAAAAAAAAAGTTGAAGCAAAAATAAAAAGAAAAAGGTTGAAGGAAAAAATAAAAGGAAAAAAATGAAGCAAAAATAAAAGGGAAAAAAAGTGAAAGCGAGGAAGAGGAATTGAATTTGGCTTAAGTGGGTGAGAGTGGAGTGGTTTCGCCACCAAAAGAATTTGAAATTTTGTTTATAAAGGTCATTTTTATAATTTAGGTTCTAAAATGTACAATATTTTGCATTCAGCATTCAGCACTAATTTGAGTGCTGATTTGGTCAAAGGTCATTTAGAGCTATTCAGAGAGATTACCAAACCTCTGAATGAGCCCACCTCTAACTAATTCAGCACCAATTCAATACAAACAAATGCCACCTTAGTGATGTTCCCTTTTATGCTCAATTGTCCATTTATCATAGGCTACAGAAACTGCCTTTCCTTCTTCATTTGTAACAATGGGTTCATAATAATCTTTTCTGGTTGTAAAAATCCAAACTTTTTCATTGATAGATCTGAGGTAAAACTTTTTCAACTAATCATTGACTACTTCTCTCTTTCAACAACGACTATTTGTTGCTATTAGGCCATCCACTATAGGTCACTTTGTAGTGATAGCCACGGTACAAAAACTTAGCTCGCAAGCTAAACCCCTTTTATTTCTAAGGCCAAGAGGTCGTGAAAGTCTTTCCAACAAAGTCAACTAGCAAGTTGATCTCCTTTTACCTCCAAAACCCGTAAACATAAAAGCCCGAAATGTAATACATTAGAAACTAAAGTCCAAGGGTTAGTTATATATCAAGCTATGGAGCCTAGATTTTGAACACAAAGATTAAATAACAATTACTTTTTAATTAGATCAAAAACTGTTAGGCTCAACAATAGAACGATCTCACTGGCATAAGAATAAGACTTTTAGTGTATCAAACAAAACCAAATCTACTTGAAAAAATTCACAAACAAGTTAAGCCCAGCAAAGGAGAATTTTGCTAAAAGCTTTTCAATTTGTGTAAGGCTGGAAAACCATGTGTGTCTCAAATGGCTAGGTAAGATATATATATATATATATATATATATATATATTTTTTTTTTCCTTCCAACAATTACTTACCAAGAAAAGATATTGAGAAAATATTTTCAATATAAAAACCCGTGATTTCTTGGATAAGGAAATCAGTGAGATATTGGAAGTTATAGAAAGATTTGAGCTTTAAATTGATTTAAAAAATACTCCAAATATGATATATAATTGAAACACAAGGTTCACAGATTTATCTAACAAAAAGGAAATATTCTCTTGCCCTTGATTTTCTCTAATAGCTATTTTTGCCTAAAATCATCTCATGAAAGAATCTTCATTGTTTTCCAAATAATTTCACGGAGTGCTCTTCCCAAAAATCAATCTCTTAGCTGTGCTACAGTTATAGCATCTTTCTGTGGAAATGTTTTGCAAAATAAATCTCAAAACAATTTCTATCATATTAAACAGGTGATAGTATGCAATAAAATTTGCTAACGTCAAACTTGTGTGCAAACTGCACAACACATACGCTGATACTAGCAAATAAAAACTTCTTTTTTTAGTCTCAGATTTTCTCCAACAAGTTCTTCACATTAATTTCATATGCTCTTCTTTCCAACTTTAGCTTTGACCACACAAATATCTCAAATATTTTTCATTGAAATATCTTACAAGATCTTCATCTTAAGTTCCATGATTTACTCCAACAACTACTTATGGACTTCTTCCCCACTTTATCTTTGACCATATAAACTGCTTTAATATTTTCCTTTAAGTATATCCTGCAAAATAATGTTTGACAACGTCAAAATAAACTCTAAAATAAATTATTGATTTGTGGCTCAACACTTACCTAGCCATTTTGAGGATAATCTCAGAAGGGTGCTCAACAAGTAATGATTTTACTTGAAAAGTCTTCTCAGCTTGTATCCAAGAAGCCCAAAGTTTCCAACGACAATTTTTTATTGTACATTTGTAGCAATTTGTACCTTATCAGTCTTAGTAAACTTGATGCCATAACCTTTTTTGATTGCATAGTCATGTATGACTCATTTAAGTTGCTCTAAATCCATAGAGAATACCAAATAATATAATGATTCAACATTAAAGCACCCTAACTCTTAAATTGTATTCATTAAATCAATACAATCATGCTCATATGTGGTTATTGTTCCCCCTTCATATGTTAGAACTTCTTTTTGCTTGAAGACTCGTAGTGGTGGACATGAAGATGTAGCAAGCTAAGCATCTTGCTAAACAAAACAAAACAAAACGCTTCCACATAAAATCATCCCTGTACTAGCAAAATCCCATCCCTAATTATAAAATAATCTTTGTACGAATAGAAACAAAACCCTAATTAGAAAATATACAATTGTAAAAGCAAGGAAACATACCTTCCTCCTTTTGTTTATTGTTGTAGGATTAGGGTTGAAAACTTTCTTTGATTTCTCTCAGCCCTTCCTCAGTTCAAAAAAAATGTTGGGCGAATTTAGGATTAGGTTTGATGTTGTTGTGGAAGAGAGGAGGTTCGGGGCTGCGTGTGAATACTAAAATGCTATGTAAGCCCTATGATGGTACATACAAATTTTGGTCCCTCTTTGTTAAAATTTGACCAATCTGCACAAATTGGAATAAACCTATGCCCCTACACAACAGATAACACTTATGTACGGACCTATTTAGGAAAAGCGGTATTTTAGAGAGACCAAAAGGCCATTTAATTCGGAGAATTTTTGACCCTCTTTGTGAGGACCGAGTTTCATTTGGATTGGTACCTGAGTCGCTAGGTCATAGGTCAATCAATGGGTTAAGCAGGTTTGATAGGGTCAATATGTAGGTTGCGTCGATGGATAACCCAAATCAAATTAGGACCTAAGTTTACTTGCTGGGGCAAGCTAGGTTCAATAACTACGCATACTACGTTGAGAAGCACCCTAAAAATATTTTTTTAACAAAATAATATAATTTTAGTATACTTAAAGGGTGCGACACTTTATGATATTTTGATCAAATTATATTTTATATCTCTCTACAAAACCTGAGATATAATCATCTAATAATACTAAAAATTGAATTAAATCTGTAACTTTTGTCCACGTCCGCTTAAAAACACAATTTAGCCTACTTATGTATACAAGTGGTCAAGGGATTTCATCAAGCCCCCAAAAAATATAAAGAAATAAAAGAATTAATGTGGACCGTGGCGCGATCCATGACTAGTCACATCGGCCGTGAGCCCTAGAGTAAACTGGGGGGTGGGGCCGTCTAGCTAAAGCTCACCTACGCGTCTCTTCTCATCTTCCACCGGTTCCCCTACGCCTCCTCAACTACGACAATCAATATCTCTCTCCCTCTCCCTCTCCCTCTCCCACGCACACATCGGGATAGCACGAGGTGGAGAGGAGACACGCCATTGTTGCGGCCCCCGATGGATACGTTCCCTCGAAATTGCAATGGCCGTTTCGCAATTCCGATTCTCAGTCCGACCAAAGTTCAACCACAACCATATCTTCCCTTCTTGGCCGATTAATTTCTTCCTCTGTCACTTGCGCTTGGGGTGGGTGTATATATATACATAATTACAGTGATTCAAGGAAGGTGTAGGTTAGAGAATTGGAGATGAGAAGTGAATTGGAGAAGACAGTGATGGAGACGCTGAAAGGGTGCCAAGAACGGAAGGAGCCGCCTGTCCTGTGGACACTGGAAGTGTCAAAATGCGTGGGGACAGCAGGATTAGGTCTGCCGAGTGCGGAGTTGGGGGAGGTGCTCGTCTCTAACCTCTGCTTCGACTACGCCAACAACCCCTCTCTCTGGAAGTTCTTGGAGCAATCCCTTTCCTCCCGCCTCTGCTCTTCCCTTCATGTCCTCTCCCTCCTCTCTTCCAGGTTTCTTCTTTCTTTCTCCTTTCCCTTTTTTATTTTTTTTTCACTTTCTTTGAAAAAGGAAAAGAGAAAAAAATGTCAAGCAAAGCACCCTACGTTATTATAAATTTTCCATGTGGCCTGCCTAGTCAATAACCTAGTTAAGCAGACATATTCGAATCAATAGGCTTTCCATTTTAAAAGGAAATTCTTAAATTTAGCTATGATGACAATTTTCCGCTCATGTTCTTCTTGTACTTATTCTAATATGCTAGTAGGCATTTAGAAAAACTAATTTCCGTTCCCTACATGAAGTTCTGAATTTGAGATTAAAGTTTTTGACAACCAGGAAGCAGTGGATTCAAGTGACTGGATCAATTCTCAAAAATTTTGTCAGAAGGTGCCAATTTGTTCACTTGTATGTTCAAAATAGAACAGCAATTAAATTGAAACAATGTCCCTAAACTTGTGTCGCAGAATACTTGCCTCAAATTGTATGCAAATATGGGAAAATCACTCGAGAGAACATTTCTTAGGAGCTTCTGCCTACCATGGTTACTTGTCTATCCTTTCCAAGTGGCTAGTTTCTGCAATGTACACATTCAACAGCTGCTGTCTCTGATAGAATAGATGGCGTAGAAGGAAGAAGCAGCTGCTCTGGATTGGTTGCTGCATCCATTTATCTTGCTCTTCTGATGTAGCTGTAGATTGGTCACAGCACTGTGTAACACTTCTTGACTAACAATGTTGGGAAAAAGCTAGTATGGCTATGGTTATAACTAATAAGGGCAATATAAAACTATCCCTGAACTTTGAGTTGACTGAAAATTCGAGTTATTGAGTTTAGCCCTTTGAGTTGAAAATATCGAGATTGTAAATGCATAGATAGTGTTCTTGTAGAAAGGAATGCTAACTATTTTAAAGGAGATTCTATCTTTTGTTGAAGTGTTCTATATAAGCTGTTTATAAGGTACTTATCTCTCTCAAAATTCCATTTTACATTGCAGGGTGATTTCTCACCGCTGGTCTCAGCCAGAGGCGTATAGACTTTTCCTTGAACTTCTAAGCCTATATGCCTTCCAATTTGATCCGCTGGAGTCAGATGCTTGTAGAGAGAAGTAAGTCTTTATTTCTTTCTTTTTTATTGGTAAAGTAAGTCTTTATTCCTTGTTCCAAGTTTGGGAATGTCCTTTGTTTCTCTTGGTTTGTTTATTTGTTGGTTTTATTTTTTCCCCTCTTTTTTCCCTCCTTTTGGAGGGGGGGGGGGGGGTTGCTTGATGAAGGTGGGAATGGTCGAGTCATGCAATTTGATCTCTAGTTGTTTTCTTTTAATTTTTTTATATTAAAAGCTCAATGCTATTAAAGTATGAATAACGTGACCCGACAAGCTACTGATGAACTAAACCCAAATGGTTCTATTCCTTCTTTATTGTGGAGCAACCATCGATATTTATTTATTTTTGATTGTTATATAAAAAGTTGCATCCCAACAGGTTATAATAGTTGCAGTGTTTAAGTTAATCGTTTCTCTTTGTCGTTGTGACTTGCAAAATATTGTGATATGTTGTTGATTACTACTGGTTTGTGGGATGATTGAATTCAGTCATGGTTTAAAGAATTTTTCGCATGGATTTTCTTTGAAAAAGTTAAAAAAAAAACTAGATTTAAATGATTTATCAGGAATTTGATTTGCTTGATAAAAAATGGAAGGACAATGAGTTGGAAAATAGTGTTTTCTATTTTATTTTATTATTATTATTATTATTTGTACTTTAGACGAGCTCGTTAATCCTCATCAGGCTGTATTAGTAATGTGCCAAACTTGTCAGTTTTCGATCGAGTTTTTGGTACTTGGATTTTGTTATGGTGAGATTTTGTGCCGTGGCGCACGACCTAACCTCATTTTATTTTACTTTTCACCTGCTCCTTGCTGTGCAGGATAATCAGATCTGTTGATTCTACTCTTCATCTTTCCCAGACCTACGGAGTTCATATTTTGGAGCTTGGACATGCATTTGTGTTGTTTGTTTTCAGTATTGTCATTGGCTTAATTGACAGCATGCTAGATGATTGGGGATTGCAAGTGACTTCTGTAGACAGACCAAGTGGAGTATTCAGAAGTGCTGACAACCAGAATGTGGAAATAGACTCCAAAGGGAATCATCATTTTAGAAAAAATGGAGTACGTGAACAGATGCGGAGAAAAAATCCTTTTTTGGCTCTCGAGGTGTTGGTAAAACTAACATCAAACAGAAAATCTCTCGTTTTGCTTCGCCTTGTTCACTTAAACATGTATGTACTCTGTGGTTCATCGCTTAGTCTGCCAATTTTTGTCTCTAACTTCCAGGTTCCGCCTGAAGAGAACGTGTATATACTTATAAATAATGAAGTTTATATTTGCTCTAACTTAGAATTTAACAAATTCAGAATTTTGGATTCATTGTTCTCATAGTTGGAGTTTCTGTATTATACTTTCTTATTCTTACTGACCCTTACCATCAGCCACTGCTACATTGATGAGTTGTTCCTTCTTTATTGTGAATATGGATGAAGTGTTGAAGCAAGGTCTCTTAATAAGAATCGGCTAAACCAAGTTAGGTTGTTTGGTGGAAACTCTGAGATGTAAACAGTGCCTTTGCAAGTATGCTAAGTTTCTCATCCATGTTAACTGTGATTTAATTTTTTAAATTAGAGAAAGCAGTGAACCACTTGAAGCTTACTAACGTTAAATGTGCGTGAATTCTGAATTCCTCATCTTCTCTTATTTTTCATAAAGAGCCTTCTGTCTGACAGGCTTTCTGTTTGTCAGTTATTAGGTGCTGGTTGACAATGTAATCAAGCACCAGTGTTACTATAGAATCCAGATAGTTGACCAGCCACTGTCCAGAGGGACCAGTAGTCAATCGTCAAAGAGATTTGTCTAGGTGGACTCGATGTAAGCAAAGACTGGGGATATTATATCCCTGGACATAAATATTAAGCGTCTCTGTAAGAGTAAAAGTTGATGTTGTATGTTTCCTCAGGATCATTTAGCAGTTATCTGGACCTTATAAAGAATGTCGCAAATGTGTAACACAATGCATGCCTACCAACAAACACAAGTCATATTTTAGGAAGCTAATCTAATTGTTCATGAATATAAAATCCATATGGCAACAAAAAAGGATTATCTAGGTGTGATCTTAAATTTTATCCATAATATTTGTCATGTTACTGTTACATAGTGACTTCTCATCAATTCCTGCTACAGGATGTTAATAAATGGACTGACCTATAATTTTCTTTTCCTGAATATAGGCCTGAGAAGTTCAATGGCCTCTTGCAGAGGATTCATTTTCTTGAAGCTCACAAATTCACATCTTCAAGCATAAATTCTGCTAACAATATTATGGTGAAACTCTGTGAAAATATCCTGAGAACTTTGGAATTTGAATATCAGCTAAACAAGCACCAGCTCATTGGGATGCTTATTGATATTGGTTCAAATAAGTCTGCTTCTTGCTACAATTTGGAAGCTGGTCAGACTGCTTGTTGGGTTACTTTTGATATTTTCATGGAGCATGCAATGGATGCAAAGCGACTTCCTGCCACATCTGCTATTGACATTCTCACTGGTAATCTTCTTGAAGAATACGTACTGGATATTGTTGTCAGTACATCTCCTGTGATATTTAATGCAAAATGATAGGAGAAACATATATGTTTGCTTGCCTTTTTGGTATCTCTAACTTTGTTGAGTTGAACTGCAGAAACAATCAATACACTTCAAGTTTTCAACCGAGCTAGCTGGCAAGAGACCTTCTTAGCTCTCTGGCTTGCAGCCCTTCGGCTTGTGCAACGAGTAGAGAACAAGTCATTCTCCATTTCTTCTATAGCAGAAAGAAACTGGCTGATATTCACTCTCTTCCATGCTTAATTGCAGGAGCGTGATCCTCTGGAAGGGCCAATCCCTCATCTTGAGGCTCGTCTTTCTGTCCTCCTCTCTATTGTTCCTTTGGCAATTGTTCGTGTCATGGAGGATGAGGTCAAGTTGTGTTCCAGCTCTGCTCAAGAAGATATGGGGTCAAGATATAATCAAACTGGATGTGGACATGTAATGGATATGAAAAAAGCTCATGCTTCAAGAAAACTTGGATTGATTTCGTCTCTTCAGACCCTTGAACAGTTTTCTGGCCTCTTATGCCCACCTGCATTAATTCTTAGTGCAGCCAACAATGCAGCAGCTAAAGCAGCAAACTTCATTTCTAGTTCCAAGAACGCAAAGGATCTTTTAGCTGGCGACACTTCTGTAAAAGCAGGTTAGCCTTTGAAATGTATATTTTGGTTATTCCTGCAATTGGTGCATAGGCATGTGTATCCACTTCTGTTTTTGTTTTTGTTCTTTTGTGTTTTCTTTTTGCAGAATTCTTTTTCATATCTTGATGTTTTCTATGTTCTCTATATGTTCTGAACTTATGCTTTGTAGGTGGAAATATGAGGCACCTCATAGTGGAGGCTTGTATTGCAAGAAAGTTGATTGACACATCAGCATACATGTGGCCTGGTTATGTGTCTGCATCAATAGTATCACAATCAGACTCTTCTCTTGTTCAAAAATCTCCTTGGACTACATTTATGGGCGGAGCACTATTGTCTGGATCCCTAGTAAATTCCTTAATCATGACTCCTGCATCGAGGTACTTAAATGAAGAACTGCATTAACTCAAAAACTGGTAAACAACTTGTTTAATTTTGGTTTCCCATACTTTTCAAGTCTAGCGGAAGTTGAGAAGTTATATCACATTGCATTAAATGGATCAGAAGAGGAGAAGCCAGCAGCTGCAAAGATTTTATGTGGTGCATCCCTCAGCCATGGGTGGAACATTCAGGTAACTTGATTCACTTGTCGATGCTATCTAGTTCTTGCATTTCACTTCTTCTAGTACAATTATATAACTCAAAATATATGCAGTCCTGTTAAATGGGTCACCAGGAATGTTTTGTTCAGGAATCATCTTATAGTGGGCACACTTTTCTTTTTGATCTTTTAAGACAAGAATCACTCCAGTTATGAGATGTCTAAGGATGTAATATGGAAATGGAGAGCTTTTTTTCCTTTCAGATTGATTGCACTTATTGAAGACAATTTGATTGGTCCTAAATTATTTTGGGAGGTCCAGTTTAAAAGGTTTATTTTCAGTTATGTATTTCTCAGAAAACTAATCTTTTCCTTTTACAGGAACATGTGGTGCAGTTTGTTGTCAAGCTTCTTTCCCCTCCTGTACCTTCCAATTTTACAGGGCTAAGGAGTCATTTTGTTGATTACATGCCTATGCTTCATGCTGTCCTTTTTGGGGCTTCTTCTGTTGATACTGTTCATATTCTATCCTTGCATGGTTTGGTAAGAAAATTGGCTTTTATATATATTTTTTCTTTTAGTAGTTTTATTCAAACTAATTATTTATGCTTCAGTGCTCTCAAATACAAGATCATCTGCCACAGCACCACCCTTGGGGAAAGGTGTACTTTGAAGGGAGTAAAACACGGCACTTGTTTTCAACATCAATATCACCATTGTTGCACAATGTGTGTGTTTTGCCCATCAACTCTCTCTCTCTGCTCTATTTAAATAAGAGTTGGTGCTTAGATGTCACATCACAAATGCAAAGTGTGAATTGACCCTCTAGGCCCACGAGATCTTCCCCTACAAATTTAAAACTGTATGGATTGGAAGGGCATGAAAAAAGATGAAGAGAATATGAACCATTTCAAACAGATATGCTGGTTCAGATCACTCGATATTTCAATAAATAAATGAGGACCATATAAATCACCAAACTGTTTGAAAATTGAAAAGCCTTCATATATTTTATTTTTTTTCAATCCATACAGATGGAGTTCACATAATGGAATCCCTGTGGTACAGGATGCATTTGCAGTTTGTGTATGTGAGTTACAAGCATTATATGTATATATAATGTTGAAATATGAAGAGATCTTAGCTGGTATAACTTTCATCCGATAGATGAAGACCCTATGCATCCAAACTATATGAAAATTGGAAGGTCCTATTTTTCCATGCTCTTTCAATCTGTACAGGTTGAATTTCTGGAATGGGTCTGAGTTGGTGGGTACTTATTTTGTGCTCACATTCATTAGGTATGCTCATTCAAATGCTTAGAAGTCCACCGATTTCTTCTGTTACCATGTATACTGTATGTAAAATATTCATTCCACTTGTCCAAGTTAATGGACACCTCAACTCATAGTTGTCAAGGTGTCGCCTAGCGTCCAAGCAAAGTAGGGGGTGCATGGCATGCAGCGCCTTGCTCCCCCCTGGCCAAGGTGTGCGCCTTGACTTTGTAAGGCATCGCCTAAGCAATGTCTTGGACAACTTAGGTCGCCTTAAAGCCAAGGTGTCGCCTTGGCTTTAAAAATATATATATATATACACAAACCTAGCAATTTTTAGAATGCAGCATGCAAACCGACGTCATTTTGCATGCAATTGTGGGAAAAAAAAAAGGGTACTATGCTAATCTGATGCTTTATTTTTATGATGGTTGCTACTTTGATCTACTTGAATGCTTTAATCTGATGATGATTGTTACTTTGATGCTTTAATTTGATGAGTAATAATGTTAGTGGTGTTTAATTTGATGTATTATGAGGTAAGTTGTGGTTGCATAATGTATTTGTGTTTTATTTTCAAGTATTTGCCAATTTTGTTCATATTTAGAATATGCATAAGTATGATATAGGGGGGTAAAACTATGAATTTCATTAGGGGTCGCCTTGGACCACTTTGAGGATGCCTAGGCGCCTAGGCGTCCAAGCTTTCCATGGTTGATGCCGACTGCCTTGGTGCCGTGACAACTATGCCTCAACTTAAGCTTCAAAGATATGTTGCAAATGGGCGACTAATTATTTAATATTTGAAATATACATTTTTGAGTTTTTAGTTTGGGCACTGTATGTGACACCTTGTTTGGATGATACATGTTAAGTTTGGGCTCCATTGTGGACATTCTGTTTTTTCAAAAAAAAAAAAAAAAGAAAGAAAAAAGAAAAAGGAGAATTGCTCTACCAAGTTTTACAGCTTTGATGCAACCCAGGAAAATCTATTGAATTATATATATTCGGTTTGTTTGGACTCTGATTTGGACTTGGTCGTCGAGCTTTTTTTTTTTTTTTTTTTTTCCCTTTCAGCACTTCTGATTTGAGCATAAGAAAATAGATAAACCTTCCACCTGGGAAACTTAAATTTGCTTTACTGTCTATTGAAATATTTAGATTTGTCCACATCTATTGACAAATTCTTTTTGTATTTATGATATTATCCAGGTTGGGTTGAATCATCTTTTGAGGTGCTTTTCTGTTTATCTTAAAATCTGTCATCCTATACGATGTCAAGGAAACATCTTTACGTGTGTCTATTTATGATACTTTTGTGCAAATAATGTAAATATTCATCAACATACTCTATCTCTAGTTGTATGTCCTAGAAAGCTTGGAAAATTTGGGTCTATTTTATGATATGTTTGAAATGTGAAATGCAATATCTGCACGTGTGGTGCTGGTACTGACAATAGTTTGCCAAATGTAAAGTAAGCCATCGGGGTTGAGTGATTGGGCTTTACCTACTGTATCTATATGCATATAATTCTCCGACACAGTGTGTTACCTAACTAATACACACAAACACATTAAGTTCCAAATTTGTACAGTGGACGTCAGTCAGTTTGATGGATTCAAAAATTATGTCACAATAGGTCCCTGAAGTTGCAGCTTCTTTAATGCCACTTTGTGAGGCTTTTGGTTCACTTACTCCAGCATCAAGTCAAAGACCAAGCACTGGAGATGAGCCCTCAACTTATGTGGTCTTTTCTTCAGCTTTTCTCTTTCTTCTTCGTTTGTGGAAGTTCTATGGCCTTCCTATAGAGCAGTGTGTTATAGGGAGAGGAGGAGCATTTGGAGGTGATCTTACCCTGGAGTATCTTTTGTTGTTGCGCAATAGCCGTATATCTACGCATACTGCTGCTGCCCAGGACAAATCAGACAGTAATTCAAACTTGTTTGGCTCAAACAAGCCTATATATATTGACTTCTATCCCAATTTGCGGGCTTGGTATTGTCAAAACAAATCCTGTGTAGCCTCGACTATTTCAGGCCTTTGTAGTGGAAATCCAGTTCATGAAATTGCTAATAAGATCTTAAGTATGATTTACCGGAAGTTGTCTAAAGCTGGAACAGGCAACCCTTCAACACCATCAAGTGGCAGCATGAGTGGGTCCCCAGGAAGCACTGCAGATGATGCTTATCAAGTCCCTATGCTCCCTGCATGGGAAATTTTAGAAGCCATTCCTCTTGTTCTTGAGGCAATTTTAACAGCTTGTTCCCATGGAAGGCTGTCATCACGGGACCTGACAACAGGTTAATTTGTGGCCTAGCTTTATTTTTTGGCCAAGAGTTCAATTTTACATTCATTTTTTTTCCTGATTTTTGGATGTCCATCTGTTGGTTCTTTGGCATCTCCCTTCCCAATACATTATTTTTTTTATTTATTTTTTTCAATGGGGAAAATCCCCAAAATTTATTGATAAGAAATAATAATGTTTAGTTAAAAGTGCTTGCCTCTTATGAGCCCCATTAATGCTTTGCAGGCCTTAGGGACCTTGTTGATTTTCTTCCTGCTTCTCTTGCGGCTATTATTAGTTACTTTTCTGCAGAAGTTACTCGTGGAATATGGAAACCAGTTCCAATGAATGGATCAGACTGGCCCAGTCCAGCTGCAATCCTACAGTCTGTTGAGTCTGAAATTGATGAAATACTATCTGGTGCAGGTGTTAATGTTCCAAGCTGTGCATCTGGTAGGTTCCACTATCCCTTTGTGTATGTATACTGTTTCTTCCTTTCAGTTTCTCCTGATGTTGCATACTCACACATGGATCCCATGTGTAACTACATGTACACCTGTTCATATGTTTCCACTATCCTTTTGTTCCTGGTGTTGCTTTGCTAAATATATATAGATTCGAAATTGGTGAAGGTTTTTTTGGCACTATAAAGGTGTGTTTGTTTAATGTTGAGCTCTGCAGCAATTTAACTTAGTAAATCATTAAAATTCTGTTGTCATTAAAATCACCACAATGACAATGGAAGAGCAGACCATTATTAAATTTTGAATACATTATGTTATTATTGTTAAGGTCTTAATTCCACATCGAAAAGTTTGAAGAATGGAATGACTCTTGGAGTCTTTAAAATGTTTACAATCCCACATCGAAAGTGTAAACAAAGGAATGACTCCTTGAACCTTATAAAAGGAGACCCCCTCTTCCATTCCAAATCACACCGAGAATTATCTCACTTGTAAAATTCTTTCTCCCTTGTATTATTTTCTCCATATAGTGAAGATCTGCAGCAGCTCCGTGGACGTAGCTTATTTTGGGTGAACCACGTAAATTCGGTGTCTCTCTTTATTTATTTATTTTTTCCTGCATTTCATTTCCAGCTTATTTCTGTTATCGCTTCAATTATCTATTTTTGTGGGTATTTTCGCAACAATTGGTATCAGAGCAAGGTTTTTCCAAAGTATGCTCTGTGGTTGCAGCATAGTCTGATCTTCCACATCAGAAGAGGAAAATTCCTTGGGGGAGCTGTTTGCTCTATTCGGTCGGGGTTTTATTACCCAACGGTGATATCAGAGCCTGGTCTAAGGTTCTTTTGGGAGCTTGGTAGCAATTTAAGAAAATTCTGTCTAAGGAGGCTGGTTCTTAAGTGGGACCGTTGTGACCCCACCAGTCTTTCCTGGGAATTTTTTCTTGTTCTGTCTAAGGAGGCTGGTTGTTTAGGCCGGGCTTTGACCCTACCAGTCTTTCCTGGGAACCTTGGAATTGCTACAAGCTTGGTGTGAAGCGATGGCCGGAGGTGAAGGATCAGGACCCGGGATCGACAAGTTCGATGGTACGGACTTCTCATACTGGAGGATGCAGATCCAGGATTATCTATACAGTCGGAAATTACATCAGCCTTTGTCGGGAAAGAAACCAGAAAATATGGAGAAAGACGAGTGGGATACACTTGATCGACAGGTGTTGGGTGTGATTCGGTTGACGCTGACAAAGAACGTTGCTCACAACGTGGCAGAAGCAAAAACAACTGTAGAGATGATGAGCATTCTGTCGAAGATGTACGAGAAGCCGTCGGCAAACAACAAGGTACATCTTATGAAAAAGTTGTTTAACTTAAAGATGGGAGAAGGAATGTCTGTTGCCGCACATATTAATGAGTTCAACACGATTGTGACACAACTCACTTCTGTTGAAATCAAGTTTGATGATGAGATTCGTGCTCTCATACTTTTGGCTTCCCTACCAAACAGTTGGGAACCCATGAGAATAGCGGTTAGTAATTCTATTGGCAAAGAAAAATTACAATTCAATGATGTTAGGAATCGAATTCTTTCCGAGGAAGTGCGAAGAATAGATTCGGGTGAAGGAACATCAAGTTCTGCTCTAAATGTCGAGAACAGGGGCAGAAACAACGAGAGGAATTCTAACCGAGGTCGCGGCAGATCCAAGTCGAGGAACAGCAGAGACAGATCCAGAAATTGAAGAAATTGGGAATGCTGGAATTGTGACAAGAGTGGCTACTTAAAGAAATATTGTAGGGCTCTGAAGAAGAATGAAGGCAAGCCCAACAACAACACCGCCAATGCAGCCACTACTGAGGATCGTAATGCGTTACTGTTGTCAGTAGACAACTGTCTTGACTCTTGTGTGATTAACTCAGGAGCATCATTCCACACTACGGCAAATCGAGACGTTCTGGAGAACTATGTTGCCGGTGATTATGGTAAGGTTTACCTAGCTGATGGTGAGCCCTTAGACATTGTTGGGATTGGTGATGTTACGCTGAAGATACCCAACGGATCTGTGTGGAAGATTCACAAGGTAAGACATGTGCCCAAACTGATGCGCAATCTAATTTCGGTAGGGCAACTGGATGATGAAGGACATCATGTGACCTTCAATTGTGGAGGTTGGAAAGTCAGCAAGGGAGCTATGGTTGTTGCACGAGAAAGTAAGTCTGGAACTCTTTATATTAGTTCCAGCTGCAGAGATACCGTAGCAGTTGCAGACAACGCCACCAACACCGAGTTATGGCATCACTGGCTTGGTCACATGAGTGAGAAAGGAATGAAGGTACTCCACTCAACAGGTAAGCTACCTAACTTAAAAACTATTGACCATAGTTTTTGTGAGAGTTGCATATTTGGAAAGCAAAAGAGAGTCAGCTTTTCAAAGACAGGCGGGGAGCCGAAGACAAGAAAGTTAGAGTTAGTTCATTCAGACGTGTGGGGTCCTACAACAGAAACTTCCATTGGAGGCTCGAAGTACTATGTGACCTTCATCGATGACTCAAGCAGAAAGGTATGGGTGCATTTTCTCAAACATAAATTTGACGTTTTTGATGCTTTCAAGAAATGGAGAGCTATGGTAGAAAACGAGACAGATTTAAAGGTCAAGTGTCTGCAATCAGACAACGGAGGGGAATACATCAATAATGACTTGGTTAATTATTGTGCGGAAAATGGAATCAAGATGAAGAAGACGATTCCAGGGACACCACAGCAAAATGGTGTGGCTAAGAGGATGAATAGAACTCTCGACGAGCGTGCCAGAAGCATGAGACTGCATGCAGGGCTGCCAAAAGCATTTTGGGCAGAGGCAATTAATGCAACTGCTCATCTAATCAATAGGAGTCCATCCACGCCATTGAACTTCAAACTACCAGAAGAAGTTTGGAGCGAGAAAAAGATAAATCTTTCTTATCTGAAAGTATTTGGTTGTGTTTCTTATGTGCACATTGACTCTTCTGCTAGGGATAAACTAGATGCCAAGTCAAAAAGGTGTTTTTTGGTTGGCTATGGTGGACTTGAGTTTGGTTATCGATTATGGGATGAGAAAGCTAGAAAAATTATCAAGAGTAAAGATGTGATCTTCAACGAACACCTCTTGTATAAAGACAGGGACAACAACAACTTCAGGAATACAAGTAAGGATTCTGAGATGATTCCACTTGGAGATCTTCCAAGTGGGTGTCCTGAGAGAGAAGAACAGGAGAACGCAGTCCCAAGTGGGAGTCCTGAAAGAGAAGAACAGGAGAACGCCATCCCAGAAGAAATTCAAAGCACCCCTACTATTGTAAGAAGGTCTAGCAGGGTCACTAGACCGCCACAGAGGTACTCTCCTTCCTTACACTATATCCTTTTAACTAATAGAGACGAGCCAGAGAGCTATGATGAAGCCATACAGGCTAAGGAGTCGGACAAGTGGGAGTTAGCCATGAGAGAAGAGATGAAATCCTTGATATCTAATCAGACATGGCAATTAGCAGAATTGCCTAAAGGCAAGAAAGTCTTGCACAACAAATGGGTGTATCGTATAAAAGATGAATATGACAACAGCAAACGATACAAAGCAAGGTTGGTAGTAAAAGGATTTCAGCAAAAGGGGGGCATTGACTATAATGAGATATTCTCCCCGGTGGTGAAGATGACGACAATCCGGACGGTACTCGCATTAGTGGCTCAGGAAGACCTGTTCTTAGAGCAGTTAGATGTAAAGACGGCCTTTCTTCATGGTGATTTGAAGGAAGAAATTTACATGAAGTAGCCACAAGGTTTTGAAGTATAGGGTAAGGAGAATATGGTGTGCAAGCTTCAAAGGAGCCTATACGGTCTTAAACAGGCACCAAGACAATGGTACAAGAAGTTTGACAGTTTCATGGGTAGCAATGGTTTCTCCAGGTGTCAAGCAGATCACTGCTGTTATATCAAAAGGCGAGGTAACTCATATATCATTTTACTTCTATATGTTGATGATATGTTGATAGCAGGTGGGTGTAAATGGGAGATTGACAAGCTCAAGAGGGAGTTGTCTGAAAATTTTTCCATGAAGGATTTGGGTGCTGCAAAACAAATCCTTGGAATGAGGATCATCAGGGATAGTGATGGATTAAAGTTATCACAGGAGGACTATGTGAACAAAGTGTTGAACAGGTTCAACATGGGAAATGCTAAGTCAGTAAGCACTCCTTTGGGAAGTCACTTCAAGTTGTCAAAGGAGCAATCACCCAGCTCAGAGCAAGAACGAGATCATATGGCTAAGGTACCTTATGCTTCAGCAATAGGTAGCTTAATGTATGCCATGGTATGTACCAGACCGGACATTGCACATGCAGTGGGAGTAGTAAGCAGGTGCATGAGCAATCCAGGCAAACAGCATTGGGAGGCAGTGAAGTGGATTCTCAGATATTTGAGAGGTACTGCAAGTTTAGCTTTGAGTTTCAAAAGGTCTGACTTGAAATTGCAGGGCTATGTGGATGCTTATATGGCAGGAGATCTTGATGGAAGAAAGAGTACCACTGGGTACCTTTACACAATAGGTGGGACGGCAGTCAGTTGGATTTCAAAGCTGCAAAAGATAGTTGCACTCTCTACAACTGAAGCAGAGTATGTGGCAGTGACAGAAGCAAGCAAGGAGATGATTTGGTTAAAGTCATTCTTGGAAGAACTTGGCCACTCGCAAGAAGAGACTGTGTTATATTGTGATAGCCAAAGTGCTATTCACTTAGCTAAAAATCCAGAATTTCATGCCAGGACAAAGCATATACAGGTACGTTACCATTTTATCAGGTCAGCATTGGAAGATGGAGTGTTATCTCTGCAGAAGATTCTTGGGAGCAAGAATCCAGCCGACATGTTGACAAAGGTGGTGACCATTGATAAACTGAAGCTGTGTACTGCTTCAGTTGGCCTTCAAGCATGAAAGAAGGTGACGAGCTGCTGCATTGACCAAGTGTGAAGATATAATTAAAATTAATCTTCAAGTGGGAGAATGTTAAGGTCCCAATCCCACATCGAAAAGTTTGAAGAATGGAATGACTCTTGGAGTCTTTAAAATGTTTACAATCCCACATCGAAAGTGTAAACAAAGGAATGACTCCTTGAACCTTATAAAAGGAGAACCCCTCTTCCATTCCAAACCATACCGAGAATTATCTCACTTGTAAAATTATTTTTCCCTTGTATTATTTTCTCCATATAGTGAAGATCTGCAGCAGCTCCGTGGACGTAGCCTATTTTGGGTGAACCACGTAAATTCGGTGTCTCTCTTTATTTATTTATTTTTTCCTGCATTTCATTTCCAGCTTATTTCTGTTATCGCTTCAATTATCTATTATTGTGGGTATTTCCGCAACAATTATCTTATTTTCTTGTGACATATGATTGAATTAGTAAATGGAAGTAAGTAGTCTAACTCTGTTGTGCAGATCCCCAGCTGATACCAAGCATCTGGTACTCAATTGGCAAGAATACCCTTTAACTTAAATACGACAACATGAACATGTTTCTATCGGACAATTTCAAAGTTAAACCTTACTGAGTCATCTCTTGACTTCCCTGTAATGGCCTGCTTGAACATGCACCGTTTGTGAATGTTTTCCCGAAAATTCGTTTTCTTTCTTTTCCGTATGTTATCTTGGTTGTCCATGCGTCCTTCCTTTTCCTGAACATCTATCTGTTTGTGAATGTTTTCCTGCACCTATGATGCCCTTTTGTTCGCACTGTTAAGAATCATCCAGGCCAATGACCGTTAGACCCTTCTTGTTGGGTGGTTTTTGTGGCAGCATCATTTACTGAAGTTATTTAAAATATTTTTTGTAGGGACTGCACCTGCGTTGCTTCCACTGCCTATGGCAGCTCTTGTCAGTCTAACCATTACCGTGAAACTCAAGAAGAGCTTGGAGTACATCCATGCTGTTGCTGGACCTGCCTTGGACAATTGTGCATCAGGTTGCCCTTGGCCTAGCATGCCCATAATCGGCTCTCTGTGGGCTCAGAAGGTTCGTCGCTGGCATGACTTCATTGTTGTCTCATGCTCCCGTTCTGTATTCAGACAGAACCGGGATGCTGTTGCACAACTCTTGAGAAGTTGCTTTACCTCATTCCTTGGATCACTTGATGATCGCACATCTCTGTTGACTAATCGAAGTGGTGTAAGGGGCCTCTTGGGTACTGTCATCTCATCTTGTGGTGACCATCCATCTGTAGCTCCTGGGTTCCTCTACCTTCGGTCCTGTCGGACAATACAAGATGTTCAATATTTAAATGATGTGATCGTGGAGCTTGTAGCAGACTTCTCTAGGGACTCAGCTGCAAGATGGGCAAGCTCAGATTCTGCACGCCTCAAGTCTACACAGGCATCTCTAGCTTTGGCCACTGCTAGGGCAAAGGAGGTGGCTATGCTCGGCGCAAGCCTCTTATGCGTAGCAGGTGGCCTCCAACTGGTCCAGGGATTATACCAGGAGACATTACCTACCTGGTTGCTGAAAACTAGAAAAGAGGAAGTTGGTGAGGTGACTGCCGTTTCCTGTATAATGGAAGGATATGCAATGGCATACCTTTTGCTCTGCTCAGGATCATTGATATGGGGTGTGGGGATAAAACCGCCATTGTGGGCATACTCTAGGAGGGCCCAGGTTGTTGGGGTCCACATGGACTTTCTGGCTGGGGCACTTGAGGGGAACATATCGCTGGGTTGTGATCCAGCAACTTGGAAAGCATACGTGTCTTGTTTTGTGGGTTTAGTTGTGAGGTTTGCTCCAACATGGATTCAAGAAGTGAAGTTGGAGACACTGAAGAAATTGGCAAAAGGACTGAGAGGATGGCATGAGTGTGACTTAGCACTCTCCCTCCTTGAAAGAGGTGGGGTTGTGGCCATGGCTTCTGTGGCTGAGCTGGTAAATGTATTCGATTGATTATTGAATTGGGAGAGTATGAGATAGAGAACTCATCAAATGCAAGTACATGTTCTTTTCACCTTTTATTTTTTAAAGGTTGATCTCTTGTTATACTGAAAATTTGGGGTCTACACTCGCGCACAGAGTATTGCATGTACTATTATAGGGTTAATATCTTCTCATTTGATGTTCTCTTGTTATTTTCCAAAAATGTTCTTTGGATTGGATGCCGTGAGAGTCGATAGGGTATTGATTTTTGTCACTGGGCTAAAAAATCTGTAGGTACTAAGAGGCTAGTTGTCAGAAAAAGGATCTTACTGCAAGTGATTCTCTTGATCCTTTATTCTTCTCTTTTTCTTTGGGTTTCTATGCTTAAAATTGTGCCTCCATCACAATGCATACATTTTGTCCCCGCAAGTCCAAATTGCAACACTCTTTCAATATTGCAGGACTTGATGCTTAATTGTTTCTGCATCACTTTGAGCTATGGTTCATGAATTTCTGGCAATTTGGTTTACGTACTAGTAGCGCGAAGAACATATGCTAGCTTTAATATTGTATGTACTGCAAATGGATTTTTTTCCCCTCGTCACATTAGGCAGCAGCAACATTAACTCTTTCACACAAAAACACTTGCACATCTTCTCAAGGCCATCAATCAGCATTTGACATGTGAAAAAGGTTTGTTAATGCTTATACTGATATCATGATTTTCTAAAACAAAGAAAGAATGGTGTTTCTCAAGGTTCCCACCAAAACGAACTAAGAAGACGCTTGCACAGGGATGGTCAATGGCATATACATAACTTTCACAATCGTTACAATATTAAAACAGAGTTTTGCAATTTGGATTTACAGACTGAAGAAAATGCGTATAGTTTATCGTCCACCTCGGTTTGCATGTGATTGGTTTTGTGATCCTCGTTTGTTTAGGACTCCTGTTAGGGTGTGTGTATATACGCAGATGTATGGACGGTGCTGGCTTTTGTTGTTACAATAACAGGTTGGGCCTGCAGCAAATAGAAGAGGGTGTTTTCCGAAGGGAGTTGCGCATGCTAAAAGGGTGATTAGATGCAAAAAAAAAAAAAAAAAAAAAAAAAAAAAAAAAAAAAACATAAAGAGAAAAAGGAAAAAGAAAAAGAAAATAAAAGAAAGAATGAGAGCTCTTGGATCACAGTAGATCGCTACTGAGCAATTGTTGCTACTCAACGAGTATGAGACTATAAAGTTATTCGAGCTGGGGTGCATTCTTTCCTCTCCAGGGCTTGAGGATCTGAAAAGAGCAAAGCAAACTAGCATCGACGCTCATCAGTGCACCCGCGTTATTGAATTCTCCGCAGTAGTTTGGTGCTGAGAATATCGTAACCAGTTGCCTGTCTGCAAAGAACTCGTAACCATCTTCTACGACCTGCTTCAAGCCATCATCGCTAAGCATTATTTATTAGAACAAGAAGAAGAAACCAACTATTTAGAAGGAAGACTTTGTCCACAGAGAGAGAGAGAGAGAGAGAGAGAGAGAGAGAGAGAGAGACCTGGTGTGCCCGGCATATGAGGTCGAGTTCATGTTTCTTCAAGAACTCAGCGACCTTGTCAGCTCCAAAGGTGTAGGAGACACCCCTATCATTCTCCCCCCACCCTTTTACGTCTCTATCTGGGTCTGACCAAAGAAGGTCGCACAAGAGCCCCTGGTCTGGCACGTCTATTGGCCTCTCTATTGCTCTGATCTGATCCAAGCTTTCCATCTCCGGTGACAGCCCGCCGTGCATGCATAGTATTTTGTCGTCCACAACTGCAGCCACGGGCAAACAGTTGAAGCAGTCTGTGAAAATCTTCCAGAGACGAACGCTGAAGCGACGCTTACACTCGTCATAGAATCCATAGATTCTGTTTATAGATGCACATTCATGGTTTCCTCGGAGGAGGAAAAAGTTATCTGGGAATTTGATCTTGTAAGCAAGGAGAAGACATATAGTCTCAATACTCTGTTTTCCTCTGTCCACGTAGTCTCCCAGGAATAGATAGTTGGCATCTGGTGGAAATCCTCCATACTCGAATAGCCTTAGGAGATCCGAGTACTGCCCATGTATGTCACCTGCACAACCCCCCATGTCACTACCGTAACTAGCTTCACATAAAAACAGCCATCGTATGAATATAAGCACCAATAAGCAAAACAACAAAGATGGTCAATCTTGTTAGCACTAATAATCGACAAAGGAAGCACCATCCACGAACATTGGTATCCCAAATTCCACCATGCATTAAACCATTGAACACCCAGAAAGGAAAAAGAAAAGATGAGGATTGAATTTAACCAAAATATTAAAGAAATCCCAATACCAATTTTTTAAAATTCTTCTATTCTCGCATGAAAAGTTCAATTTAAAGAAAGGAAAAAAAAAAGAGAGTAGGTTATAACTAGGGTTCATTTTCTTCCAAAAACATGAAAGACAGATGGAGTGCGTCAATGTCGACGTTTCATCTGTTTGGTTTCATGAGCATATAACTCAACAAAATCCACACTCACGAGGAGGGGGAGAGGAAGAGAGAGGTTACCACAAACGTTAATGGGAGCTTCTAATTCGAGGAGGTTAGGCTGGGCGAGGAAGACTTCCTTGGCAGTGGTGCAAAGTTGACGAATCTCAGACTCAATCAGCTGAATCCGTTTCCCTCTGTTACGCCTCCCTTCCAACAGTCTCTCTATTAAGCCTTCCAATCCCTCCATTCCAACACCCCCAACCCCACTCCTCCTTTATCTCTCTTTCCAATTTTCTTGGTTCTTCTTTTGCTTAATTCTATCCTCAAGAGAGTAATGAGCAAATCTTTAGTTAATCACCCAGAAGCGAAGATCCCAGGTGGGGTGAAAAAGAAACAAGCATTGGAGAAACAAAGAAAGGAAAAAGAGATGAAGTTCTGGTGAGAGAGAGAGGGGAGGTGGGGGGGATGAGAGAGAAGAATGCATGAATTGGTGAGTTGACCACCTTTATTTTGTTTCTTCTAATTGATGGCTTTCTTTTCCTCCCCCTTCGGTGTGGTGGGTTGTGGTGAGAAATGGGTTTGTAGGGAATTTGCCAACTAATTAACGGGGGGAAAGAATGAGAGCATCCTCCGGATAATATGGCCATTCATTCATCCAAAAACTTTCTCGTCCCCCACCCCCCAAAAAATAAATAATAAATAAATAAAGCGGAAAATATATTATTGCTGCTGCTGGTTTTGCTCATACAATGAACTCCTATTTTAACCACTGCCATCCAAAATATACATGGTCCATTATGCCTTTTCTAGTCATAGTTAATGTCATTAAATAATCTTAATTAATGAACGCATGTTTCCCATATTTTAACATCCTTTTCCCCCTGTAAGTCATAATTTACATACCTGTTAACGTTGATAAAAAAGGATCTTGATTAAAGAATAAATGTTCACAGTTTATTCATAATATAGGGCGGAGAAAGGATAAACGTCGAACGTGGTATATGTTATTTTGTATTGATAAAAGTGAACCTTGAAACAAGGCTCCCCCAGCACATGGCACAGGAAATTCAGAAGTGACCTTCTCATCTGCATGCACGAGGCAGATAGACTTTGCCTGAGGTAGCAGCTGCTGGCATTTCAGTGCGACTCCACGCTACGAAGATGAGACACCATCCCCAAGGACGAGGATGCGATAGGGTACTGTTTTCTTTTGGTTCAAGAAGACGGGGCCACGCGTGCGGGGGACGCAAGATTACGTTTATACCCTTCTTCCCAATCTTCTCTATTCAATGTGTTCAGAATTATCAAAATACGCCAACACCATCCATGCCCAATAAGTTAAGGACGATGGATAGAAAAACCTCGAACGCATTCAACGAGTAACTATCATGTTAATAATACTTAAATTGTTCCTTAATAATTCTTTCAGTGTTTGGGGGGTTGGGGGGGGGGGGGGGGGGGAGAGAAGCGGGGGAGTTAATTGATAATTATAATTTTGAAACAGACTTGGAGCAAGCCCAAGTTACTCTAGGACGAGAAGCTTACAAGTTGGAGTCAACGAAAATAACTCGGAAGAAAAAGCAAACAAAATGTTGCATCCCTAAGGTAAGCAGGGAGCCCGGTACACAGAGGCCCACCCTTTATCATTATACTTTTGAAGGAAAGTTAGCAAAATATGAGTAAGGCAAACAAAAATGTGCACTACAAGTAAATGTGTATTGCGGATAACATCGTAACCATAAGGACTTACAAACCTTGATCTCACACAAGATCAAGAATTTAACGCACAAGTTCATACCACCAGACTAGGTAATCCATGATAGCCTATCATCATACTTCCAAGGGAGAAATTAAACGAATAAAGAAAAAAGAAAAACAAAAAAGAAGATATTGTGCTGTAGAGCTTGAAAGCGTACAGAGAACAGGGAGAGAACATCTAGATATAGAATCCAGCTACTAAGTTCATAACTGAACCAAGCTAAAAGCCAGAGTAAGCTTTAGAACTGAGATTTGTCCAGGCCATCAAAATAGGGATGATCCATTGCAGCTTTCGCTGAGATTCTATTAGCAGGGTCATATTTAAGCATCATCTACATTCAAACACAAACAATCAACCTCACAAAATTCAGCAAACATTTTTCAAGAGTATAGCCAGCATGACAAGTCAATTGTCATTCTAAAAAATGATGGTAAAGGCAAGCACCCAATGCTACATTTGGGTTCTCAAAAGCATCATGATCACTATTCTTATAATGACAAAATTGTTATGCTTCCTTTTCCGAGGAAAAAAAATGCTTGGATTTTCCGCTTCTATACAAAACACCCATTCATACCACATGCAAATAGGCCATATAAAATGGCAGTTTGGATATATTTTACCAAAAAAAAAAAAAAAAATGCTATACTAATAAGCTGATCCACTAGTACAATATCAATCATCCCTAACTGTTGAAGAACCAAGCAATTTCTTTGCAATCTCAAATTACAAATTGGAATCATTAACCAAAAACACAAACTTTAGCAAAAATTCAATTCGTCCGACCCTTACCAACTAGAGCACAATAAACTAATTTAAATGGCCTTGGGCTTCCGATCTTTAACTGTACTCATAAAAATAAGCTGCTGAAACTAATGTAATTCCAAAACGAACCCAATGAACTCCAGAAGTCTTATGCAGGGAAGTGTAATTGATGCATCTATTACAGTATCAAGGTTAGCATCAAGCAAATCGTTTCCAATCAAAGTTTAAGCATGCTTTACAAACATCAAGTAAATTATAGTCTTCACCAGATAAAGATATAAATTACCTTCAGAATGTCATTCTTTAAATTGAACAAATATCAATTCTTTGACTTTTGCCAAAAGCATAAGCTATGGAATTACTTCAAGCACAAGCAAAAGTGATTACCGATAGAAGGTCAACACCATCAGGTCCCAACGACGGAACAGCACGTGACAAGTTTTGAGGTTCCCACTGTGGATAAACATGCCAGTCCCGCAGAGAACTCACCCCAGGCCACTGTTTCTCACTCGGCGTTCCAAGTAACCTTCAAAGGCGAGCAGAAAAGCATTGAAAAACATAGATCTATGGTGTTGTGTGTGCAAGAGAGAGATCATTTCCCAGATCTCTTAATTTTATTTTTGTCACAGGTCCAGAAAGTAGTTTGAACAAATGATTCTATTAGCCAGATCCTTCCCTTCATTTAGGACACGTGGGAACCCTTGCTAGAGACTTCAAAAAGGTGGAAGATCAGAGAGAGAAATGTGAGTGTGACATTATGCGTCCATGTAATTGCATAGCCTACTCTTATTCAGCACTACTATTAAAATCGAATGGAAAGTATATGAGAGCGCACTTACACCTAGTCAAAGCTCAAAACAACAAAACCATCCTCCATACCCGTTGCTCCAAATTCCAATTCCATACATCAGTGGGAAAAGGCATAGGACTAACGTGATCTCGTCTAAATCTTAACATCTAAGTTAACAATAATTTACAAATTAGAACCATCTGATAGGTGCAAATAATTTGCCTCCAGCATGTAGAACAATTGAAAATCACGTAATCCTTAAAAACATGTGCATCATAAAATGTAAATTTTTAATGCACAGGGAAACCATTAAATGAGAACGTTTTGCGAAAAGGTAAAAAAGTCTAACACAGCAGGACACCAGATATAATTTGATTATGTTAACACAACAGGTTCTTAGTCCAAGAAGCTTGAATTACCTGAATATATGCAGCAATTGCTGAAACTCAGAGTCCCCAGGAAATAGGGCTTGCCTTCTAGCCATTTCAGCTGCACAAAACAAAGGGGCACATGTGAATACCAAAGAACACACAAGATAGCAACAAAAGGTAGAGTATGGAAAATAGGCAAGTTGGCTCCACATCTGTTTGTTTGTGTGTGTGTGTGTTGGGGGGAGGGTGTGGGGTGATTAAACTTCCCTCCCTGCAGTAAGCAGCACATTATGATGAAAACAAATCCGTTCTAAACCAACGGCTTCTTATCATTGCAACTCACAAGCAAGATAATGACATTGAAAATGATGTATACCATACATGAGTTTCCTTTGAATAATTTTGGTCCAGTAGAAAAAAATGCCAGAGCTGAATTCTATAAACAGGAGAAAAGAGTAAGATACTTCATTGTTTTTGACACATAATCCCAGTTAAGGGCCTCTTTTCCTGAAGTCTTTTCCCTTTTCATTGACGGCTACACTTGAAATGATAGAACGGCACTTCGTGTATGATTCACATTACAAATAAGAAATAATTACTAAATTTTTTAATACATAAGTATGCCAACCGGACAGGGTAGGATGCTCATTGTGGTGGTTTAAACATTTTTCCTTTAATTCCGTTAGATTCCACCATTTTAAATGTGACCTCATTCTGGAGAGCTGTGGCCTGCATATGCCATGCAAGAAATTGAGCTAAACAGCGATATGAGCTGGGAAAGATAAGAAACCAAATGCTAACCACAAACTAATGAGGGGTAAAGCAAGGAGACTTGTTCTGAAAGAATTACCGAAAATGCATCCAACAGACCACATATCAACGGCTGTTGAGTAATGTGTTGATCCCAGCAACACTTCAGGAGCACGGTACCAGAGTGTAACGATCTGTTCAAAGGATTTTGCAATCAATAATCAATCTGGAAGAGAGAAGTAAGATAACACAGTATGGGGAAAAGAACGAAGGAAGGAAGAAAGCGAGAGAAAAAAGGAGACCTCGTGAGTATAGCTCTTGAGAGGAACGGTAAAAGCCCTGCCGAGGCCGAGATCGGCAATCTTGAGGATGCCTTTGTCCTTGTCAACAAGAAGGTTCTGGGGCTTGAGATCGCGGTGGAGGACGCCGTGGCTGTGGCAGTGAGCGACACCCTTGCAGAGCTGGTAGAGAAAGCTCTGGATGAGGGAAGGAGAGAGAGGCTTGGGGTTGGGTCCCTTGCGGTGAGTATCGATGAATTTCTTGAGGTCGGTTTCGAGATACTCGAAGACCAAGTAAAGGAGGGGTTTCCCGTTTTTGTCGACGTGCTCGACGCAGAGGAGACGGACAACATAAAGGGAGTGGGAGAGCATCTGAAGGAGAGACACCTCGCGCAGCGCTGTGGGAGGGACTCCCTCTTCGTCCATCTCCAGTCTCGTCTTCTTCAGCGCCACCAGCTGCCCCGTCGCCTTGTCTCTCGCCTTGTACACCTTCCCATATGTCCCTTCCCCTACCTTCTCCAACTTCTCGTATTTCTCCATTTTCTCCAACTTCAAGTTCTTGTTGTCTCTTGCAATTTCACAAGAAACAAACCCTAGAAGCCGATCTAGAAGAAGAAAAGGAGAAACCCTTCTCTGTGAACTCGACTATGATGAGGCTTTTGAATTTGAAGTTTGAAATGTTTTGTAAGGGAAAAGGGGGGGAGAACAAACCCTAGAAACCGATCTAGAAGAAGAAACCCTCTTCTGTGATGATGACTATAATAAGAGGCCGTTTGAATATTTGAAGTTCGAAATGTAGGGTGGTGGGCGGGTAGGATGGAGAAGGAGCGCATTTGGGAGAGGGTTAGAATTGTAAAATTACCCGAACTCCTCTGTGTCTGGCACGTCCGCTACATTTCCGCCCCTTTCCTTTTCAAATTTGGAGGAAACGCCCCGCGCCGCTCCCCTTCTCCCCCCACCCCCCGTGGAAATCTTCTGTATCATAAAATTATTAAAGCTTTTATAGATTTAATCTCTACCAAATCCCCTCCTTCCTACCTACTTGATGCAACAATTAATAAATCTTAAAAACCATATACTTTTATGATTTTGCTGTGAAATCTTTTGTATCCTAAAATTATTAATGCTTTATACATTTAATCTCTACCAAATTTAATATACTTTTCTATAAATCTAGTGATTACTCATATCTATACTATTATAATATATACTCTATACTATTATAAAGGCAAAGAACCTTTTGGTTCTATCAACCAAAATTATTTTTTTACAGTTATGAAAGTTATAGAAGTTATTTTCTTAACCACCCACCCCCAATTTTTCTTCCTACTCCTTTCACTTTTATCTTTTTTTAAGTACATATTCATTCTTTTTGTTTTTTACAGTTTTGTATTTAGTCTTTTATATTTTAATAAAAAAATTCGTTGAGCACGTGCATTGCACGTTCGATACAATTAATACTATAATAAAGGTAAACAACCTTTTCGTTCCATCAACCAAAATTAATTTAAAATTAATAATTTAAAATTCAAAATTCAAAATGCAAAATGCAAATTTTAAATTTTTTTACAGAAAATTATTCTCTTAACTACTCATCTTTCAACTTTTCTTCCTACTCCTTTCACTTTATTCTTTTTTTAAGTACACACTCATTCCTTTTTTTCTTTACAATTTTATATTTTAATAAAAAAAAGTCATTGAACTATAAAAGTTAGGATCACCTGTTTAATATTTTATGCTCACTATGTTTTCTTGATTGCCAGTCAATTCGATTGTAAATCCTAATTATAAATTGCTTAGATGGTGGAGTTAAAAACATATCCATCCATACACTCAACAGTTCCATGTAATATTGGAATTAGAATCATTCCATATAATTCTTGGAGCTTTAATGATGTGTTCGTATTTTGGTACATGAGATTATTGCCTATGGCGTGCATATAAAAGTGGCTAAGCTAGTGTAGCCCCTTCGTTACATTGTTAGTAGAGATTTGAGGTGACAATTGTACGACGACTCTTGATCAACACCTCACCTGAATCGAAATAAATAACAAGATGTTACTGGCCAAGATCCAACAGCATTCAAAAAAGGAAACTGGTGCAATTTTCATCGACAACACCACCACTCAACGGTCATGGCAACTGTGAACTGTTCAAAGGTTCCACATTCAAAATTCCAGCGGTAATTATTAGCCGCCTTGTATATTTAAGTAACTCCACATGCATTTGCATTGCACGACAAGGCCCGACTCCTATGGGCTGAGTATTTTTATTAAATGACACTAGTATGTATAATTTTAACTTTTTCTTGGCATCCTACTTCTCAGCAACTTCGACGAGGGTTTGCTCATAGTCACTGGGGGATTCAAATCCATGGAGATTCATCACAGTTGCAGCTACATTGGCAAGCCCACCATTAGGAACATCCTTCCGGAATCTGGTGCCACATGTCAACCCAGGACCTCCAATAGCAATAGGCACCTAATTAAGATACATCAAATTAAGAAGCGAAAATGTCTTAGACAAACAAAAAATATATCATGTGCGATTCTTACAAAACGCACACACATCAAACTTCCAGGCTCTTGGCCTACACAAGGGCAGGGATCATCATTTTATAAGTAGTTAATGCGGCAAAACATGAGGAATTCATGTTAATCTTCTCCTCGTCCAAACTTATAGCAAAGAAAGCACTGAAAAATTATGGTCTTCTAAAAAGATGCCCCATGGAGACTCAAAACCACTTTACCAACCTGTGCAGATCCGCCAGATGATGTGCTTGGAGTGTGGCAAACAAAGAAGCTCGCTATTAAGTTTAATTATCTTGCACCATCAAAAAAATTAAAAAAGAAAACAAAGTATTGCTCTGCAGAAATGGTGACAAATCAGTCCACCTATAGCAGGATTCTCACTCATTTAAAAAACAAAGATACTATGTTAGTTACCCACTTAGGGCTCCATTCTTGCCTTGTTATGAGGAATTCAGTTGCCCTTGCTTAACACAATTTTCTCCCTGCTTCAGAGTTTGTTACGTGAGGAAAAAGGGGTGGTACTGTTTTGAACAAACATTTTATGGATGGCCTTTTATCATAACTCAAGCATTTTACACTTCATGCATCCTGTCTTAAACTAATTTCCTTACCTTAAAATAAAGAATTATGAAAAGAAAAAAAAATCTCGCTAGACTTACAGGTTGAAGAGTGTGAGAGGTAAGTATCTGAACATTTCCATTTTTGTCAAGAAGAGGCTGCCCAGACTTGTTTCTCTTCACCATGTCCTCAGCATTTCCATGATCGGCTGTAACAAGGTAGATTCCACCAACTTGCTCAATCGCATCAAGAATCATCTGTGATTAGACAAAAGCAACACAATCAGCAGAATCAAATGACACCTGGCATGATTCTAACCACAATTTCAATCATAGAAGATTAGGTCGGGTAAAATGCACCTTAACCTATAGAATCCTTGTTGCTGCAGGCTAAGGGAATAATTCAGATATTGTAAACAATGATACAACACATTCCCCTTGTCATTGAGAAACGTCAAGTGCCATGGGTACTTGACGAGGGGAAGAGGGGTTTCAATAATATTTACATCAGTTCTAGAATTACATATTCCACGCCTAGTGAAGGTTCACTGCTAGTTTGTATAAAATGCAGATTTATTCTAAAGCAATTTACTGTGATATCATTCTGCATCAACATGATGTAACGCTTCATTCAATATTTTAAAGCTCCTTAACAAGTAGATTGCCTGCTCACACATCAAAAAGATTAAGCTGGATATTAAACGAAACAAAATAAAAAAAGAATGCAAGGCTTAGGTAGATTGCCAGCTCTCACACTAAATAGATTGAGCTGGATGATGAAAAGGGAACAAACCAAGAATTTTAAGGCTCAAGTCCAATCAAACTAAGTTGAGCTACTAGATTTCAACACCACAAAATGAATTTTGTTTTCAACTGTATCTATTTTTATATCCTTATTGAGATTAAAATGCTAAATTTTGAATATATCTTCCCATCCTTGTTCTCCAAAAATAAAGAAAATAAAATAAATTGCAAAATTAAGAAATAACTTTGTAAATTTCTTTAAAATTAGACTTCCCCAGCTGTTTGGAGATGCCGACATCTCCTCCCCTTGTAGTGCAGGGGTGGGAAAGAGGTTGCAGGTTCAAATCCTGCAAGTTGTGTGTATTAACCAATTAAAAAAAATATCTGGAGATTGACTTGATAAAAATGGACCAAGATATGCAAATAACTGTATCTTTGGACACTGATTTTGATATTCACATGAATTATTAAGACAATATTATATGTGGAGCCTGAAGATAGAACTAACAGAATGAGAAAAATGAAGGCAGTAAACTTTGAAACCATCATACCTTCACAGCCTCATCAGCAGCTTTGCAACTTACAATTGTTGCGTCAATATCACCAGTATGCCCCACCATGTCACCATTTGGCAGATTAACGCGTACCTGACAAGGATTCCCAAAAAAATAAACTGCTGTTGACTAGAACTGGCTATGCTTCTTCCAGTGACACAAGATGAATCCATCTATTACCTGGTCAAATTTACCACCAAGGATAGCATCTCTTGCTTTTTCAGCAATTTCCATGGCCTTCATCTTTGGCTTAACATTAAATGTAATCCCAGTATCACTTGGAATTTCGACATATTCCTCCATTTCACAGCTAAAATATCCAGAGCGATTTCCATTCCAGAAAAAAGTGACATGTCCAAATTTGACAGTCTCGCTGCAAAATTGAAAAAGAAAAAAGAGAATCTTACAAATGTGATTTAGTGACCTATAAATTAACACAAAATAAATAAACAATAAATGAGAAGCGGAAAAAGGACTACCACTGCATGGATGAAGATTTGATTACTTTATGGAGGAATGACTAAAATATTGTGTATGGTGAAAAGAATGAATCAATATATTTTGGAAACACAGCCAATTTTGAACTAGGGGCAAAAAATGTTGAAAGAAGATTCAGTCAAAAAAAGGGCATCATATAGTAATCAAGAAGCACAGAATCAATTATATTAACTCTAGATTTAGCACTCTCATGGAGTATACCAGGTTTAGTAAACCAGCGCTGTTTCTTTTAAAGTAAATAAATATAATATCTAACATTAACTATTGCCTTTACCTGCAAGCAAAAGTTCGGACACCATTATGCACCAGATATTCACCAGATGTTCTGTCTATCTCTGGAGGAGAAACGAGGTAATGACTTGGAAGCTTCAACTCACCATCATATTGAAGCATGCCAGCATAACGTATTTTGGGGTATCGAACTCGATCAAATTTATCAAAATTATCATATTCAAGCGCCTTAGCAATCATGACCATACGATCTGCTCGGAAGTTGAATGTAACTACGGCATCATTGTCTACAATTGGGCCAACAGCTTTCCCATTCTCATCAACAATAACAAACGGTGGTAAATACTGATCATTAGCATTGGGATCCTCCCTCAGTTTTTTGACAGCTTCCACTGCACTCCTAAACTTGTGTGGGGCTTCACCAAGAACTTGGGCATCCCATCCACGTTTCACAACTTCCCAATCATTCTGAAAAGTAGCAATTCAGCGTTTTTCAGTTCACACTCTAGATATTTGACGTGAGAAGTCAAGAAATATGGAATAAAGAATGAGAAACTTAATTGAGACAATTCCACAAAACTTAAGTAAGAATATCAAAAACAGAATTGATATAATGACACAACAAGCAGCAAAACTTGCTATAAAGTGGCATCAATAAATGGTGCCACGGCTTTGCATGAAACATAGTAAAATGGAATACCAGCAACCGATACACTCACATGGGGTGGGGCCACTCACATGGGAGAGAGTGGGCCCCACTCAACCCAAGTGAGTGTGTTGGTGCCCCATTCGGGGGTATTTTCCAAAAAAAAAAACCAACGTTAGATGACAGGACAAGTAGGAAACTTGCCAGTAAGGCAGCATCATTGCATGACATCACGCTCTATACAGCCCTTTAAAGTTCATTAACTATTTTAATTTTCATATATGTAATGAAAAGAAAAACGTTATCATATTCTTGTTATTTTAATTCCAAAAAAATGACTTGTTTTCAAGAGCATTTATAAAAAACAAAATAAATAAAAATAAAAAAGGAAGAAAACATTTCCCAGAAACAGCATTTGAATGTCTTTTCTGCAGGCCTTTTCATTATCCTACTCGCAAAAATAGGTGAAAATATAATGGGTATCAAATGGAGCATGGATGTCATATTCAGCCATGGTACAATTAATCAAATTTGGCATCACAATGAACAATCTCAAACTTGTGTCCATACACAGCATATGCATGCATTCGAAACCAAATTAAGATGCTGATAATATAAATCATGGCATCTAGTTCTGATGGTGCAAAATCTGGTGAATTTTAGATCAACAACGTACCTCGTAACGATCCATCGTGACATGCATGCGACCTCCACCAGACGCAATCTGTGCATCCACACCTTTCTTGTTTAAATTGGAGAGATCTTTTTCAAGAGTTTCTACAAAGCCAACACTTGTACCATCCAAAACATCCCGGCCATCAGTAAGAACATGAACTCGGATTCTTTTGGCACCATTCTCACTAGCTCCTTTCAGCAATAGCTGCCAACAAAAAAAAATAATAATAAAAATGAGCCACTCCTGCCAGCTTCAAAAAAATAAAGAAGAGCACAAACCAAAATCAATGGACATGATAAAACATACCTGCAACTGATCAAGCCGGGAATGCACACCACCGTCACTTAACAACCCAATGAGGTGCAATGTACCAGTCCCAAAACATTCTTTGATGTATTTGAAACCCTCTCCTTCGAAAATCTTTCCAGAGGCAAGGGCAAGGTCAACAAGCTTTGCACTGCAATCGAAAATATATATATATATTTCACATAACACAGTTGCATATTGCCAATGGTAAAAGATTTAAAAAACTAAATATTTATAAAATAACAGAAGATGACAGCAAACTAGAAATTGTAGAAGAATAAAATAAGTAGAGCAAAATATGTGCAAGATGACGACTACATTTTTTTTGGGATAATCAAAGAAATAATATTAGGAGTACAAAGGGAACCTCTAAAGAGAAGCAACAAAGAAAAAAATACAAAGGAGAACAAACTACACTAAAGTAATGAAGACTGCATAAACTATACAATAATTTTTTCCCATTTTTCTCTTCATTTGTTTTTGGCTGAGAACTCCATTTTCTATGCAGGCATAAAAATATGACGTATTGCAGCCAAAAATGCTGTAAATAATGGCAAAATAACAATGCATGACATGGTCTATCGAATCAGAATCACTCGACATAATACAGGTTGGATGCATTCTAACAAATGATCAACTTCTACACATCTTTTTACAACATGTATCCCAGGCCAATTCAGCCTCAGCTCAACCAAGCATCACTTTTCAAGCTCATTCAATTGAGCAGGTTGCATTAAATCAGCTTGAGCTAAATATAGGATTCACTAAAAGGAATTCCACATGCTGTATGAACTTAAACAAAAACTTCATCTAAAATTCATAATTGCTCAAGAAAAAATTTAGAGCTACATGGGGTTCCCATAAACACTTCTTCCCTCAAAATATACTAATAATTTACACAGAAAATGATTCCCATTCGTAACTTCGGAGGCCTAAAAGTTTAAAACTAGAAGTTTGGATGTCAACAAGACTAGGATACTTCTCTTCTTTTTTTTCCAAAAAGGCCATCAGACAAACTTCTTGTTTTCCTTTCGACACACAAAGATCATATTAATTCAAAGAAAGAAAGCGTACAAATGAAGGAGGATTAACCCACAAGCGGGGGGTGGGAAAAGAAAACATAGAACTACATCAACGGACCCTTTCCAATCTCTCATAAAGTTCCTCCAGAAGCTTGTTCACCTGGGATAAGAATAAAGTGATCCCTCGGAATATTCTGGGGGACACAGCATTGGACAAGAGGATTTTCACAAAAAAAAATAATAATAAAACTTCTTCCTATGCCGCTGCAGATGAACACTAATTTTCATCAGTCAATGAAAATTATTAAATGTTCAATTAATATATTATTTGTTATCATAACATACATATTACAATTCAAATAACTTATTTTTAATTAATTCTAGATATGCACTGCCAGAGGCAATGCTGATAATTTTATGTAATGGGGGCATATTTATATTAAATTTTTTTTCGTCCACATCAACCACCAGTTATACCAAACCTCAGCTTAAGAATAAATATCGTTACAAAATTGCAAACATAGTAACGTTGCAAATTCTGATTAGCAGCGAAGTGCTGGGAATAACAATCATATGCACCATAGTATAAGCAACGCGGGGAATTAATCATTATGTAGGAGTGGAGATTATATTTGCATTTGGGGTACTGAACCCCGCACCTTCAATTCAAAGCTGCACAATTCGATTTAAAGAACATGGTCTCCAAATAAGATATGATTATTTGGATAGTGGGAATGGGAATGATGATTCCCATTTTATTGTTTGGTAACATAAAAGGTAATGGGGTGTTCATTCCCCATTCCCACTCCCATCCCCATAGCGAATAGGTAATAGTAGACGGTGCGCAATTTCTTCCCTTCCAAAAACAAGGGAGCAGTTGCCCCTCTTTAGGTTGAAGGTGGCATCCCCACTGTGCACTACATAAAACTAGAAAATCTAAATATCAGAAATATGTTTATGCTACACATGGACAAAAAGTTTTTTTATTTCTCTTAGCTTCCCACACATTCAAGTGGTACTATTCAATACACCATTATCATCGATAAAATGGACAATATTAATTCAAATAACTGGTGCATCAACAGTAGTCAATATAACACATGGAATCAACTGTAAACAAATGTTTGTGATTATTGACTCCCCTGTGCCTCATTTAGCTATGATAGATGATTTCCATTTTCCACTTTCAAAAGTTTGGCCTAGACATATAAAGATATAGTTGACTTCATACTACTCAATTAGGTTTTGGAAAACGTTAGGGTCTGTTTAGTTATGGAAAACTAATTTTCCATTTCCAAACATGATTTCATGCTGACATAGAACAAGGTTTTCAACTAGCATCGGTTTATAACATATTAGAGAACACCTAAAACATGTTCTCTAATTTTATTAAAATTTAGACTATTTAGAAAACAAGGTTTTCCGATAATGAAGTATTAAAGCCTAACTTCTAAAAAAGGGGAAATGAAAAATGTTTTCCATCACTGAGCAGGCCCTTTTTGTTTCTAAATTTTGTTTATGTTTCTCATTGTTACATTTTCCATGTTCTCATTTCTCATTGGTATTGAGAAATATGTTTGGTTTGTGAACATTGTTCCCATTTTTGTCCGGAAAGGTCAGCAGGCCGCGATGGCCAAAGTCTGATAATCAATGGTGGTGGGAGAGACTCAAGCAGCAGAGGGAAAGAAATAGTGTTCTCAAAATTTTGAGAATTTTCGGAAGCAATATTTTCTCATTCCAAAATTTGTTAAGGAGTTTACAAAAAAAACTGGAATGTCCTTAGAACTTACGAAACATAAATGTAGACCCAAGCATGTTTTTCGTTCTCATTTCCTAATAATCTGGAAACAGGGACAAGAAACATGAGACGGGAACAAAACCAAATAAGGCCTAAATGTTCCAAACTATGGAATCGCAAAGGACATGTTTCAACAGTTTAACCTTAGTTGGAAAACCTAGTTTCCAAATTATATCAATAAATAACGATGCTATAATATTAAACTAGACTTGATACTCATGCGATTCACAAATCGTTTAAACATCAATAATTATTAATTTAACATATATAGTCAAAATGATAAAATTTCGTGTACATAATTTAATGGAAAGAAAAATTCAAGTTTAGAATTTATATTACATGAACCCAATAGATTAGTGTTAGGAGAAAACTAAACATTGAAAAGAAAGAGTTTAAATAAATTTCATCAATTCAAATTGATGTTTAGTCCATAAGCCCAATAGATAAGTGTTAGAAGGAAATTAAACATTGAAGAGAAAGAGTTTAAATAAAATTCATGGATTCAAATTGATATGTAAATAATTTTTTAGCATGTTTCTAGCTAAAAACAATTAAAAAATGGGTGCGTGACTATATGCGTGCTTTAAAAATATTCAATGTGTCTTTAATTGAAGAGCGTAGAAAAACGAATGAAATCGTATATAATTAGATTAGATATGGTGTCATATATCCTTTACAAACTATTTGTTGGTGATGGTAGATAAGTAATAAAACGAGACAAACATCGGAGAGCAAGGATTTAAATATGATAATTAAGTGAAAGACAGTGTTATAATTATATTAGTATAGACTATGACACGGTCACTTTCTTCAAACTTTAAAAAGCTGATGTGATGGCGTAAGCTTTATATATATATATATATATATATATATATATATATATATATATATATATATATATATATAATTAGATTAGATTAGATTAGATTAGATTAGATTATTTGTGTGTGGAAATAGAAAACTAGTTTCCCACTACTAAAGGATCCCTCGTTTCTATATATATATATATACAAATATAATTAGATTAGATTAGATTAGATTAGATTATTTGTGTGTGGAAATAGAAAACTAGTTTCCCACTACTAAAGGATCCCTCGTTTCTAAATTTTAGACCAGTTAATTTTAAAATTCTCATCCAAAGATGAGGTAATCAATCAAACAGAGATGAGCAGCTTACCCTTGAGCAAAAATCCGTCCAGCACCAAGAGCATTGTGGCCTACTTCACTGTTTCCCATGTCATCATCAGTGGGAAGACCTACTGCCGTACCGTGAGCCTTGACCAGCCTCCATCTATCAGGCGCACCCTTTAAAGAAAGATAGTAAGAGTGTAACGTTAGGTCGCACATTAATAGTAATTTTTACGTTCAAGACGCGATGCACAGGTTATTATGGTTGGAAGAACAGCATTCTAATTAATAACAATAGGAGTATACTTTGTGCATTGTTTCTAGGGATCACGTTAAAAATATGCCCTGTTGAGGTGGAAACAGGATATATTTGGGTCAATTGTAGAAAATAAAATCAGGAAGCAGCCAGCTAATCGCACAATAAAATCATGAGGAAGCAATGTTATCCAATCGAATCAAGTCAGATTTAAAGCTGATTGCACTAGAATCTCAAAAGGAAGAAGGAACGCGATGAATGATGAGAACCTGTGAGACTAAGGTCTGATCCGAGGTCATGCCATCGCTCTCACTTGGGAATCCACTCACGCATTGTACAAAATCAAGGATGTAATGCACAGAAAAACATCATATCAAGAGCGAGAGAGAAAAGATCTAACCAGTTTAAGAGAATCCATGGTGGGGGTGTCGGCGACATGGATGCAGTTGTAATTATCAGGATTGGCTTCGCCCCAGCCATCCAAAACGACGACGGCGATGGTCTTTCCCTTTGGGAACATTGTGTGATCCGCAAGTTTGAATGAGCTTCCCATGCCTGTCCCTTACTCTTTCTCCCTGTTCTTCCGAAACCAGCCAGGACTGGATACTATTCCAACATTCTAGCTTCTTCCTACCATACGCACGGTTTTCCCTTCAAATAAAAAACAATAAATAAATAAATAAAAGAAATGAAAGGTTATTATTGCTAGTCAACAATTTGCAAAACGAACCCGTGCTTTCACGCCGCCCTCCGCCCACCCTCCCCAACCCAATGGGCCCCAACTCCCACCTTGAAATCATTACAATAGTTTGGGAAAATCTTTCTAAACATATCATCATGTGTTTTTGTCTTTTTCTTTTCTTTGATAGTAACGTACCATCATATGTTTGAATGTTTTCTCAAGTTATAGTTATTTTTGTAAAATTTAACTTTTGAAATTTCAGTTCTATCGAAGTTAAACTATTAAAATACTCACTAAAAGGGGATTTGTCGATGCAACTAAAGTTTCAAAAACTTAACTTTACCTGAAAATAGATTTTATTTTACTTTCGCATAAAATTTTATAATACAAATCAAACATTATTACAAAGTTTGGTTAGCTTGAATTGGGTAAACATTTAGGAGATTAACATCTTTAATGACTTTAATTGCCCATTCTAACATGACAAAATAGAAACTACAAACCATATAATATATTTAGTAATCAGAACTATATCCTGATTCTAAACCACCCTCTAGACAATTGATCCATGGAAAACTAACACGCGGGACTTACCAAACCTTTCAATTTTTAAGAACATAACAAGACAATTTGATATGGTGTTAGTCTTCTAAGGGCTTATTTGGCTTAACATTTTCTTTTTGAGTTTTTCAATTGAGAAAGTATTTCTAGACAAAATAAGGTGTTTGGAAAAAAAAAAAAAGTTTAAACCGAAAAATGCTTTTATTAGATGTTCAAAAAGCAAATTGTTATCAAATATATCAAAAGGGTTATATTTTTAACCTTCTATTTGCATGCAAGCCCTTTTCCTTTGTCCTTGTACGGAACGACTGCATCCTCACCTACACTTCAAATGGCAACCGCAGCTAAGAGTGAGGATGAAAAGTACTCAATAAAGGATATACTCAAATAGTATGCAAAAACATCAGCAAGAAGTCATATACTTTTAATCAACAACATCACTACAATCACCAAGTATATAGCAAATGACACTGCAATATTATTGACCTAGTGGCAATGAGCCAATAAACATGCATTAAACACTCATATCCTTGGATCCAAGATAACCCATCGTATTTATTTCAGTACTAGAGTTCACTCATAACCCATCTTTGACGGTTGTTCGTATTTAGTCTATAATCAGCAAGTATATAGAATATCAATAGTAATATCATCGATAGTTGAATTGAAATAAGACTCCATCAAAAATTAAGTAACTCACATCAAATTGGCATAATATAGCACTTTCAAGAAAGTAATAAACCTTACACAGGAATATAATCCCCTACGGAGTATAAGCCCTTACCTTGTCAAGCTTCCTCCAAACCCAACCTAAGCAAGCTCAACTTATACTTTAAAATCAATAACACATCAATTATGCACCAGTCATATATCACATCACAAAAACTCCTAATGTGCCTTCAATAATAATCGTTTATATGTTCTAAGTGCTCCATCACAGGGTTAATCTTCCTAATTAAGTTTAATCCAGCCATCTAAGCCAAAAATATGTTCATCACACCTATTACTTCACAAATAATGTTTACATTAGTTTCATAACTCATCGAGGCTTAGAACCCCTTTAAACAAAGAAACTCATTTTTTGCCTTTCCCATTTTCATTTCAGAATCCACTTGTCTACTTTAAATGGGCGCTAGGACTTTGTTTTAACTTTGATTGGAGTGATTCTAGTGCCCACAGCTTTGTCTTCAAGTCCTCTGATAAAGTCCTAACGATCTATAGGACCAAAAAGTTTCGAGTCAACTCATAAACTGCACTAAAATTGATCTTTTATGAATAAAAGTGACAAATCATCTTTTGTGCATTTCTAGTCAAAGTCTCTAACATGAAAAGTGCTTCATTTGCTTCCAAAAGTGTAGATTAAGTGATTTTGAAATCCCTTTCTAAGACCAAATGTCAAAATAACAAGTTTTGCTACATCTTTTGTGAAAAGAACAACACCAGGCTCTTGTTACAAAGTAAAACACCTTTTTAAAACATGGTTTGAGAAAATACAAGCATAACTTATAGAATCAAAGCCTCTTTGGAATTTCTTAAAGGAAATTGTCAAAACTTAAACAAAAAATGGAAGGAAAACACCTAAAAAGAAGGGTGTGGGTGAGCGAAACCTCTTTTCTTCTTCTTATTTCTCTCCTATGCTTTCCTGCTTCCTCAAGTTTTCCCTCATATCCCCTCTTAAAGTTTACTCCAATCATGCTATAAAGGGGTATTTATAAGACAAAATTCAACAATTTCCTTCAAAAAAAAGGATGTCATTTGATATTTGAAACTAAACCCATTTGATGGGTTTAGGTAATGGGGAAAAATCCCACCATCAAAAAGGCATGTGGTGCTCCACCCCTACTTTTTCTCATTTGCACATTTTTGTCACCGATTTGCCTAGTCTTTTCACAAATTCCAAATTTACCGCAAAATTATTATTTCCCCAATGTTTGCATTTTGACTTTTTAAAAGCACTATTCACCCATAAATGCGATTAATCACCCATAACTGCAATAGTATTACCCATCTTATAATTTAGTATTACTTAAAAATATGAAATTATAGACAGCACACATTCTAAAATATATTAAAAATTTTATGGTATTTTGGGGGTATTACAATAACATAGTGTAAAATAGCTATAAACAACCCAAAGATGGATAAAAGTAAGGTATTGAAGGAATATGAAATAATAAAATTGAAATAAGTAAAAGCATTCCTGGCTTGGGAAAATAGAGTCACATTGAAAGACGCTGCCCTTGAGAACTAGTCACCACCTTCCGTACAGGTTTATAGGCATTTACTCAAGTGATAAAACCTCTTCCAGCTCAGGATCCTTCGACGAATAAGAATGATGGGTAGGAGACACCCGATCATCTAAAACATTGAAATGCTTTTTAAAAATAATATAATCAAGAAATGGGGAGTGTTTGGGGAATTATGAGAGGAGAATAAGCTTATCCTATGAGAGTTTATTTTTGGCCTTTTACGAGTAGAGAATACTCCTTACATTTGAAAGTAAATAACAATTAAATTCTCCAATTAAAGGATCATCTTGAAACATACAAATAAGTCCAAAATTAAAACTACATATAATTCCAAGACACAAAAACATTAAAACCAAGAATATTCAATTTAGGAAGTGACAACGTAAATCAAGTTATGAAAAGATAACATTCCTATAAAAATTCAAACAAAGGCAAAGCATTAAGACTCCATCAATTCAAATAGAAAACTTTAACAGTTTACCTCCAAAAAATAAAATTTCAAAAGCAATAAAACAAATAAGTATCTTTTATCATATAGGAGGGGTGAGTAGCTTGGCTTAGAACTCTACATGGTGAGCATTGAACCAAACATTTCTAATGACACACATGACACGATTTTGATTGGTGGGTCAATTGTATTGGCACTATTAATAACCATGAGCACAATACCGTCTTATGAGAGTAATTAAGGATTGACCCAATTCTGACAATCGCAACTTCATGACTCTAGCATTGGTAGGTCTTTAATAGTACATGTTAGCATTGCTTTTCGTTCCTTTCGCCCGGGGGGGGGGGGGGGGGGTGGATCAACCTTTTAACCTCTCACTTTTAGGCTTTCTTTGACCAAGTCAGCAAAGAATTGCCCTATTTTCAAGTCTACGGTTCAATCCTTAAGGGGTATCCTTTGGTTTAGGTCCTTGGTCCACTTTCTTGAGCCTATGGCTCAATCCAGTTTTGAGATGCCTTTTGGACCCATAGCTTATGGGTTTTATTCCTTTTAGACTTTTCCAATTTCCACATTTTTTAAGGAGGGGATCTTAGGCCTAAGGCCTATGGAGGATCCTCCCCAACCCTTTATAAACAAAACTCTAGGGTTTTGTAAGGGGGGATTTCTTTTATGAAAGAATAAAGAGGAAAACAAAGGAAGAACAAGAAACAAAACCAAGGTTACTCCATGCTTTCCATCACCAAACCATCACCAACATCACCATCAATGGCGAGGTGAGTTTTGCTTCGTTATCTCCTAGAACTACATAGGTCTGATTTTTCTATGGAGATATGTAAAAAACCCTATGGGTCCGGCCTTTTCTGAGCCAAAAGGTTCCTTCTTCTTTGCTTCTTCTACTTTCTTTCCATGTTTTTCTGCTTCTCTTTCTTTTCCAAATCTGGAATTTATAACCCTCTTTGTCAATTGAGTCACCTGCTCTATTGACCTTCATCACGACATCTTAATTGAAAGTGTTCCACGCTTAAGGCACGAGATGTAAAGAGTCATCATACTTTAGGATGATGTGAACTTGAACCCCAAAATCAAATAATAGAAGCGTTTGCGTTTAACCCACCATTTTCCTCCACAAACAAATTAGGCACGCCCGGTGGGGCAAATATTTACTCTCCATCTCTGATATCATGATGCCCCTCAGAGGCTATTTTATGGAGTTTCTCCTAATTTGAACCACTAGTTTTATGGAGCAACTCTCCTGATTCAAATCTTTTGTTCTGGTAAAAAAAACTTGCTTACTTCGTACCACTAGTTCATTTCCTGGATTTAAAGTCCCTTTTTGTGAAGTTTTGCCAAATTTGAACCATTTGTTTTCTCAAAAAACTCACTTGATTCAAACTTGTTGCTCAAATAAGAGAAAATTCACTTAATTCAAACCACTTGTTCAAGTAAGAGAAAATCCACATGATTCGAAGCCCTTCTTCAAATTAGAGAAAATCATCTCAATTTAAATTGCCCGTTCAAGTTGGAGAAAATCCACCTAATTTGAAGCCCTTCTTCGAATCAGAGAAAATCCACTTGATTCGAACCTCGTCTTCATTCTAGACCTCAAACTCCGTGTTCATTTAGGACCAATGGTCCACTCTATTGGGATATTCCCAATTCGAACCCTGTGTTCATCCTGGACCTATGGTCCATCCCTCTTCATGATTCGGACTTCGTTTTCATGTTTAATTTTACACGTTCAATGTTTGGACTAATGAAACGATCCCGTGCAACTAATGCACACCCTTTCCTTGTGTTATCAAGATGATAATCTTGAAGGCTACTATGCTTTATGTGAGCCCAACTGGTTTGAAAACTATATCTATGGCTCGCGTCCTGGTGAGACAACTAATAAAGAACATATAGCAAGGGAAAAAGCTTGCCATGGCCAATGCTCAGGCCGTGCTAGCGGCAATCATAGGGAAGTACATCTCTCCAAAGGTAAGAAGGGCACAAATCACATGGGTCACTCAGTGCCCACTAGCAATCACAACTAGTTCTAGGTTCTTGCAAGCCTAAAGGAAGAAGAGGTGGCCAATCCGTTCACAATAATTGCTATGCAGACGACCAATCACACATGTAGACCAAAAGGGTCCCCCATAAGAAGGAACAAAATGAACAAAAAGGCAGACGCAATTGCGAAGCGCCTGCCTGTCCTCCCTCTAGCTAATGATGAAAGCTAACCTAAGGGGTGGCTTACTATTACCTATTCTAAAGAATAAGGGCTAGAGCTAGCCATAAGTCTCACAACAAGAGAATGGCGTGAGCCACCATCCACCAAATATATCCAACGGTTAGCATTGGGGGCATTCAACCATGACTGATATTCAAAGATGAGGAGATAAGAAAAGCAAGTGAAAAAGCTTGCTTGATGTGACACCCTGCATCTGGTGCACCATGTAAATGTTGTCCGCTTTGGGGAGCCCATGTCCCTTACAACTTTAAAACATGTCCACAAGGGAGAACGAACCATGGGGGTCTTTAACTAGCTCAACACTCCTTTTTTTTTTCTTTTTTATGTAGGACAGTGAAAATGCCCTCATGCACCCATCCATTGCACTGGACCACAGGGTGTCTATGCCAGGACTCGACTTTGATACCAACTATGACACCTTACCTTCGGTGCACCTTACATTAGAAATGCCATCCCTTCTGATACATGGATAAAACGTTTTGCTCCTAAAAAAGATCTTTTAAAGTACTCAAAGAAGAACAATTCTTCTTTGGGACACTCTTTCAAAACCAGCGATTTAAAGGGGTAAAAAGCTACATGAAAAAGAGAAATTTGGGCTGAAAACACAGTCCACCCAAATTCTCTACAGCAAATTTAAAATTCAAAGAAGATATCCACACATTTCAGATTGAGATGATTCCAAAACAAAACTTATACCTCTTAATTAGAACTACAACACTTTAAGAGAAAAAAATTCTCAAAGTTAAAATATTTTTAGATGAAAATACCCACAACCTCACTGCCTTCATCGTTTACATACAAAACAACTAACTTCAAAACTTCGCATAAGTAAACGTTAACCCACACACCCCATTTAAACCATTTTTGGGTCACCTACATAACTCATTGAGATGATTAATCACATACTACTTACATGAATAATTATCATGTCATTCAATACAAAATGTTACCATGAGAACAAAGTTCAACGTGATTAAGGCTCCAAATCTTCTACAACCTATTGCTTAAAGAAGACATGACACAAGCTGAAAACAAGAATTCAAAATTGAGATTTGAGTGTAAATTTCCTATCTTTGAGCGCTTTAAAAGTTCTCTTTTAGGAGCAAATCATTTAAGCCCTATATCAGAAGCTATGGAATTTCTAATGTAAGGTGTGTTGGATGCGGGGTGTTACAGTTGGTATTAGAGCTAAGTCTTGACACCGATGTTGGGAGCAGCGACAGGGATGTCGTTATCCGAAAGGAGGGAAGAGTGTAATGTCCTGTGGCCCAATCCAATGGATGGGTGCATGGGGGCACTCTCGCTGTCCCATATTGGAAAAGGGAGGCGTGTTAAATTGGTTGAAGACCCCTGTGGTTCGTTCTCTTTTGTAGACATGTTTTAAAGTCGTGAGGGGCATGAGTTCCCTAAAGTGGATGATATCTACAAGGTGAGTTGGACGCGGGGTGTCACATTTGAGTTCCTGAAGGACCTTTAAGATTTGCCTGAATTACCATCAAGAAGGGATGATCCTAGGGAGAATACATGAAGGATATTACTTGAGCCCAACTCCATTGACTTGTTATCTCCGAATATGAAGAAAAAGGAAACGGAATTCGGTGGGGCCATGACTACTTTGACCTACAATACGACCTCAATGATGGTAGCACCGATTGAGGATGTTGAAGAAACACTTATGATCAAGGTTGGGCATGAGGTTGGGGGTAACCCGCCTTCCCAAATTAATAGTAGGAGTTCTCCAGAATGATGACAAAGAAAAGAAGGAGTTTTCCAAGGAAGACCCCCTTAAGGCCCTCGAGCCATGTGACGAGGTTTGCTTGAACCCGTTAACACTAAGGTATATACACAAAGGAAGAAGAGATATGGTGTTTCCCCAAACTCTTGAGTGGACAATTCCTCAACTCAAGTGGAACTGCTAAGAGGTACAAATCAAAGGGACACCGAGGGAAAACCTTGTTGTAACATCTTTGATAATTTAACTGATCCCAGACAGGGCACAAGTGTCACATAAGGAACTTGATTTTGACGAATTTTAGCAAAGGCTGGAAATAACAACCAGTAAATCCGATCCTAGCAAATGCCTTTGAAGGCTTGAAAAGAAGACTCTTCGGGTAGATAAAAAATTAGAAGACTTGGGATCTAATATACAAAGACTCATACAATTGATTGAAGTAAGAACACCACTTCGTCCAAAATTGAACAACCACTACTTGGTCAATTGAGTGGAGGGTTCCATGAGCCAACCACGACAAGCTTGACGGCGGCACCAAGAGCGGCAGCCAATGAGACATATGTGTCTTTTGGGCAGCCCCAAGCACACCGGCCCATAGACAAAGGGAAAGGGAAGGCGTCATCACCCCGTAAAAATCTAATATAATTTATATTTTCCTCCGCAAAAATCTATATGTTGCTATAAGTTATTAATAGAGCTGAAAATAAGTCTGTTGCTAAAAATTCGTCTCTATCACAAGGCTTTCTTGTAGTATATTGTCCAACTATCCAAATCATGAGGCTCCCAAATATTATGAGTAGCTAAGTTCTCTATTCACTTTTGGGTTTTAAATTATACCTTAATTTTGATTAATGGTATTTAATTGCTAAATCTTTGAAATTTGTGTGTAATTGAATGCTTGATGTTGAGACTGGATTGCTTGAGCCTTCTTCTTATATTTAGTAATATGGTTTCTATGATTCTATTAATTCTTTTCAAACATTGGTGTGATATTGTGTAGGGATTTTTCCTGATGATAATCTATAACTCACTAAATTAAGGTTTAGCTAGATAGGCTATATCTAGATTAATTCACACTATCTTCTTGAATCTCATTAGGCTTGTAGCTTTAATGAATTAATTACATGTATATTCAAATCAATCAATTTAAAGTGGATTCGAAACCCAAAAGTGGATTTCCCAACCTATAGTTTTCTTCATTACATCTTTTGATTTCTTGTAACTTCTTTTTAGATAATTATCTCAAATTTGAAAACAAACTCAACTCACTTTAGATTTCTTGTTGGACGATATTCTACTTATTGCTTTACGAGATAACATAATAGTTTTATTTAATTACTTTTGATTTGAAAACGACCGATCAAATTTTGGCCCTGTTCCCAAGGAATCCTTAGCACATTTGGTTTATTTTTCTTAGTTCATTTACTTGAAACAAACAAAACATAAGAATTTAAAAATAAAAATAAAAATTTTAAAACATAAAATTTATTTTTCTTAGTTCATTTAATTGAAAAAAACAAGACAAAAGATTTTTTTTTTAAAACATAAAATTTTTAAAAATAAAAAATCTAAAAAATTTAAAAACAGTTTATTGTGTTTTGATTATTATTATTGCTTTGGTTTCGTAATTATTTTTGTGAGCTTGCTAGTGTATGTTTAGTTGCCACTCATGTCATCCAATTTTCTCTCCACTAGACCTCAATTTAAGACATCAAAGAAGGATGAAAGGCCAAAATAACATAGTGGCTCAAGAAAATTATGCTTTACATCTGTTAAATTTGGAACGAAAATTAAAACATTTTACACTCGTGTACATGCAGATTTTAGTTACATACGTTTTTTCTTAAAAAAAAGGAGTATGTCTGCTTTTGGAGTTAAACGATTGGATATGCGCAAAAAAGAGGGACAAACTAAGAACTTCAAGAAGTTCTAAATAAAATTTCAAACAAATTTTTGGGAGTAGACTCATCAAATTTGTTCTTAGATGCAACTATATTTTTAGTCACAAACAAACTTTAAAAAAACAAAAAATCGGATATTCTGGAAAATGGAAGGGAAAATTGAAGGGAGTATTGGGCTTCTTTTGTCTTTTTTTTTTTCTTTTTTCATTTTACTTTCTTCTTCTACTTATTATTATTATTTTTAATTTTTTTGAGGTGTATAGGCTTAGTAGGACTCCCCGATAAGATTGGTTAATCCTCTTGCAAGCTGATAATAGGGCCCAACTAGATAGGTCAATTTGCTATCATAACACACCAAACACCAAATAGAGCCACAAGCAGATTATGTAATTTAATACTGAACTCTTATTTGATTGATAAAACACACCCTGAAGGACCTGTTTAATAAAGTATAAAATTATGCCTAGAAGGTTTTTACTGCTAAAACTTTCCTGCTAAAAATTATACATTGAATATTTTTAACTAGTTCAAGAATGCTTTTTGTTAGGTGTTGTATCTTCAACAAACGATTCATTCACTTGAAAATTTTTATGAAAAATTACATAATAAACTTAACGATTTTCAAAATTTGCTAATACCAATTTCTCTTATCAAATGCAATGAACATTTAAAATCACTAATATTACCAAAAAAAAAAAACATTTAAAATCAATAACTAAACTTCACCCAATTTTCTTATTTCTATATATCTTCAGATAACTACTTCTAATAAAGGCCCATAGTTGGAGGTAAAGAGTTGGGACTTGTTTGACAACAGTTGGAAATAAGTGACCACAAACTTTTGTTACAAGTAATTATCCAAGGATGCATAATAAAAAGTTTTTGGCCGAAGGGCATGAAGTACATCCAGCTTCCTGTTCTTTTGGCTCTTGTTGGCTGCGCAACTATCCTATAATCGTCCATTATTTTAAAATCCAAACCGTGCGAATTAAGTGATCATTCAAAACTAAGAGTAATGTATAGAGCCATCTATAGCGTGTGTGTGTGTGTATATATATATATAAATGAATTCTTTTGGCTCTTGTTGGCTGCACGACTATCCTATAATCGTCCATTATTTTAAAATCCTAACCGTGAGAATTAAGTGATCGTTCAAAACTAAGAGTACTTTAATGTATAGAGCCATCTATAGGGTGTGTGTGTGTATATATATATGTGTGTGTGTGTGTGGTTGAGTAGCTCATGATTTTCCCTTTAGCTTGCAGATGAAATTCTACTAGAAAATGGTTTTGAGGGCACAGAGCCGGCGAATGCAAATCAGACCTTGAGACGAAGGTACTAAGTGGACGCTTCTCCCATTCCTTATTTGGGATCTTTATAAATTCGAAGTGGAGAAGAAAAGAATCAAAGGACATAGTTCATATAGCATTCCTACTTCGTCCTTTTGTCAAAAAAAAAAAAAAAAAAAAGAGACAAAAAAATTTCCCAAACAATACTCATTTTTTCCCTCGAAAATAGTTGTATGGATTGTCACAATATAGGTGTTTCACAATTGTAAATTATGAGACCAATTTTTTTTTTTCTATTCTCTTGTGAATTGTGAGTTTTCCTCCAAAAAAGTATGTCACTTTTGTGGAAAGGAAGTTGCATGTAAAAAGACCATAGAAATTTATGATCACTTTGTATCATTCTTTTGTTGAGTATATTCTTTTAAAAAATTGAACCATATAGATGAAAACAACAAACAAAAACACATATACCTATCAATTTTCTAGTGATTTAAAATTGTAAATCTTATTCATCCTCAGTAATAAAAATTTTAGGGTTATTTTTAAGCTTGAATTTTTTCATACTTTGGATAAATATGTTTTATATTTCCAAATCACTTGAAAATTAATAGGTATGTGTGTTTTTTATTTTTATTCAAATTTTTCAAAAAAATACATTTAACAAAAAAAAATGGTACAAATTGCACCATATATTAGAGAGAAGAATGGGTGGAAATCTTTCCCCAAATTTTTTTTTAATTATTATTTTGTAAATTGCAAGTTTCCCTAAAAAAAAAAGCATGGCACTTTTATAGAGAGGACGTGGCATGTGAATTGAGTATACAAATTTATTGTGCACTTTGTATCATTCTTTTTTAATGCATTTTTTTAAAAAAATTGAACTGTATAAAGGCAAACAACAAACAAAAACAAATGTGCCTATCAATTTTGTTTATCTTAAGTAATAAAAATTTTAGGACTATTTTTAAGCTTGAATTTTTTTATACCTTGAATGAATACGTTTTACATTTTCAAATCATTTGAAAATTAATCGACACATGCTTTTTTTATTCTTGTTCAAAATTTTCAAAAATACATTTAACAAAAAAAAATGCTGTAAATTGTACCATGTATTGGAGAGAGAAATAAGAGATCTTTCCTAAAAAAATTTAAAATTATTTTTTGCTTTTCTGTTACAATAATGGGAGTTGGTGAGTCTCACAATTCACAATTGCAAGACTAAAACTTATTTTCGGAAAACATTGATCTGAACACCTACTTTAGAAAAAAAAAAAAAAAGTATTATTTCAAGAATTTTTTCCCGAAAGAAACAATATAGGAGTCAAAATAGCCTTAGTCAAAGAGGCAAAATTATGCAGCACGATAAAATGAACTGCATGACAGCCCAGAAACGCCTTCTAACCACCCAACCAAGCTCTTCTTTTTCTTTTTTGGGAAAAAAAAGGGGTTTTTCCGGGAGGGGGATGGGGGCGACATTGAAGAAAGTCTCTCTTAGACTAACGCTGTGGAGAGCCAAATTTCAAGAAATTAATCTAAACTTCTTTTCCAGCAGAGACATTCACAGTAAAAGACTACCTCAACTCCACGTGATCAAGAAAGAATTGGTCTCAATTCGCTCGCAACCACCAAAACCATCAAGTGGCCAGTCACGTACTCTACTAGGAAAAAGCCCTTCCCGTCAAGCTAAAGAGAAATGTGTTCAACACAGATTGATATCCAGATAATCGAAACTCACTTAATCACCAGCAACAAAGGTCTTACCCTCATAATACCTTCTTTCACTTTCTGTCTTCTTCTCATTGCGCTTCTGTTTTTGTTTTTTTTTTTTTTGTTTTTTTTGGGGGGCGGGGGGGGGGGGAGGAACACTCATGTTAGACAAGATCTAGACATATGGATAATTAAAAAAAAAGAAACAAAAAGGTAAAATAGTGAGATCGATTAAATAAAATTAAACCAAGGTCATTGTTATTTGATAGTATGTAACAAGCACACATATCACATGCATTCGCAGTAACCAATACCTAATAATTAGAGTTGGCAACCTCAACCCTTGACCTCCTAATCCGTTCATGGGATAATCCGACCTAACCAGACCTGACCAAACCCAACCTGAAATATAACCTTGATCCGTGTATATTGACCTGCTTGCAACCCACCCAACCTGTCCAATTGTCATTTCTAGTTATGATATCTGTGTTTGTTTGGGTTCAAAAGTGGAGCTTTGGCAAATATTGATTGGCTTATGAAAAAAAAAAAAACTAAAAGAAACAAAAGTTGCACTAGCAAGGTGAACTCTAGACCTGTCAACTTGACCTGGATGTAATATAACCTGACCTGCAAATAATATAAATTTAAATTTGACCCACCCATAACCCAACCGATTGCAACCCCTGTTCATAATTTAGAATGCAGCAGATTTATGCAAATGAGTGCATGACCATCACACAATATAGTTCAAGACATCAGGACATAATTATAGAACATCAAAGTCATGTGCAATGAAAGAGAAATGCAGAAAATAAAAACGGTATCACATTTAAGAAGCAGATTAACCTGATATGCTTCGTGATTAGATACAATCCTTCTAATAATCGTACTAGTAGTGATGTCCAGGGGGCTTTCCAACAATTTAAAGATACCCATACTAATTGGAACATCATAAGGACTGTGCTTTCCCTGTAAGATGAATATGTTATAATATCAAAGGATTAGCATCTCAATTGTGTTCATAGTCTTCTATTGAAGTCTAAGAAATTTTCCATTACCACCTGAAAATCGTTGTTCTCTGCCACTGTTCCATGGACAACTAATGAGATGTTGAAGGTTGTAATCTGCACTGACAAAATGCTTTTAAGTTACAAAATAGAACGAGTAAAAGTATATGCACACTATTATGTAGTCAAGTCAAAAACCAAAGGTTATAATTGTAATCTGCACTAACAAAACTGACGCTAAGTTACAAAATAGAACAAGTTAAAGCATATGCACGTTATTATGTGGTTCAGTAAAAACAAAATGCAAAACCTTATTCCCACTGTGGGATTGGGCTGAGTCAACCAATGAAATGAATCGGTGAAATGAATTGGGGAAGGAGAAAACAACCAAACGAACTCCCTCCTTCCCTCCCTCGCTTTCTCCCACGCACATCCCAGTACCAGTAGTCTCTCCCTCTCTCTCTCTCTCTCTCTCTCTCTCTCTCACACACACACACACACACCCCTGTGCGGTGTAGGGATGGTGACATGGCTGCTACCACCTGCTATGTATCAAATCTAAGTCCTTCCACAACTCTCTCTCCTGTCCCTCACCAAGCCCATACACCTCAATAAATAGCCAGGTCAAATCATTCTTGTCAAATCATTCTTGTTCCACAGTATAACGCTCCCCAGTTCAGCCCTTTAGACAAGATTACAGTCCATCCCTTGCCATTGACTCCCCAAATGCTTCTAATAGCATCCTCATCAATCGCTTCCATTTTATTTTCCTGAAGAAATGCCATCTTATCCTTTCACTTGTTCATTGGCTGCCCTTACATTAGGATCATTCTTTCTTCCCTCTTACATCCCTTGAAATCATGTTAAACTACATCAAGCACCAACAAGGGCCCTTTTCCTCCATAGCTCCCACCACCTCTCCACTTTCATCATAATTCACTGAAAATGAACAGCCTCTTAAATTCCCTGCTCTTCTTGCTTTTAGTGCTGGTGCATCCTGCCTTTTCAGATGCAATTCTTCTCTTCTTCTCTCAGTATCCACTTCTAAAAAATAGCTTGATACTAATTTGGCTTGTTAGAAGTTTTGGGCAGTTAAGATCATAGTTATTAGAATCTTATGATTTATGTTTTGATTCATATGATTCGGTTCGCTAAGTGAATTGTTGTAGTTAAAAATTTTACATTTCACTATGCAATTTATATGATTTGGTACGATTTCAAGAATCCAATGATTCATGAAACCTACAATGGATGGTTAAAAACCTAGCAAATCCTTTATCAAGTTCTATCAAATGATTTAGAGGTTATAATAATGATAAAGTTAAAACATTTTAGAAGGAAGCCACGATTGGCCCATAAAAAGATTATAAGAAGCTATCTTACGATTCACAATAAATATAAGGGATTTGGTTGTTAGGTCCTTTTTTTTTTCTTTCCCTTCTTCTCCATTACTACTTTCTGAAAGAATAATTGCAGAACTTTTTTTTTTTTTTTTCTACTAGGTAGCTTTAGATGTATGGATGTATGCATATATGTATGTGCATTTATAATGTGAGAACAAATGAGCAAATGTGCATGTATGGATGTATAAATAAAGCCGTAGAAAAAGATTTGAACCATTGGATAAGAAATCCATCACATATTTTACTAGTTGGTAAAATCTGAGGCTCTCATTTGGCTATGGATGGGACTTCATCTGAGTAGTCAAATATTCAACAGTTATCGTTGACCTTTTTGTTTACCAAACAACAGTCTATCTTTGACTGTTTGGATGCACCCTCATCTATAGCTAGATGAGGCTCAAATTTTATCACCTAGTAGAATGTGTGTAAAATTTCTTATCCAACACCCAGAAACCATTTGTGGTCTCATTTGGGCCCTACATAAGTTTGCCCATTTTTGGAAATATTCTATTAATTAATATGATATCCTAGTAGAGATATGAAAATATTATAAAATATTATGCAATTACGTCAAATATTCTATAATATCTGTTATAATGAAGCTTATATTTTTGTATTGAAAGTTGAAATCCTTCTTTCAATATTGTATTTTGATTTGAATAGTATAAATATGTAATTCCTATGCCTGTTTTTGGGGTGTGCTTTCTCTAATTCCTTCCTCTCTCTAACTACATGGTATCAAAGCCTACACCAGCTGAAAATGATGAACAAAGTGTAGTACTGAACAAAGTGTCACGCATAAAGTGCTACACTGATAGAAGGTGGGAGCCAACCCTTGAGCGGGGGCCACCTAGAGTTCGTACGAGCCACCTCTTGAATCCAAATCGCCTAGTATCGTCTTTGCGATGACATTGACTATGATACGCCATGACAAAGACGCCACATGTTTAAGTGGGGTAGATTGTGATACCTCAATTCCATATCAAAAAGTGTGGGGCTTATGAATGTGATATTTAAGTTTAAGTTTATAATTTCAAGAGTACTTTCTTGGCTAACTCTTTTGGGTGAGGATTTGCCCTGTGGTGGGGCCGCAATCCGGGGGTGTTATAAAATGGTATCAAAGCTTTCTTAAGAACTTGCGCTTCCGAATAGGGGCAGCCATGACCGACTATGTTGGCCATAGTTGACCATCCATTTTTATACATTATGCGTCAGTTTCAAAAAAAAAAAAAAGGGAATAGTTTTTGTGTCTTCTCCTATTCTTGATTTCTAGTAAAGAACCAACAAAGGCGAGAACACACAACCAAGAGTTGAAGCCTAAGTATTTGGGTTCTTTCAACAGTAAGCTACCTCTATTGTTCCCTCTATTTGGAGTTATGTTGCTATCACAAGCTGAAAACGTTGTTTGGTTTCTGTTCTTTGGATTCCCACAATAATAAAAAACCTATCCTAGTACTGCTCTTGGTGGAGTAACTTCATTGTGTTCCCATGCTCGAATTTGTTCGAATTTGTTACATACAACAAATATCTAAGTTAAGCATGACATACATATATGCATAACTTGAGGGGGAGTGTTGGAAATATTCTATTAATTAGTATAATATCCAAGTAAAGATACGGAGATATCATAGAATATTCTATAATATCTATTATAATGAAACACATATTTTTGTATTGAAAGCTGAGATCCTTCTTTCAATATTGTATTCTGATTTGAATAGCATATGAGATTTCTGTGCCTATTCGAGGGTATTGGGGTATGCTTTCTCTAATTGCTTTCTCTCTGTAAAACTACACCCATATAAGGAAAGCTCACTCACCTGCTCATATTTTCACTAAACCTCATGATTCAGGAAAAACAGGCTTCTAGTCAAAGTTTGACAACCATGATTATCCAACAACCTAATAGCTTGAGCTTCTAGGTTAAGAGGTTACCTGATAGTGGTCATGTAACAAAAGAATACAATCAAGAACAACAAATGATGAGAAATTTGCAGCAGGACGAGCCACAATGGCTGTAGGCCCTCACCCAATTTGATGGCAACTAAACATCCGCAATGTAAAGGTTCAAGATCTGATGAGGATAGCTCAGATTTCTAGAAAAGGTGGTCAAGGTTACCGTCCTCAACGATCAAGGATTTTTTAGAACATGCTTTTGATGTGCCTAATTCAAGACATTCAAGCTTTGGCTTGTGCAGTTCAAAATGTTGGCTGGAGTAGATGACACCAGGAGCTGGAGCTGGTGGCATGAGGCAGCAGTCACTTCAGTTGAATAGCAAGCAAATATGTAATACCCAGAAACTTTAGGAACTGTTTTGCAAATATTTATTTCTAATTAATTATTTTTCCACTTATTATCTTGAGATAAGGATAGCGTGTGTGGTAGGGGACATGTGTCACTCATAGGGGACCCAAGGGGATTTGTGGTTAGGGTTGATGCATGTGGGGGAGGGGGGGTGAGGTGTCCCCTTGATGGGACACATATGTGTCTATCTCTTTCTCTCTCTTTCTTTTGCTGCCCATAAAAGGGCACAACAGCCCCTGGAGACAGCACCAGAGCAGGAGAAGAAAAAAAAACAGAGAGAGAGAGAGAGACAAGGAGTCTTACGAGTAATCTGAGGAGGAGAAAGGAACACCATAATTCCAAGATTGAGGTAGTGTCACTTTTCCTTTTTCTTTCTGTTTTGACATTTATCTGTTGTGCTGCCTGTGTGTAATACTTCTCACACTATTAAAATGGAAAGGAAGTAATTGTTGGATTATCTCCAAAAGGGAGGAGTTGCTGGAAAGTTTTTACTATTTCTGAAAATGATGTTTTCATGCTTTATGTACTGTTTAAAGCTTTAGATTTGGGGTTTTGGGGCTTAAACACTGCTGGAAGTTTTTAAACCTGTCATTTCAAGAACTAGTGGGCAAAACCTGTCCAGCTGCTGTGTGGGCAAAACCGAACCCTTTTGTTACTGTTTGACAATGAGGTGGCTGGAAAGCTTTGTCAACTCCAGAAATAGTGTTAACCTTGTTTTAAACCACCAGAATCTCGAAAAGAGGGATTTCCAGCACTGCTGGGTTTATTTTTCTCAAAATCAACTGTTTTAAAGTACGAATCTCACAAGAGTATAATTATTTTGCTAACCTATTTGTTGTCTGGGGCAAAAACAGCTCTAAACTAATAAAAGTTAAGCTGCAGGAATGCAGTGGCAGTATTAAGCCGCTGCTGTTTTGGCTAGAACAAGTCATCTTGTCTTAGTATTGGACCAAAACAGCCATGATGGTAAACCTTAAGATAGGAAAGCACAGCAGCAGCCCCCAAGCCTTTGCTGTTTTATAAAACAGAGCCATTTTGCCCTGTTTGCGGCAAAACAGCCCGAGAAACTGTGGATTCAAGCTAAGATTTTTAACTCAATGACTCAAAGTTGCTGTTTTCAAAACATCTTTGATTTTCTACAAAGAGTTGTTTATTTTTTTAAAAATAAAACACCTAAAGACCAAATTTTGGTACTTTTAAGCTGGAGATGTTCAACATATTTTCCTTTCCTAGTGTTATTGTTGTCTCCTTGGTGGCTAATCTCTCCATGAGTTGTATTTCTTTGTTCTACTTGTTTCTATCATCGTAAGTACATTTGTTTATTGTATGATCCTTTAAAACCATTGTGGAGTTGTTGTTGTGTGTGCCAACTACCAAGATGAACGACCGCTTATGCGGAAACTGTTGAGGCCCGTGCTTGGCGAAAGAAGCATATCTATGCCTAAGGAGGTTGTCTGTGGATCCACTAAATATTATAAGGGGGGACTGTGGCTCAGGTCCTAAGAAGTGAGCGGAACAATTTCTAGTTGTTCGAAACTTCGATGGTGCCACTTGGCTCGATAGTTGGGTATTTGTCGCTTTATTGAGACTGTTATCTAAATTGTTGAGTTGTTATATCCCTTCCTCGGATATGACCTGGTAGGATTTACTTGTCTGACCTACTGAGTGTTTCTTTATCGCTCACTCCTTGTGTTGTTTGGTCCCTACTAGGAATAATCTCTAAGGGGGAACCCGGTGCAAGTGTGTAGTCTAAAGACAAAAGAGGGGGCTTACGCCTAGACGGGTTAAACGCCTAACAACTCAATTAAGCTTTGGGTGGTCGTCCAAGAATGAGGCGTGTGTTGTAATATGGTGTGTTTGTGTTTTCACCAACCCTACGATCTTGTGAAAGGGCACGAGTGGGCTTTGTAATGATAGTCAAACCTAAATAATAGGATGTCTGACTCAACTTGTTATAAATCTCGAAAGGTAGTTCTATAATTATTGACCCCCGTTGTTCCCCTCGATCATCGGAAAGATGGGGTGTCACAAAATAGGTATAAACTACTTCCTAACCTTCATACATCATATTTAGCATAGAATCCCCAACTTAACTAAATAAAATAAATTCAGATTTTCCTAATTCCCGGAACTAGAAGTACAGCTTTGTGTGCCCATCTCTCAGGAACTACATGAATTGTCTTTTATGGATCCAAACAAGGCTATAATTCAATCCCTGATTGGAATTACTATCCTTAAAAAGAGTAAATACAAAAGACAGAAGAAGATCACAAAAATATTTGTTTTGAGGACTAACTTACCATGTCTTTAGACACTTCCCAAGGAGCGCCAATTATCACCTCATCTACGTAGCGGCAAGCCAAAACGCTTAAGCTTCTTTCATGAAGATTCATGATAGGGCGATGCACTCCTCTATTGGCACTGAAAGTCAGTGTACAAGGAAATAAAGAGAGCATTAACAAGCAAAGAGAAAAAGAAACTACTTTAACCTATAATCTCCAGCACAATATAATTCAAATTCCTATTACAACAAATTCATGAAATAGGATGAGAGACCAAAAGAGTTCAACATGCATTAAATAAGGATTCTCTAAAAAAATAATGATGCAAGAGGCTACACTTTTATATTTTAAAAACATACCTTTAATTTTTCAAAAATGGTATAAGTCTAAAAAGAGAAGCACTAGCACAATATCCAGAGACAGGCTATTCCACTGCAGACTATAATGCATTTAATAAGCTTAATTTTGATCCTTTTAGTGCTAAAGGATAACAATTGTTAGGCTTCGAATTTAAATTTGGAGGCACGGAATTTCAAGCGTTGCAAGGGAGGAATTGACATAATAAATGGTGATGAACAACAGGATTCAGTTCTAGAGTTCCGGGTTGATGTATGCTGAAATCAAGAAGTGAATAATGCTGTAAACCACCATTTAGTGACTGCTGTATTGTGTTGCCAACTCACTGATGCTCCTTGATAAAGCTTCTTTGATGTTTGATAAAATAAAATAAAAAAGATTTTTCACTTGGGAAAACCAGACAACTTTCTTATTGTGCCACCAAATCCCGCTAGAATAAAAAAATTGACACGATTGCAATTTTTTGGCATAACAGATGTACTTAGATGTACTAGGAGATGTTCTAATATAAGAACTACTTATTGAGAAAAATATGATAACTTTTGCCAGGATGCTGGAAAAAAGGGGAGGGGGGATGCCTAAGTAAAAGATTTTAAATACAAATTTCATGAAAAACAGAGACTTTTGATCTTCTCAAATCTCTCCTTCTACGAAACATGCTTTGCATCAAATCTTTTCTTCTATTTCCTTTTTTATGATTGCGTACCAAACATTGGGATCTCCCATATTATTTTTAAATACTAATGAAATCTTTTCTGTACTTTTCCCTGGATCTTTCATTTGTCTTTGCTCCAGGATGCTCCTATATCTTCTTACTATTCTTCACAAGAGGGGCATATCAATTGGAATTTTCATTTCTCTGCAACCCAAATGTTCGCAAGAGGAGCATATCAATTGGAATTTTCATTTCTCTGCAACCCAAATGACCTGGAGATGGTGGAATTAATCTCTATGCTCTCTAGCCTAGAGTCCTTCTATCCCTCTGGGGAGGACAGAAGACCTTGGAGTTTGGAGGACTTGGGCTATTCTCTTCCAGGTCCCTCGTACTTCCTATCATCAAACAGCCCCATCCTACCCCATTTCCCTTGTCTATGGTATTTGGAAGCTTGAAGTGCCATATAAAGTTAAACCCTTTTTTGGTTGGTAACTCTAAATCATGTCAACACTAAAAATCTGCTACAAGTTCGAAGACCACTTAAGAGCTTGTGCCCAGATATGCGTGCAATGTGCTCTGCTAGTGGAGAGACAAACCCCAATTTGTTCAATCAATGTTTATCTGTTTGGATTTTAAAGTGGTGAGAGTTGGAAAGGGAGGCAAACCCTCGACTTTACTTGATACATCATTTAAAAGTTTGGGTAGGGGTAAGAAGACGAAGGACCACCGGGAGGCAGCTGTGTTTACTATGCTTTCGGCGGTTGGCCTTGAGAGTAATGACAAGATATTCCCTGACCATTCTACAAATGTGGATTGTTTGGGGGTAAGTTTGTTCTTTGGCCAGCCTGTGGACTCATATTATGAGAGCTCTTAATGGGCTTTGTCCTTTTGATTTAATTAGGGACTGGAAAAGCACCCTGAGTTAGCTTAGCTTTTTCCTCTTTTTAGTGCTGCTTTGTTTTTTCTCTGTATTTTTCTTTATTACCTCTTTTCCGAGAATGTCTTTCACCCCCCCCCCCCCCCCCCCCCGCGGGCCAGTGATCCCTCCTTTTTCCAATATATTTTTGGTTATTCAAAAGAATTACAAATGAAATGCATAAGAAGTCTGTTTCAGTAATTTGAGGCCTTTATTGCATGAAGAAATAACAAGGAACAAATATAATAGTCATCCTGCAATGGTTAATGTGTAATGTGTAATGTGTAATGAATCAGAATGCAATATATGGGGGAAAAAATAAACAAAAAAAATCCTAGAAAACAGAAATAAATTAAACATGCATACACACATAGAACAGAGGAAAGGAAGTTAATTTGGAACCTGACAGTTTGATCAGTGTGAATCCCAACAAGCAGAAAATCTCCAAGCCCCCGAGCAAGCTTCAAAATCTATAAATGATAAAGGACAAAGAAAACCTAAATCATAACAAGTTGTTCACCATTATTTGTAGGCACATGTACACATGCACATAGGGGGGAGAGCAATAGTAGCAACAACCAAGCCCTAACCTAAAACAGTTTGAAATTGCTATTTATGTCACACTTGGGAAAAATAAAGTAAACTTGGAATAACAGAGAACCCAACATTCATATTTTGTAAGCGACACTTTTGGTGGGGAGGAGGGGGGGAATTAATTATAAATTGCCATGTATATAGAAAATCTCATTGATAAAGGTAAAGCACCACTAAAAGCACTCATGATTTGCCCTAAACCGAATTAACAGAGTGAGAGAAGCAGACTAAAATAATACTGGTAACAAAAAATTGGAAGATCAGTGTATTTAAATGAGAGAGGGAGAGAGACAGAATTGAGGAAACATTTTTCCACCATATCACTCTAGGGATAGGTTGTTGCACTATTTATAATATTCCATTACGTTGCAATATCAAAAATACAATGCCAACCTTCAATACATAAATCTGGGATTCATTATAAAAGAGAATACAAATGATCTTGTTAGATATTATAGAATACTACACATAATTTTGAGAATATTCTATAATATTTCCACATCTCTAACAGGATATTATATTATTTCATAGAATACTTCCAACAATCAGAACAATGCATCGGATTCTTCTGGAACCACAAAGCCACATTGATCACCATTGTAAAATAGTTCGTCCACACGCTAGAAGTTCAAATTTTCAAGCCAATGCAAAGAATTGCATGGGTAGGAATAAAAACCCAGAACAAGAGTTGTCATGATAAGAAAGAAAAATGACTATAAGGAACCAACGATTCTCTCTTCTTAAACACCTGTCCGGCTTAGAAGAGCCTTTGGATTACGACCTGGTCGCACAATTAGCAAACGTACCAGCTTGCATAACAATGTATGACCTTTGACGTCTGTCGCTAGAGATAAAGAAGGCAATAATCAAAGCATTCACTGAAGCCCACAAGTTGAAAACAAAAGCAAATAGCCCTTCTATCGAAGAAGAGCAAATATCTCTTGAAGGAAAGGCGAGTCCTTTCTAAGGACGGACCTTAACTAGCCTACAGAATTATGTAAGCATGTGAAAATGATATAACACCATGTATTCCATAAGGAATCACTCAATGAACTTTTGGTTGAACGGGCCAAAATGTTTGATCGGGAAAAAAAAGAACCCTACTTTGGATGTCGATGATGATTATGACGATTTAGAAGTCGATCAACCTATTGAAGCTGAAGTTGAAGGACAAGTAAACTCCTCCGCCTCGGGTGTCTGACCCCGATCAGTTGGTTGCTCTAGGTTTACACCAAGCTCGGGGATAGCTGCAAAAAGGAAGAAAACTTTCCATGTGCCCCAGTCTCAAGGTCCAATGGACCGTCACGTGAGGCGAACTCCTGAACAAGTAGTGCAAGAGAGGCATGAGAGAAGTCCTACACAATGCACTTTGAAGAATCGCAGCAGACCGCCCGAGGAGAGGGCAAAGGTTATGAAACACTTCGCTAATTGGTTTTATGAATGTGAGATTCCATTCAACTTGGTCAAAACGAGGAGCTTCGAGGTGTTGGTTGAGTCTATTGCTCAATATGGGCCAGGTCTTAAACCCCCTAATTATCATGAGATTAGGGTGCCTTTGCTTGCTGATGCAAAAAAAGATACAAAAGCTGTAAAAGAAAACTATAAGGCATATTGGAGGAAATAAGGGTGCACGCTCATGTCGGATGGATGGACGGATAAAAGAGGACGACACTTGATTAACTTTCTTGTCAACTGCTCAGAGGGGACCTACTTTATGGGATCTGAAGATGTATCTAGTTATGTTCAAGATGCAGAGATGTTGTTTAGTTTGCTTGACAGCAAAATTGAAGAAATTGGAGCATCGTGTGTTGTGCAAGTGGTTACAGATAATGCAGCAAATTATAAAGCTGCAGGTAGAAAGTTGATAGAGAAGAGGAAAACCTTGTTTTGGACTCCTTGTGCTGCTCATTGCATAGACCTTATGCTGGAATAAATTGGTAACTTGAAACCAAATAAGGTTACGATAGTGAAGGCAAGACGAGTGACAACTTTCATCTATCGCCATACTCATCTGCTTGATGCCTTGAGGATCAAAACAGGTGGGAGGGTTCTAGTGAGAGCTGGAGTCACTAGATTTGCAACCTCATTCCTTATGCTCCAAAGCTTATACAAACACCAAATGGCCTTAAGGCAGTTGTTTGTGTCTCAAGAATGGGCAGATTCGAAACTTTCCAAAACTGAGGCGGGGAAGAAGGTGGTGGAGACGGTGCTTGCCGTTAACTTCTGGAATGGAGTTAGAGATTATCTTCTGGCATCACAACCACTACTTGTTGTTTTGAGGGTAGTGGACGGTGATGAAAGGCCTGCTATGCCAAAAGTATATGTGGCGATGGAGGAGGCGAAAAATAAGATAAAAGAAAATTTCATGAACAGGGAGAGACTGTGGAAAAAACTATTGACATCATTGAGAGGCATTGGGATTGTCAGATGGAGCAACAGTTATATCTTGCTGCCTTATTCCTCAATCCTGGCAATTACTTTGATTATGTCGACAAGGATCCCGATGCAGTTCACAAGATATCTGGTGCTTTTAATGACATAGTGGCAAGATTGGTGCCTGACCAAGACTTGCAAGACAAGATCTACGACCAAGCTGATGCTTATAAGGCTTCTCGAGGTGACTTTGCGAAGGATATGGTAATTCGGAGGCGAAAAACTACAAATCCTCGTAAGTACCAACCAGCTATATTTCAAAAAATCATAAATATTTGTCTTATGAATATTATGATCCTTCTTATAAATCTATAGTTGATTGGTGGACCTCAATTGGAGCTTCTTCCATTGACCTTGCGAAGATTACGTCACGTATGCTTGGTCTTCGTTGTAGTTCTTCTGGTTGCGAGCGCAATTGGAGCACCTTTGATTTCGTAAGTATGTGTGTGGATTTAAATTTAAATCCATATGGTAGTGTTATCATATTACTTTAACATTTGTTTTATTTTAAATTTAGATTCACACCAAGAAAAGAAATAGGCTCGAGCACCAACGATTGAATCACCTAGTCTATGTTCACTACAATCGCCGACTTCAAAAAAGGTTTAAAGAAAGGCGCGAAAAGGGTAAAAACTTTGATCCTTTAGTTCTCGATGAGCTTGATTGGAACAATGAGTGGATAGCTAAAGGATCAGAGCAAGACTTGGTCTATCCCGATAGTGACCTCACATGGCTAGAAGTTAATACAGCCCTCGGTGCATCTACAGGACTCGAAGGCCGCAATTTACCGAGGGTAAGCCAGCGGGGATCATCTCGCAGGAGGGCTACTGAGGCATCATTAGCTGAAGTAGATGAAGTCGATGAAAAAATAAGAGAAGATGCTAATGATGATGAAGATGTTGAGGATGACTTCGGGAATCCCACTACTAGTTCTTCACATAGTGAACATACTAGTGTTGATGCTGCGCTAGATGATGCCTTTGTGTGATGCATATGTGTTTGTACCTTGGACTTATTAAGTCATGGACTTATAATTTCGTGATAGTCTACTTTTCATGCTTTAATTTGACGATGGTTTGCTACTTTAATGCTTTATTTTAATGAGTAATAATGTTCTTTGTTTAAGCTGATGTATTATAAGGTGAGTTTGGGTTTTATAATGTATTTGTGTTTTATTTTTAAGTATTTGTCAATATTTTTCATATTTAGAACATATACAAGTATGATATAGGGGTAAAATTATGAATTTCATTAGGAAGCGCCTTGGACCGCCTTTAGGACGCCTAGGCGAGCACCTTGCCGCCTAGGTGTTCAGGCGGTCAGCGATCGATGCCAACCGCCTTGGTGCCGTGACGACTATGATACCATGCAAAATTCTTATCCATAAAAAATGAGGGATGGGGTACGACGAACCAGTGTTCTGAAAAGTTCAAGGCAGACCGTGGCACCTGACCTATTGCCTTTACAAAAACTGGTAGTTCTACATAAATATTTAGATAAATTCATAAAATATTATTGAAGTATCATAATAAAACTCAAAAAAATTACATAAATAATATCCTTTCACAACTTACATAAATAATATCCTTTCAAGTATGCCTCCATGCAACAACAGACCTACGATTGTAATTTTGATTTTTTTTTTTTTAAATAATGGTCATGTGTTATTGCTGTGAAAAAAAAAATGAATAAGTATGCCTAGGTGACCACCTAGGAATCTGCCCAGGCCGCCTTAGATCGATTAACGGTGTTAACCGCTTAGGAGAGCGCTGTCCTCCCAAGTGAGGTGTTTAATGGCCGCCTAGCTTTTTAGAACACTATGATTGTCCATCTCAATCATGGATTAAGTAAATTGCCATTCATGAACTAAGCACATAAGAAGAGGGGTATGATATACCTCCACATGTCCTGCATGAAAAAGGTCAAAAGCACCATCGATGTAAATTATGCGGGCATCTGGCCATGGCCCCTGTAATCACAAGGATGAAATTTGACAAATAGAAATGACAACATGACCCACACTACAATATTATAAAAAATATATATAATAATAATTAGGAGGGAAGAGAAAAAAGCTACAAATAATCTTGCTAAAAGCAATACCCAGAAGATAACAAAAAGATGTTCACAAGATCACTAGGAAATAACAAACAAATAAAGGAACAGAACGAAAAATCAAACCAATTCATATACACTTTGATATATTTAATCATATTCAGTCCCTCAAATTTTAATATTTGGTTTAACATTAAGGAAGCACGCAATAATTTAACAAACTTAGCCAATTCATATATTTTATAACGAGTAAAAACTTTTTTCATAAATATATATACATACATAACAATAGTAAATAGAATCCCATAAAACAATTAAGTCCCACAACAGCATCTCCTTTAATCAGTGACTACTCTACCATCCCACCTAAAAACACTAAATTGCCTTTCAAACATAAAAAAAAAAAGGGGAGATGTTCAGAAAGAGTTCAATGTTCTACAAACATAGCAAGCAGAAGTCAGAAGTGATTGACAATGTTGAGAAAGATTGGTCTCTTTCAGTCTCATCCATAGCAAAATCTCACAAAGGAAAAAGCATATTCAAATAGCAAACCATTCAGAACCCACAAAAAGAAAAAAATGAAATCAGAAGGCCTACAAAATATATGTACACTGCAAATTTAATCTATTTTTCAGTAAATGGGTACTTGATGTAAAATAAACAATAGAATGTCAAAATCCAGAGGGACAAAATAGGCAACAGAAGTCCACGGATGTTTGATATTTACTCAATTAGTTTCCTTAATCCAATCTTCATATTAACAAAGTATTGATCACTTACCTTGCCATTGGAGAATTGAACAATTCTGCGAGATGTTGGTAGAAAATGAGATACACGAGTTCCACTGCCAGATCCACCATCTTCACATTTCTGGTTATGACCATGACTGAATTGTCTTTGCAAGGAAGAATGGTTATGGTTATCGCTAGTAGATCTCTCTCTTACACAAAGAAGCATACGACCTGTTCATGAGCATAAGCAACAATCCTTAACCTTTTAAGTTCAAAAGCTTTAAGGTACAGGATGGAACAGCTGCAACTATTTGGCTGCACACTTTAAGCATGTCATCTGCTTCTATTGTTCGAGGGAGGGGGGAAGGGAGTGAGAATAAAATGGAAATCTTACCCTTTTCGTGATGTGAATCCCTTGGTAAGTAAACATGTGCCAAAAATAAATCAGAAAACAAAAATGTGTTCTAGAAACAGCATAAAGCCACCTCATGTGGCAGTGATGGTGGAAGTGGGACCATGCCAAGCAATTGGCAGGCTGCCCAGTAATAATCTCACCTAGCAGGTTCCTAGTAGGGTGACCTAGAGACACTCCTGGCCTTCGGTGTTTTAGCACAAACCAGATACCCTCAAAACTAAAGCTCATACACTTGCTCTTAATAGCTTAATCGTTTCCTAATGCATCAAGAAATGACCCTCATTCCATTACCAAAATATAGAAAATTAACATGAAGATGCAAAATACATCCAAACAAGTCCTGACTGGTTCGATAGCCCCACCTGCCCCCCTTCACGAGATAGAGAGCTAATTTGATTATAAGAAAGACAGCAAGCTGGGGGCAGAATGAATACCAACAATGTCAGTACTGGACACTCCTTCAGTGCGCTTGATCTGCTTATAGCGTCCAGCCTCTTTCACATGGGCATAAGCATCAGTTCCATCGGGAAGAATGCATGGATCGTCCCCATGAATGATGTAATCTATGTTGTACTCATCAAATAATTTCTTCATGAAATCTTCAGTAATTGCATAAGGAGCATCTGGAATGACCTCATCCACCCACTTAACGCCATTGACCATAATCATCCTATTTCAGAAATTCCAGTACACATGTAAGCAATTTGCCCGACCAACTATTTTTTTTTTTTTTTGGTAGATAAGTGCCGACCAACTGTTTAAACAACATAAACTCACAAAAAAAAAAAAAGCAAGCAGAGTAAAAATTGGCAATAACATTTAACAAGCATCGGATTATAAAGACATAAAGAAAACAATGTATCAAATTCGCTTTCTTCCTATAAACTAAACTAAAGGAAACCACTCTTTGTAAGCTAAACTCCCCATGATTTGAAGCGCATAAAACGTCATCGCCTAGGAACATTTATATTTGAAGGATATTGATCATGAAACTTTGAAAGATATGTTACTCCTTTTAATCACATAGTGAATCCATAAACGCAAATGCAGGATAAGGATGGTGATATGAAACAAACAAGAGATGTTGAGATTGTAATAGGAATCAGAGGAGACGAACCTTTCGTGGAAGGGAGTAACAGGAGGACCTTTGTTGGCTATAACCTCAGCATCGCTGACAACGCCTACAACCAGCTGATCGCCAAGGGCTCGAGCCTGACGGAGGGCGTTGCAGTGACCGTAGTGCATCATGTCGAAACAGCCATCCATATAGACTCGAACGGGTTTCTTCTTCCTCCTCCGAATTCCGAGCGCGCGGGGTGGGAAAGCTATATACAATCCCAAAATCGAGACCCCGATTACCACCCCAGTAATAACGCACGACGCCACAAACCTCGATGACGATCCCTGTATATTTTCCCCATGAGATCCCATATTTCTTACTGCTGCCCCCTCTTCCTCGCTCCCAAGTAAACGAAATGATACCCGATCAAAACCACACCTCTTATCGCTGATTTGCTTGTCTTCTCGCTTTGCCCACGCTTGTTTTCCCCTTTCCTGCGGCAAAGTTTCGTCTTTTTCTTTTTATTTTCTTACTTTTTCGTCTTATCCATACCGGTATAAACGTAAAAAACCTTGTGTTCCAATATTTTATATTTTAAATTTTTTATAGTTATAAAAATTATTTTCCTAATCACTTACTCTTAACTTTTATTTCTATTTTTCTTACTTTTATCTTTTTATAAGTACATATTTATTTTTTTAAAAAAATTTTATTTAATCTTTTATATTTTAATAGAAAAGTCGTTAAGTACATGCAATACACACACGATGCGACTAGTTACTAGAAAGGACTGACATCTTATCAATTCGTTTGAAAATGAAATTGATTTCAAATTAGATTTACTTAATAATTTTTTATTTTAAAATTTAAAATAAAATATAATTTGATTTAATTATGAATTTATAAGAATTTACTATTCGTTATAAAATTTTTTACAAGGGTCTAATTTATGTAAATTTAATTTGATTAACAGAAATTTAGGGAAAAAAATATATGGTTGATTAAATTAAAGTATCCTTTGACTTTATAATGATATAGATTAGTTTGTAAATACTGTATTTAAATTTTAAATAAAACCAAATAAAATTAACTGAAATGAAATTAATCTAATCTATTTTTTATTTGATATCAAATGGAGAGTAAATTTTTGAATTTTTTAAACATATCCTACCTTATCATGATTTTCTAAAACTAGCCTACTTTTTAAAAATCGCACTTGACAAGTACAATTTTAGGTCTAACATAGCTAACACTTTTTAACATGAGGTGACAGGGGTGAGAAAAAAGAAATCACACTCCCTAAGTGTGATTTTAAAATCAACTTTGGAGGGTGCAATTTCACTTATTTTATTATAAATGCAAACAATTAATTGTCATAAAAAACATATAGCCTATGTGGCAAAGTTTTTTTGTAAAGGAAATAGTGGTCTTAACTTCAAATTTTCCTTATAACATTTTATATGTACTTTTTCTCCATATTAATTTTTTTAAAAAAATTATAGTAAATATTACTTTTGATAAAATATAACGTTGAAAGTTATATTAATTTTTTTTTCATTTCATTAATGTTCACTTCGGAAAAAATAAAAAGGAATTTTATTAATATCTTTTTAAGGATTGTATATGTAAGTTCACTCCCATATTTAAAATGAAAAGACATTAATAAAATTATTTTTTTTTTCCAAAGTGAACATTAATGAAATGGAAAAAAAAAATTTATATAACTTTCAGCGTTATATTTTACTAAAGGTAAGATTTATTATAGTTTTTTTTAAAATTAATATGTAGAAAAAAGACATACAAAATGTCATAAGGAGGATTTAAACTTGAGACCACTATTTCCTTTACAAAAATACTTTGCCACATGGGCTACATGTTTTATTATAGTTTTTTTTAAAAATTAATATGTAGAAAAAGTACATATAAAATGTCATAAGGAAGATTTGAACTTGAGACTACTATTTCCTTTATAAAAATACTTTGCCAGATGGGTTACATGTTTTATATGACAATTAATTGTTTGCATTTGTAATAAACTAAGTAAAATCGCACTCTCCAAAGTAGATTTTAAAATCGCACCTAGGGAGTGCGATTTCTCTTTTCCCGCACCTGTCACCTCGTGTCAGTGTCAGCTGTGTCGGACCTAAAATTGCACTTGATGAGTACGATTTTTAAACAGTAGACTAGTTTTAGAAAATCATGAAAACGTAGGCTATGTTTATAAAATTTTTTTTTTAGGCTATTGGGAGAAAAAATTCTAAACTTTTTCCAAAATCTAAGCCCCCCACCCCCCCTCCACCCCCCACACCCGTGGCAAAAGAACCAACGAAACCTGGTCCACGGATCACTTTTTCTTGAAACCGGGTTCGCGGATCATTTTTTCTCTAAACTGGATCAGCAAATTATTCTTTTGAAGTTCCGATCCGCCAATTATTAACGGGTTGCCTTCGGTGTTTTCAAAAGGCTTGTTTTAAGGTTGGGGGCAAAATTAGAAAGTGAGAAAAATGGGGAAATTCCCATAAGAATAGTTGTGTCTTTCTTTCGTTCTTCATTGCCTAAAATTGGGAGAGAAGAAAAAGAGAGAAAATGAGAGAAAGTTTGGGTTTGTGGAAAATTCATGAAGGAAGTTTGATTTTTTTGCAAAAAGTTCAAATTTTTGCAAAAGCAAAGTTGTTAAGGTAGGAAACTTACCCTTGAATCTTCATTTTCAATTCTTGATTCCAACTATTGCCATGCTTTCTTTTGGTAAGAAATTGTATGTTGATTTTGAGTTATAATCATGGTTATTTGTAATTTCCATGATGATTTTTGTTTTGAATGATATGAGAGTTGTTCATGGAAGTATTATGTGACTAATTATCTCAATTAGTTGCGTGTTGGATCCAAAAATGATTTAATTGGGTTGTATAGGCTAAGTTGTATTTCTGTTATTTTTTGAAATTAGTGGTTTTGTACACCAACTAAAAGGGCAATACGGTTTTTAGGGTTTCACCTGAAAAGGTTTTGAATTGGAGAATGTGTGCTTCTGAGAAGTTTTAGTTCTAACAAAGAGCTACAGATTTGGTTTTGAAATCAACTCAATTCGAGGTGTGTGGAAAGAGTTTTCGAACTTTAAAGATTCTGCAGAGAAATCTAGCAGGACTGTGTTCCAATACAGATTTATGTTCTTCGTGTGGACTTTTAGACCTTTAAATAATTGATTTTTGCAAACGTGTTCAAAAGATGAATTGTTATTTTTTGAGTACTTAAGAATTTCTCTTTTGGTAGAAAAACGCTTTAAGCCCTTTATTAGGAGTTGTTGCATTTTTAATGCAAGTTGTTTTAACCGGAAGTTTTTGATGATTCAAAATTGTGACAACCACTGTTTGCTCTTTGTAACAACACTAGAATATGAATTACTCTTTGTAGTTTAAATGGAAGCTGTAGTTCTATTTATTAGCTATCTTCTTTTGGCTGTAACTTAAAAATGGGTGTGTATCAAAAGATAGTTCAGTTTTTCTTAAACTGGTCCCAACTGAGTTTTGAGGAACCAGTTTTCTGTGTCCACTGTTTTTGGCCAGTTTGGCCTATTTGGAGATTGAATCACTTAAAGGGTTAAACATGAAAGTTTTAGGTAATGAGATTATCTAACTTTTTTTTATCGAGAGTAATCCCATTTGAACACTGTAGAAAAAGTTGTAGTATTCTAACTTTAGGTGGCTTGTTTACCAAAGTGTAAGGATTTTAAATGTTTTGGGAGATGATTAAGAACAATACTTCACATGAATGGTTGATTTTGTTGTCTATCTTGTTGTACCCTTATGAGTATTTGTTTGAGATTATTAGATAACTACTTTGCATGTGGTCACGTAAATGACTGTTGTTGAATCAAATTTGAGTTTGGGTAGTAACTTTTGGAGTTTGAATCAAATTGCGTACTCAGTCTTGGGGTACATTTCAATTATTGGTTGTGATCGAATTGAGTTGAATAACCCCATACATGGGGGATTGAATTGACGGAAAATGTTTTGCCCATGTTGGTACTGTTAGACCCCGTGCTTGAGTTAAATAATGCACAAAATGTTTTTGCCTATGTTGGCAGTTAATGGATCTATTTGACAAAGCTGTTGGGAATTGCATGCTCTAGTCCTAAAGTTAGTACGCAATTAGCTAAGTTTAGCTAAAATGTTCATAACCTCATTAGAGGTCACTCAGTATGATCACAATTTGTTCGAATGATTGAGTTGTTAAGTTGTAGAAAAGAGTTGTCGATTGGTTTGATTGAACACTAGATAGACAAAAGGTGTGGTTGAAGGTTTAAGAACCGTTTATATGAAGTTGATGGACCTTTTAGGTAAAGGATGACGAATCGTTTGATTGAAGTTTGATTAGGGTTAGTTGGTTAGAGTTTGGATGCTGTGTTTGTGTAGTTTGATGTACAGTTTTAAAATTGTTGTTTGGCGTTGTCTATGTACTATTATTCACACGTGTTGAAAGAATGAGAAAAATTCTTGAAGCTATTTTATCATTTGTTTATGATATAACCTGGTAAGAGTCATTCTGCCATAAGTTTCCTATTGAGTGTTTTATCACTCACTCTTTGTTGATATTGCCTACCAGGTGAGAGCGCCTAAGCAAAAAGAAATGAGACAAATATGCAAGATGGAAGCAATGGGATTTTCATTCCATAGTTGTTCAAGTTTAGCATTAATTAAATATTGTAATTAAACCGGTTGGACAATGTTGTAATAAGGTTTAAGAACCGTTTATATGAAGTTGATGAACCTTTTAGATAAAGGGTGACAAATCGTCTGATTGAAGTTTGATTGGGATTAGTTGGTTAGAGTTTGGATGCTGTGTCCATGCAGTTTGACGCACAGTTTTAAAATTATCGTTTGGCGTTGTCTATGTACTATTATTCGCACGTGTTGAAAGAATGAGAAAAATTCTTGAAGCTGTTTTATCATTTGTTCATGTTATAACCTAGTAGGAGTCTTTCTGCTATAAGTTTCCTACTTAATGTTTTATCACTCACTCTTTGTTAATATTGCCTACTAGGTGAGCGCGCCTAAGCAAAAAGAAATGAGACAAATATGCAAAATGGAAGCAATGAGATTTTCATCCCATAGTTGTTTAAGTTTAGCATTAATTAAATATTGTAATTAAACCAGTTGGACAATGTTGTAATAAGGTGGATTCTGTTTCTCTTATAGTCCTCTAAAATGACAATAGATAATGCTGGAGATTACTGATTGGTTTAAAGATCGCAAGTTTGGTTTGAAGATCATAGGTTATTACTTTAGCATAATCCACCCATGCTATTAGTTATGCTTGGTAATACAGCAATGATTGATCTTAGTTAAAGCCTCGTTGACCCAGTGAGGGTGCGGAAAACTAGGGTGTCACAAGAGGTATGCTCCGAAAAGTGTTTTGGGTGTTTTAGCCATCAATACCTGGCTAGAAATACTGCTGACCAGCCATCGCTGTGTGTGGGACCTTCCTCATTGGAAGATATAAGGGGAAGCTTCTGGTCGTCATTGGAATGGACGGAAACCAGCAAGTATATCCACTTACATTTGCAGTCATCCATGAAAAGACGACATTGTCATGTGGATGATTTCTGTAAAAGGTTCAACGACAAATTATACTTGATCGAGTGGGAGAATGCTTGATTTTGGATTGAGCTCCCTTTATTCTAATGACCATTAATGATGAGTGATATAATCTATAGGAGCCAACGGTCTTTTATTAGTTCTGTTTGCGGCATATTCACAACAACATCTGTAAAAAATTTGTTTGCGGGTTGTAAAAGAAATTATGTTAGGCCGTTAGAGCTATGTTGTAACAAGTAAAATTCAAGCACTACATGGACCGCATAAAGGAGATAGATGCGGATGTTTTCAAATACTTTGACGCCATTGATATGGAGAAGTAGACCCTATCTCACGATTGGGGACGTCAGTATGGGAAGCTGACGACTAACATGGTGGAACATTTCAACGGAATGTTGAAAGCCCTAAGATCCCTACCAACTACAGTAATCGTTGAATGGACATTCTACGAGATAAACAACTACTTTAATATTCTGCGTGGTTAGTCGCATTAGAAGTGAGGGTTGGTTCTTTACACGGGCGTAAGAGATTTTGGAGTATAGATTCATAAAGGCCTTTGCCCATAGCATTACAACGTTTGATCAAGATCGCGAGATTTTCGAGGTGAAGGTAGCCATACATTTCATCAATGCTTTCCGCAAATAAACAATAGATATCAATGCAGAACTAGCACTGTACATATGGTAAGTGGGGCGCATTTGGAATCCCTTGTTCCCATGCTGTTGCAGTTCGCTAGTATTTATCGGTCAACCCTTCCCAATATTTCTCATACTTTTTCTCTTCAGATGCATTATTGAAGGCTTGGGAACCCAAATTAAAGCCATTGTACGACTCGGGCTTTTGGGTTTCCGCTTACCCTAATGAATGGAAACACTTTAACAGTTGTGTACTCCTGGATGCAGCATGGAAATGAACTAGCCGCACCATTGTAGGACTAGGAGAATCCAAAATGAAATGGATTTGTCTAGTTGAATTCTTGTATGCTCTAGGCATCATGAACAAGATCACAATCGGTACACATGTAAGCAGCCTACGTGGCCAGGTTGTGGTCGTTTTATGTTTTATTTATTTGGCATGACATGTAAAGAAGTTCATGTGGTATTTCCCATATTTTCATAAATGTTTAGAGTTGTCCAATATTACATTCATCGTGCATAATTCAACTGATCAAACAAATTTGCACAGTGATGTCATCTATATTTTCGATGCCCACCAGTACCACACTTGGTTGGTATCCGCACCCTTTTCCCTCTCCTATGATCTTTGACATCTAAAGGATCATCATCGAAGCCGTCATCTTCATCTGTCTCGTTGTCGCTTGGAGACAATGCAGACAAAGTGAAGTCGTCGCTAGATGAGTTGAACCCCATTTTCCTCTGTGTGAATCCTATAACTGCCTGGGGTGGATCAGCAATTGGCATAGGATTCTCCCACAGGATCGACTGTGTCATAAAGGTGGTGTGAGGATCAAGTGTCATGAACACCAAGGACACGAGGTTGAAGGACGAATCAGTTGAAGAGTAGATGTTACCAGGAAATGATGCGTTGAATGGGTGGGTCCTATAGTATTTTCGATTGGTAGCCGGCGCGTCACAGGTGGTTGGGACAATGCGCTAGCCATTGGACCAACGGATGTGATAACGTGGGATAGCTCAATCGATGGATGTCATCACCAACTCCCTATAGGCCATGAAGGAGTTTGGGGTTGTGAGGTTTCCCTGCCGTGTTGCTGAGCGGTATAGACCATACAGGGATCTCGACCTAGCCTCGTGACTGGTTGGGACAATGCGCTAGCCATTGGACCAACGAATGTGATAACGTGGGATAGCTCAATTGATGGATGCCGTCACCGACTCCCTATAGGCCATGAAGGAGTTTGGGGTTGTGAGGTTTCCCCGGCATGTTGCTGAGCGGTATAGACCATACAGGGATCTCGACCTAGCCTCGTGGCTGTGTAGCCAAGCATTTCATGCACCTCTCGATTAACTTCGAAGGATCATCATCAATGGACAGCCACTCCTAACCACGTAAAGTTGTATCATACTGCGACGAAATAAGGCGACAATGTGTTAGTAGTACATATGATGAATTAAATTATGACAAAGGATGTATGTAGTACGTACCATTTCCTTGACCACATTTGTGTTTCCTCAGAAAGAATGTTTGTATTTCACGAGTGGATAACCAATAGTGCATCGCATGATACCGTAATACCAATGGAAGTACGGACTATTGTGCTCTATCACGATGTTAATATGCATTGCATCCTATACAACGTAGTCTCGTTGGCGTGGCTAGATATCTATGTATAGTGCCAACACGGTTCTCCAATTTGTGTCGGCATGTCCACGTAGTGTGTGATGGTGCAAGCCTCTAAAGTATGTGTTCACCTCGATTAGAATTAGCTAATGGAAGTCGAACTGTCGTAGCACCCGATCTAGGAGGTACCATTCCATAATATCGTGCAACTCATCCAGTAGGGTGCTCCAGATATGCAGCACTGTGGGAGCCTATGTAGATCATACGAATGCCACCTGAAATCCTTGTCCTTCATTATGTCAATCTAGCACTAGTACATTGAGTGTATATGTGCCATGGTGGTCTCCAGGTTCTAGTGGCATACACATCTGTTTTGGAAGCTTGTTAGGAGTAATAGGTGAGGCACATTTATTTTCTTGGTATGATTGACAGAACTTTAGTAAAAAAAAAAAAATAAATAATACCACCTCGCCCTTTGCAATGATGGTGGAAACCCTCTAAAATTCTTAAACTTGGCCTGTGGAATCTACAAGGTAGGCTAGCATCGGACTAGTCACTCCTATGCCTACAACTATGTTGTAGACATCAATTTGGTCAGTATTAGCACATATAAACATTGAATACATAAAAAATTTAATACTATGGACAACATCTACATATAGAGCACACTTGGACCAGGAGCGTTGGGCCACTAATGAACCGCTCGCTCTAGTGACATGTTGCGCATAAAGAACTGTATAATGCTGTGAGCTTGTCTCCCCCCCAAACTGTAACCATTAATGCTTGACAAACGTTCTAGAAAGGGTAAGAACTATAGTCTGATGTGGGAGCTAGACTTGTATGGAAACAATATACCACCACACATCATCATAATGTATGCATGGACGTAACTTTTATACGTCACATCCGAAGTATTATCAGGAACTGCCTGCGTGAACCTGTCCCTGAACTAACTCATCTTCACCAGCAAACCAAAGTCTATGTCAATAGGATACATCTCGTAACAGCAAGCAATCGGGTCGCTAGAGAAGCTCATGTACTCATAGGTGCGGTAGCTATCCGACTAAGCATGATGGCCTTCCCATCCCTTAAAAAGCACCTAGACGTCTTGCAAAGTCATAGTCGCCTCACCAATGGAAGGTGGAAGGTGTGTGTCTCCTAGCGCCAACGTTCCACCAGGGCCATAGTCAATGCATAAACAATTTTGATGCACGTTAGATGATAAATACCACAGAAACCAGCATTAGCTATTATCTGTAAACATCAAGCCGGTATTACAATATCTTTCTATAGACGAACATCACTGTGCCTGACCATTAGCGACATATCATCATCCCCTACCCATACGGCCGAAGACCTATGCTTTCTTTGAAAGGTCAACATCGATGGACCTATGGGTCTAGTGAGCATTCTTTCATCCATATGTCATAGTGAACATGTCATAGCAATCGAAATATTGATCAAGCTGAACATGATACAAATTGGACGAAGTTTCCCCTAAATATAAGACACCTCACAGATATGACAATGACAAATGAACACAAATCCACAACATGGCCACCACCACTAGTTATAATTTATAGTGAATGCACCAAAATCATATTAAATCCATAATTTACTATGCATTCAACATTATAATCCTAAATCAGTACAAATGAAGAAATTAATATATATGCAACAAAAAAAATTGAGAAACAAACCTCCTGACCGGCCATTGAAGTCGACAATGAGGGGCAGTAGGCTCGACTCAAAGGTGCATAGGGTGGGTGTGAGGGGAGGGGCTTGAGAAATTTAGATTTACCGAAATCGTGGGGGAAATAAAGTGTGGGATAAGGAAGGAAGAAACAGTGGTGAGTAGAGGAATGGAGAAATGGGTCTGTTCGTCGAGAGAAATGGGTGTCGTCGAGAGAAATAGGTCTGCGGTACTGAGGGTGAAATGAAGAAGAAGCGGGGAAATTAGAGGGTCGGTTAATGTTAAAACAATAAACTCGCAATTCTGAATTGGGAGTTTGAATTAATATTTCAATGGTCCCACAATTCTAATTTGTGAGACCGAACGAACAAAAATGGGTCTTGCAATTTTTAATTGTGAGACCGAACAAAAAAAATGGTCTTGCAAATTAATATTGCGAGACTAGAATACTAAAATAATGGTCTAACAAATGTTAAATGCGAGACCAGTATATAAAAACAAAAAAAGGGTCTTGCAATTTACTGTTGCAAGACGAAAACTTATATTTGGAAAGATCAAATTTGTAAACCTACTTTGAGATTTTTTTTTTAGTATCATTTTGGGACTTTTTTTTTTCTCTTCTCTCTCTCCCCTCTCCTCTCCTTTATTTATCTCATCTCTCTCTTATCTTGCTTCCCCCTTTTTATTTTTATATATCCTCCCTCCTTCATTTCTATTAAAATAATAAACCTTATTATTAACATCACCTATAATACAACTTCTAATATTTATTATTTTTCATGAGATCAATAATTTTTATTTTGATGATTTTATCATTGAAGAAATATATTAATGATGAAATATTTTTATGTAATAGATGGGATTATTATACATATTTATAGTATAAAGGATAATATTTCTTATAATTTTTATAACTTTTCAAATGAAATTGAATGATTTGATTTAATTTGAATTAGTTTCTAAATATTAAATTTAAATTTCAAGTCAATCTAAATAAAATTAATAGAATTGAAATTAATTTAATCTATTTTTTATTGATATCAAATGGAACGTAAATTTTTTCCCAAATCTAGATTTTCTCTTTCCGAAGGGCACCAACGGAACTTGGTCCGCGAATCGCTTTTCCTTGAAATCGGATCCGCGAATCATTTTTCCTCTAAACCGGATCCGCAAATTATTCTTTTGAAGTTCCGATCCACCAATTATCAGCGGGTTGCATGTGTACTTTTGTGCTAATAAACATTTCCGGACAATTCTATGGACACGTGACATTTCAATGCAAAATCACGCAACAGAAGGTGCAAGTCCATGAGGATTCTCCCTACTAGCCAATTGACTTGCAGTAGCTTAGCTCGTTGCTTAACTCTCTCTCTTTCTTTTCTCAATTTTTCTCTGGTAAATAATTTCAGTACATTTTAAGATAATTTTAAACTAATAAATCAAATTAATATATAAGAATTCATATGTATATCAATTTTCATGAGAATTAGAAATTTGAAATCCATTTTTCCTAAATACTGAAAATTCGGTATAGCTTATATGTTGTTTGTTTACCTAACTTTCAATGATTAAGATGAATTTTCAAATCTTAAAGATATGATTATGTATTTTTTGTATATGTTTTTTAATCTATACAACATTATAGAAAAGCTCCTCAAAATTTCCTATGAGAGAAAAATGGAGAGAAAAAAAGAAAGAAAATTTGGATTTTAATTAAGTGTAGCAGTAATTCCCGAAACATTAATTATTGATTTTCATTAAACGACTATAAAAAAAAAGAATATAAATGTAATAATTCTTAAAGGGTTCCCTGAGGAAGAAAGGGGCCAGGAGGGGTGGGGGGATTCGATCTTGCAATCGGTTATGTAAAAATGCACACTTTTGGGCACTCATTAACCAAGTCAACGAAGAGTTATCCCATTTTTGAACCCATGACTCAATCCCTAAGGGATACTGCCTATGGCTTGATTCTTGGAAGAAGGAAAGAAGGAAATCCATAAAAGGGCACCACGTGCCCCAAGGACAACGTAGTAGAGCCATAGGCTCATTCGGTGTAAGCCCCTCCATCAAAGAGAAAGAAATGGGTCAAAAGCAGTAGTCCAAAGGCTCAATATGGTATCCCTCTAAGGGATAAAGGCATAAGCTCAAGAATAGGGTCCTTCATAAGGGATTGAGCCATGGGTTAAAAAAAGTGCACCAATGAGCTCAAATAAGAGGGTATCCCCTTAGCAATTGAGTCATGGACTCAGAAATGGGGTATTCCCTTAGGAATTGAGCCATGTGCATTGAAATGAAATAGTTTTTGTTGACTTGGTCAACGAGTGGGGATGAATTTTATCTTGCAATTGGGTATGTAAAAAATGAACACTTTTAGGCTCTCGTTAACCAAGTAAACGAAAAAATTATGCCATGAGCCCATGGCTCAATCCCTAAGGGGATACCTCATTTCTGAACCCATGTTTAAATTCCTGAAAGAGGGAAAGAAGGCAATCTCTAAAAGGGCACCACATGCCCTAAGGATAATGTGGTAGAGCCATAGTCACGAGTGGGGTAAGCCTCTCCATCAAAGGGAAAGAAAAGGGTTAAAACCAATGGTGTAGAGGCTCAAATATGGCATCCCTTTAAGGGAAGCCATAAGCTCAGGAATAGGGTCCCTCATAAGGGATTAGGCCATAGGCTAAAAAAAGTGTGCCAAAGAGCCCAAGTAAGAGGATATCCCCTTAGGGATTGAGCCATAGACTTGGAAAATGGGTATTCCCCTAGGAATTGGCTCATGTGCTCAATAATGAAATAGTTTTGTTGACTTGGTCAATGAGTGGGGACAAATTTGATCTTGTAATTGGGTATGCAAAAAATGGACACTTTCGGGCTCTTGTAAACTAAGTCTATGAGGAATTATACCATTTTTGAGTTCATAGCTCAATTCCTCAGGGGATACCCCATTTTTGAGCCCATGGCTCGATTCCTTGAAGAGTGAAAGAAGGAAATCTCTAAAAATGCATCACATGCCCTAAGGATGGCATGGTAGAGCCATAGTCGCAAAGGATGTAAGCCCCTTCATCAAAGAGAAAGAAATGGGTTAAAACCAGTGGTTTAGAGGCTCAAATATGGCATTCCTTTAAAGGATAGAGCCATAAGCTCAGGAATAGGCTCCCTCTTTAGGGATTGAGCCATGAGCTCAAAAAAGTGCAACAAGGTGCCCAAATAAGGGGGCATCCCCTTAGGGATTGAGCCATAGACTCAGAAATGGGGTATTCCTTTAGGGATTAAGCCATGTGCTAAAAAATGAAATAGTTTTTGTTGAATTGGTCAACGGGGGGGACAAATTCGATCTAGCAATTGAGTATGCAAAAAATGCACACTTTTGGGCTCTTATTAACCAAGTCAATGAAAGGTTATCCCATTTTTTAGCCCATGGCTTAATCCCTAAGAGTATACCCCATTTCTGAGCCTATGACTTGATTCCTAGAAGAGCGAAAGAAGGAAATATCTAAAAGGGCACCACGTATCCCAAGGGTAACATCATAGAGCCATAGTTTCAATTAGTGTAAGCCCCTCCATCAAAGAGAGAAAAATGGGTCAAAACTAGTGGCCTAGAGGCTCAAATATGGCATCCTTTTAAGGGATAGAGCCATATGCCTAGGAATGGGATCCCTTTTAACGGATTGAGCCATGGGCTAAAAAAAGTGCTCCAAGGAACCCAAATAAGAGGGTATCCCCTTAGGGATTGAGCCATAGACTCAGAAATGGGGTATTCCCTTGGGGATTGAGTCATATGCTCAAAAATGAAATAGTTTTTTGTTGGCTTGGTCAACAAGAGCCCATAGTGAGTCCCAAAGATATGCATATTGTGAAAATTTTGTCAAACGATCAATTTTTCCCTCGAGTGGGTGAAAAGCAATGGCATTTGCCAATCTATCATATACATATATATAGACACACACACGTCTACATTTAGTTGAGCCACAGTCCGGCCCAAAGCAATCTTGTTCTTATGGTAAGATGAAGCAGTCAATTGTTGACTTTGAATAACTAGCCCAGTAATAAGTTCGATTCCCCCATAACATAATAGGGTGGGGTTGCACGCAAGTCGAGTAACATAGGTGCACAAAAGTACAACCATAAAAAGATTCCTCATGCATCAATTGTACCAAAACTTTGAACGTGAGCTAACATGGAAGAGTCACGATATTAAGAAATGAGGTCCAAGAATGAAGAACTAACTTCAATTCTGTGGCACCCTATCTTTAACATACTAACAAGTGTACAAGGGTGCACTCATCCACTGTCTACTAATTGGTTCTCTATTATTAACACAAAAGTGGAACCACGTATAACACACACTATATTGCACAACAAAATATATATTACAACTTAAAAGACAGCTTAAAGCGACAAAACGCTTAAAAGTTTAACTAGTAGCTGCCCATTTCCTTTTACCACCACCACCACCACTTTTGTATGACAAGTTCTTGGGGTTCAAATTAACAAGGGTGAGTGACATGGGGTGTTTGTTCAAACCCAGGCATGGGGTCTAACATTTGTGCATTAACCCAAGCACAAGGTCTACTCAACTTATCGGGGCCTACCAACAAGCCGTTACGACTTATGTGTGCATTAACCCAAGCACAGTGTCTCCCATTCCCGCTTTCGTGGTTGTTCTTCTTAGTCAACGGGTTCAAACGCAACATTCAGCAACCAACATAGCAAGTGGTTCGAACTATGTCCAACCATGTTCAAATCAATGTTTAGGAGGCAATAATTGGGTTAGTAGGTTCAAACGGTTATTTCCAGTCGTAGCTAAATCAACAATTCAGACTCAAATAACATGTGCAATCACAATTCGGATGAACAAATCAATATAAGCATGTCAAATAATGCCCGAAACATCAAATAAGGATCAAATATTAATAGGTTTAGATAATTTCAAGGAAAACAGAGGTATTTCAATAAGAGGATTGAAACTCCTTGCAAAAGAACAAATCCTATGTAGAAGAATAGGTTTTCCCTTACCTGAATTGTTCGCAAAGTTAAAATAAGCCTTTTGCCTCTTTTTGACGTTGCCTCCCATGTTCTTCTCAATTTTCTTTTTTTTTTTTCGTTCCTTTTTTTCTTTCCTTGCTCACAACTTCTTCTCTTTCCTTTCTTCCAATGGCTACTGTAAGTTGTTCTTCACGTTTATTATACTACAATATAGTATGTGTATATATATATATATATAGGACCCACATAAGGCCATAATAATAGATTCTAACTATCATATTGAAATCTTTATCTAAGATTGCTAGTTGGTAAGAATATTGAGATTCATCCGAACAATCAAAGTTTGTAATATTTATTTTTGATTTTTTTGTTAACCAAATTGAAATGTAACTTTGATTTTGCAGGGGCTCAAATTTAGTCGGTCAATAGAACTTGTTTTGAATATTTAATTCGACGATGAAAATCCTCATTCTAAAGAAAGCTCATATGTACCGTTCATTTAAGATCAACTGGAATTCTCGATGTAGATGCTACATGGTTGGTTCTCATCCTTTAACTTAATATTCTTATCTCATATGGAGAAGGCATAGTTTTCCTATATATTATTTATATAGATTCTATATAGATATAGATCAATATAGATTGAATCCATATCTATTTGATTTATAAGCAAGCATCTCTCGTAAAATATGAGCAACCCTAAATCCTTCTAGAACCCCCATCGTGTGAACCTCTCACTGTGGGCCGGTTATGCCAAAAGTGAGAGAAACCCCATCCCCCCTTGAATCAGTAGTCAAAACCAACTTATAGCTGTCAGCCGAATCCATTCGTTCATAGCACAAGACCATGATTCATACTTAATATTCATACCTTACAGCCGGACTCTTTACCCACTTATGCGTTCATAGCACAAGACTTTACTAATTCATACCAATCCATTTGTCCGTAGAGCTATTTACTCATTATAGACATTTTTGGTTTTAAGAGCTACAATTGCACATACTTGTAAAGAACTACGGATAATTTCATTACCTTCATGAACAAGATCCCGTCCCTCATTATGAACTTGTATACATGCTTCTAGAGCTACTCAATTAGCTTGGAGTGCCTGGTGCATTTCCCCCAACGGTGTACACACTTTGTACTGCCTCTTCTTACCGCCATATTTATGTTAATGCATCCCCCCTCTGCCCCCCTCCCCAACCCCAAAAAGCGCCCCCCCTCGCGCCCACCTCACACTTTCTTCTTCTCCCTCTCCGTCCCTCCCTCCCTGTAACCTTTCATCCACTCTTACGCTCCCCTCTAATCTCCCCTATCAACTATTTCCCAGTTCCGACCCTCGCTCTCATTTCTTTCTAAAATTTCATTTCTCTTCCACTCGCAACCGATTTTCCCATCTCATCTCCTGTGATCTCAACTCTTGCAATGATTGCCAATGATTTTCCTCTTATCTCTGCTGATAATCATTAACGTCGATCTATTAAAATGAAAAACGTGAATTATTGATTTTCTACCCACGTTATGAAATACACGAATTATTAATTTTCTAATGAGTTTTTTTTTTCGGAATTAAACTATAGGCTGTATAAAAATCTAACCTTTGGCCATATTGTGATTAAAATTTCAATCTTCTATTTTTCATAAATAAATCCTCAAGGACACTATGAATTGTAATTTTTGGTATAGGCAGATGAAACTTTAATACCTTCTAACATCATTGATTTAACTATTGAGTTGGGGGCAAAAAAAAAACTTGTGCAAAAAAGCTCACTCTTTGATCATTTTGCAATAAAAATCTCAATTTTTTTTTTTACAAATCTGTCCCCAAGTGCATTAATTGCTGTATTCTTTAACATGTGCAAATTTATTCACATGTACGGGTTCAAATGAGAAATTTTGGAATTTCCTGACCAAAAAAAATATTTCTTACTTCCTAAAATAAAAATATTTTCCCAATTTTTGACCTAATTAAAGTATTCCTGGAGTTTTCTCAATCTAAGTATTTTGAAAATTTATGGTTTTCCTAAATGTTGTACACCCGTATTCACAGGTAATTTTATTAAATAGAAAAAAAAAAAACTCATCATATTCTTATTGTGCACGAAAATATGATAATAGTAAGTTTGAAATTGCTATTGTGCTCGGGGAATAAATTAGCAAGAAATAAAAATGTGAGGATTTAAATTGAAAATGGATCAAAGGTTAGTCTTTTCCACATAATATTACTGATGCACTATGAGGATCCTTTCGATTTCGTATCCATCAAGTTTCCTGTCAAGTTTTTCTCCTACTCAACTTTCATGAACTTTTTAATAATTTTAACTATGTAGATCGAAAAGAACATTCCTAAACACATTATTATGTGAATTTTTATGAGATTTGAAAATACATAACATATTCATCCTAAGCATTAAAGTTGAGGAAAACTATAGATTTTTAAAAAATATTATAAATTCTTGATGCTTAAGATGAATAAGTTATGTATGTATAGATCTCACGAAAATTGACACAATTACTTATTTGTGCATTTTTTTTTTATCCATGCAGTGAATATTATTGAAAAATTCATGAAAATTAAGGGAAGGGCTCGATAGATATAAAATTGAGAGGATCTTGATTGATTGGGCCAGGTGATGTTAAAGTTCCATCTTCCCGTGCTAAGATTGCAGCACTTAGTGTGCTTTGAGATAAATTCACTAAAATTAAAAGATTGAGATTTAAATCATAACAAGTGTTAGGCTTGGGGTGTTGCTCCATTAGTTGTTTTATAGTATTACTCATAGAATTAATAAGATAAATAACAATTCTAAAAGAAATGTAACATTTTTAACATTGGCTTTCATGAGTCCTTTTGTGGGAATTAGAACTCATAATTTTAATGTCTTCAAATTCATCTTCATCCACACTCTCAACATTTTAAAATGACCAAACTGTAAAAATAACAAGGTAGAATAACAATTCTCAAACTAATGCAATCTTATTCTAAAACGACATAATACTGAAAGAGAAGGATAAGTACAAGAAATGTTAGTATTACTAAAGGAATGCAATCTTATGTGTCTTTGGGTATATGATTCCTTTATTACTTGGAAACGGCAAAATAATTTGGCTAATTGTGAATTTTATTGTTTATGAGAGGGTAGGTATAGGAAGAGTGAATATTGTGTTTATATTACAAGAATATCCTATCAATATTTTGTAGGATTTAAGACAACTAAGTTTTTTATATGAATATAGGTGAGAGAAGTTGATAATACTAACATTAGCGCCAAAAACTATATTGATAAAAAGTGTGAATGATTCGTTTGTTAGACCAACTTCTAATCCTAATTAGTCTTTGGGCTATCTCAGATCTTAGACGCACGAAATATTGGCCAAATATTTATTTTTGGTCACGGTAATTTTAATGAGACCGTTGCAATATCATTCAAGGGCAGTTTTGTCAAAACAACATAATATGGAATCCTAAGGGTTTTAGTTTTTGATGGGAAGACGAAACCCTTCATGTTTTCGTTGGGAGTTTTGGTCCCAGTTGTCGTCTCTTCGTTTTTGGCTCTTCATATATTCTCTTAACTCAAGAGAAAACACACCTGAAAATCCATCCTTACAGTTTGGACAGACAACTAAAGACTAGCACTTTGTCAAAAGCTCTGCATCATTATGTCTGCCTTAAACAACTGTGAGTTTACTATTTGATTTATCGTTCTTATATTATACAAATTTACGATCCGCAGATTGTGTTCTTGATGTTCTACCGAACACCTAAATCTATCAATTGGTATCAGAGCAATTTAAATTTGCACATTATAGAATGCCTCTGGTTTTGATATGTTGAATCCATATGTATATTTTTCCTTTGATTATGTGATATTTTGATGAATAAAACCCTAAAATCGTTTTTGTGGAACAACTCGTTGGTTTATATTACGGATTGGTGGGTTTGTTCAATCGATTTTCGGATTTAAAATTTCAGATTTGGGTTTAATAAAAATCCAAATAGGGTGGTATGATATATCAATGGAAGCGTCTCGACGAGACGATCTCATCCGTCACCAGATGGCGGCGGTCCAACGCTGGACGCGCCCTCACGCGCTGGTCAAAGGTGACGGACTTTTTGGTGATTTCTGACTTTTGGAATATCAATTGAAAAACATGGGTGGAATCTGTTTTTTAATAAAAAAAAATAACCAAGTGACGGCACAGTGGCGGCAGATGAGTTCTTTGACCACTTTGACTTCTAGCTTTCCAACTAAATTTAATTTGGATTTAAAATTAGTTTTTTAATTTCCACCTAATGACACGTGGATTGATTAAATAAAATAAAGTATGGGCCTTTCAACACTTAAATATTCTTGTGCACATGAATTGTTTATGAAATTGTCATTTAGCCTGAAAACTTGTATTGAAATTTTTAAGGCATAAATTTGATAATTTCGATTCATATGCATGACTCTCTTATTGTTCCGGGTAATAATCAGACCAACGTATGGTTATTATTTGGAGCAATGGGAAAAGGTAAGTATCACATGACGTTACATTTATAAATTATGATCATTAATTTGACCAACGTTAATTACTGGTCATATTTATTGAATGGAATTTTATTATGCTAAAGTGATGAAATTTAGACATGGTTAATTTTCGTTTCTGCCCAACGGTGACTCGATTTGAGACTATGAATGTATGCTATTAACAAGTTATTAATCAGACCAATGTATGATTAGTAATTTATACATAAATGGTTCACTGAAATTTTATGTGGGTGTTATTTTTCAATTTCAGTGCGACTGATTGTTTGCCCTGCAATTAGTTTATAATTTTATGTTTTTGTGATTCCTTTTGTGGATTTAAAAAAAAAAAAGGTTTTGGTGAGCATTATAATTATTGTGATTGTACTGCAGCTTTGAGTCCATCTGTGATTTCTGGATATGTCTCTAGCATTGAACCTGTTAATGGAACTAATTTCAATAACTGGAAGGACCAATAAACATAGTTCTGGGTGTGATGGATTTGGATCATGCTTTACGAGTAGACGCTCCTGCTAAAATCACGGCTGAAAGCTCTTCCGAGGAGAAAGCCGCTTATGAGAAATGGGAGCGTTCTAATCGTGTATCTCTTATGATTATGAAAAGCTCCATCACAGTAGCTATTCGGGGAGCCATCCCCGAATCTGATAATGCTAAAAGTTTTTTTGTCTCGGTTGAGGAGCAATTCAAGGGTTCTTCTAAGGCTCATGCAAGTACCCTTATTATGAAGATACTCACTACCAAATATGATGGGACTAGTGGCATGCGTGAGCATATTATGAAGATGAATGACATGGTAGCTAAGCTAAAAGCGATGGAAATGACCATCTCTGAAGGTTTTCTTGTCCACTTTATTATGACTTCCCTCCCTGCATAGTTTGGTCCTTTTAAGATCAACTATAATGCACAGAAGGAAAAGTGGGCAATGAATGAGCTGATTGCCATGTGTGTTCAAGAAGAGGAAAGGCTGAAGTCTGAAAAGCTTGATTTTGCTCACCTTATTGCTGCTGGTCCAACAAAGAAGAGGTTCAAAAATAATGGTAAAGGTAAAAGGAAAGTCGATTCGGCAATTCCAGTGGATAAATCAAAGATATTTGGTACGAAACCCGTGCAAGCTCCTAAGTGTCATTTCTGTAAGAAAAATGGACACATAAGGAAAGATTGTGCGGGATTGAAAGCTTGGCTCGCTAAAAAGGGTAATGATTTTTCCTTTATGATTTATGAATCCTCCTTAGTTGATGTTCCTTCAAATACATGGTGGGTTAACACAGGCGCTACTGTATAGATAACTACTTCTTTGTAGGGATTCCTTCCCGTGAGGAGGCTCCAAAGGGGTGAACGAGTTCTCAAAGTGGCCAATGGGGTGGAGGTTGAAGTTGAGGCCATAGGAACTCTTCGTTTGGTTTTGAAGAGTGGTTTCATTCTCCACTTATATGGCACTGTTTATGTTCCCAATATGAGACGGAATTTAATTTCTGTATCAAAACTCGACGCTTATGATTTTACGTTTAAGTTTGGAAATAAAGGATTTAAACTTTATCATAAATCTCAAGTTATTGGCTTTGGCACTTTGGAGGATAACCTCTATAAATTATGTTTGGATGTTTCATTTTCTGAATTCTTAACGTCCATGAATGTGTGTGATGTCACCCCTAAATATGGAATTAAGAGAAATCTAGTGAATGAGAATTCATCAAAATTGTGGCACCATCATCTAGGCCACATTTCTAGGGAAAGAATACAACGTCTTATAAAGGATAACGTTCTACATTCACTGGATTTCTCTGATTTTGATCACTGTGTTGAATGTATTAAAGGAAAATATGTAAAAGGAAGTAAAAAAGGAGCCATTCGTAGTACAGGACTTTTGCAAGTAATCCACACTGACATTTGTGGACCTTTCCCTACTCCGAGCATAGGTGGGTATAAATCATTCATTACGTTTATTGATGATTTTTCCCGCTATGGTTATGTGTACCCGATTCATGAAAAGTTTGAATCACTAGATAAATTTAAAATTTTTAAGGTTGAAGTTGAAAATCAACTTAACCTGAAAATTAAAGTGGTAAGATCAGATAGAGGAGGAGAATATTATGGTAGATACTCCGATAGGCCGCAACCTAGGTCCATTTGCTATATTTCTACAGGAAAATGACATCATCGCCCAGTATACAATGCCGGGTGATCCCCAGCAAAATGGTGTAGCTGAGAGACGAAATCGTACCCTTATGGATATGGTATGGAGTATGATATGCAATTCGAATTTGCCTGAATCGTTGTGGATTGAGGCATTAAAACCTGCCACACACATTTTAAATTGGGTTCCCAGCAAGTCTGTTCCTAACACCCCTTATGAGTTACGGACAGGCAGGAAACCCAGTTTAAGATATTTTCGAGTATGGGGTTGCCCGGCTGAAGCTAAAATTTTCAATCCACAAGTTAAGAAACTAGATCCGAAAACCATTAGTTGTTTTTTCGTTGGCTATCCAGAGAGATCAAAAGGTTTCCGTTTTTATTGTCCCTCGCATGCCACTAAATTTGTTGAGACAAGACAGGCTAAATTTTTAGAGTATGGCAACTCCAGTGGGAGTAGTGAATATACAAAGACAAACTTAGAGGAGAATCGGGTTTATGTTCCTGTCCCGATAATCCAAGAAGTTGTGGTTCCCACATCTCATACCATGAATGTTGGAACAACTAATCCACTACCTAATGATGAGCCTCACATTAATGAATCCCCTCCGATACCTGAAGAACCTTTACGAAGATCACAAAGGGAAAGGAGAGCTGCTATACCTAATGATTATGTCGTGAACTTGAATAAGGAGGGAACCGAGATGGGGAAGGGGAATGATCCCAATTTCTTCAATGAAGCCATAATGAGTGACCACTCATCTAAGTGGCTTGAAGCCATGAATGAAGAGATGAAGTCTATGGAACATAATGATGTTTGGGAACTAGTTGAGTTACCTAATGGGGTTAAGCCTGTTGGTTGTGAATGGGTTTATAAGACCAAATTTGACTCTAAGGGAAATGCCGATAGGTACAAAGCCAGACTAGTTGCAAAGGGGTTTAATCAGAAGAAGGGGATTGACTATAACGATACTTTCTCTCCAGTTTCAATAAAAGATTCAATGAGGATTGTTATGGCCTTGGTGGCTCATTATGATTTAGAGCTACACCAAATGGATGTAAAGACAACATTTCTTAATGGTGACTTGCATAAAAATGTTTATATGACACAACCATAAGGTTTTGTTGTTAAAGGCAAGGAACACATGGGATGTCGACTAAAGAAATCCATATATGGTTTAAAGCAAACCTCTAGACAGCGGTATCTTAAATTTGATGAGGTGATTATAAAATATGGTTTCAAAGAAAATGTTAAAGACCAATGCATATACTTTAAGGTTTGGGGGAGCAAGTTTACCATTCTAATTCTATATGTTGATGACATACTGCCAGCCAGTAGTGGCTTGGACATGTTGTATGAGACTAAATGTTTCCTGTCAAAGAATTTTGACATGAAGGATCTTGGTGAAGCCTCTTATGTCATAGGTATTGAAATTCACCGAGACAGGTCTCATGGGATGTTAGGGCTATCCCAAAGAGCATATATTGACAAAGTGCTCAGACGATACAACATGCACAACTACTCTCCTACACCTGCCCCTATCGTCAAGGGTGACAAATTTGGTACGTTTCAGTGTCCTAAAAACCACACGGACCGTGATCAGATGGAGCAGATTCCCTTTGCCTCGGTAGTTGGGAGCCTTATGTATGCTCAAGTTTGTACACGTCCTGATTTAGCTTTTGTGGTTTGGTATGCTCGGTTGATACCAAGCAAATCCTAGTATGGATCACTGGAAAGCAGCCAAAAAAGTTTTACGTTACTTACAAGGTACTAAGGACTATATGCTCACTTATAAGAAAATAGATAACCTTGAAGTTATTGGTTATTCTGATTCTGATTTTGCGGGGTGCATTGACACCAGAAAATCCACATTGGGTTATATCTTTATGCTTGTAGGAGAAGCGATTTCGTGGAAGAGTGCTAAGCAGCATTTAACGGCCTCTTCCACTATGCAAGCAGAATTTGTTGCCTGCTATGAGGCTACCGGTCAAGCAACTTGGCTAAAGAGTTTTAGCCCGGGACTTAAAGTGGTGGATAGCATTTCAAAGCCACTCACTTTGTTCTGTGATAATGAGGCTGCAGTTTTCTTCTCCAAGAACAACAAATCCAGTGGTGCATCAAAGCACATTGATATCAAGTATCTTGTCGTTAGAGAGAGAATTCAGGATCGAACCATTGTTGTTCAACACATTAACACGAAGGCTGTGTTAGCTGATTCCCTTACGTAAGGCTTACCACCCAATCTCTTCAAGGAGCATGTTATCAGCATGGGTTTGGTTCATGGCTTTTAATTTTGGGTGATTGTGTTGGAAACAATAAATTTGAGATCTCAATTATGACATTGATTCTGGCTTATGTAATGGATAGTTTGCTTTTCGCTAATATTGTGCGCACAGAAATTCATAAGTAAACAATTAAGGTTGGACCTTATGAATGAGTTTAATTATTACCGCTTATGTAAACTCAAATTTCATAAATATTATGTTTGGTGGAGATCCATGTTGGGAAGAGTGCTAATGCTATAATTGATGGGGATCAAGTGATAATTGATAATCACTATGATTACATCAGTTTGGTTTAGTGCTTCTAATTGAACCGGGTCTAGTTTAATGGATATTGTTTTAATCGTGAGTGTTATGTTAAAATTTGGAATAGCCTTTCGACCAAGTGGGAGAATGTTAGACCAACGTCTAATCCTAATTGGTCTTTGGGCTATCTCAGATCTTAGATGTACGAAATATTGGCCAAATATTTATTTCCGGTCATGGTAATTTTAATGAGACCGTTGCAATATCATTCAAGGGCAGTTTTGTCAAAACAACATAATATGGAATCCTAAGGGTTTCAGTTTTTGATGGGAAGACGAAACCCTTCATGTTCTCGTTGGGAGTTTTGGTCCCAGTTGTCGTCTCTTCGTTTTTGGCTCTTCATATATTCTCTTAACTCAAGAGAAAACACACCCGAAAATCCATCCTTACGATTTGGGACAGACAACTGAAAACCAGCACTCTGTCAAAAGCTCTGCATCAACATGTCTGCCCTAAACAACTGTGAGTTTACTATTTGATTTATCGTTCTTATATTATGCAAATTTACGATCCGCAGATTGTGTTCTTGATGTTCTACCGAACACCTAAATCTATCATCGTTATCTATTAAATATAGTAAGTCATTTATCCTCTTCTGAGTTTGATCATTGTGGGTTTCTTTCACGGTGAGACCTCGTACTTCATGTGCATTCGAGAATGAATTTTACTTGAAATCCTTTACCATGGCATTTGATGCTACAAAAGGAAAAAAAATCAATGACAACTCGCATGTAACACTCTAAAATGAAAACTAGTAATGATTTTAACCTAAAAAGGAAAAAAATTAAATTAATCGGACATTTAATCGAATATATGGCGGGTTTGAGGTATCAAACTTGAAGTGAATCACTTATGGAATTTTACTCGAAGTCCTTCCACCAAGAACTTGCAGTATATGGGGGAAAAATCAATATACTGTTTTGACCATCAAATAACTAACAAAAAATGAAAGCAAATAAGTTTTGAAACAATAAGACACGATACTATTTTTTCTTTTTGCCTAATATATACTAAAAGCTTTTAAACTTTGATTTTATTAATTTTTTTCATGTTAATTTTATTTATGTATTATACAATTAGAAGCATGATTTTTTGACTGCTTTCTACTTTTGGGATTGGGTGTTCTTCCTAAAGTTTCAATTTGGCTTTAAGAGGATTTAAGTTTACCTCTATTCACAAATCTTCGACCATCAGTTTAATATATACCTACAAATACCATAGTTCAAAGTCTTAATCAAGGTGATAAAATAAATATACGAAAGATTGCAAATATGAATTTGTTTCATGAAGACATTTCACCAAACATATATTGTGTAGGTTGAAAGGGTTGTGACTTGACATGAATCAAACTTCGCCTTCATATATAGGTCTTTAACAGAAAACAAACATCCCTTATGTTTTAATGAAAATTCAAATGATGTTTATTAAAATAAATAAATAAAAGAGAATGCAAGAAATAGAGGGTGTAAAAAGCCAATAAAGAAAGGTTCTAACCATTATCTTCAGAGATCTAGTGAGGCCGTGTCTCCCCTCATTCTTTTGTTTTCCTAACTTGTCCTTTTTTTTTAGACTCTTCCTCCACAAACATGTCTTTTTAATTTTCCCATAATCTTATGTATATTATTCTTGTAAATTTCCTTTTTTGAGAGGGGAAATGCCTTAGGGCTTGAAAGTTTAGGGTCCATTAGCCCAGAAAATAAATCAATTGGTTTCGGAAAAAAAAAATTTTTTGGTAAAATAAATATATTAACCAACCAAAAGAGAAGAACAAGAGACCGGAGCTAAGCAGAATATAAAAGTACAAACAAGCAGCAAGCCAACAAGGCCACACAAGCAAAAGCCAATACAAAACAAATAATGGAAAGCACCCAAATTCCTCACACTACCAAGGTGTCACTCAAGAGTGCAAGAGAAGAGAAGGACCCAGACTATACAAGAGCCTCCCTCAAACACTAGCTAAACTAGGAGGGAGGTGTAGAGGCCCCATGATCCTTGGAGCCACTGGTTGTTAGTGGAGGGTTGAAACGAACCCCAAGAGCATGCCTTGTCGCACACCAACTGAAGAAGCTGCTTCTGCATAGCCCTCGTATTAATAGCTTTGTGCTGAAAGATAGAATCATTTCTCATCATCCAAAGATGCTCCAAAAGAAAACTGAAGAATTAGGCACCACAAGGTCATACCCGAGAGGCACCCGAGCCACTCAAACGTATATGCTTCCAGTTCCTATTGTTCCGATGAACATTACAAAGCCCAGCCCAAAATTGTGCAAAGTCACTAGAAATGCTATAGTTAAAGAATAGATGATCTTGCGAGTCTAGACACTGACCACAAAAAACACAAACAACCCTAAATATCCGGCCTGTGGATATATGTTTCTAATATATGTTTATCCCACATTTATATGCATATTCTTCTCTACCTCTTTTCCACCTTTGTTCTATTTAGATTCCTATAGGCAAAATAATGATTAAATCTACACAACCAGATTGATGCAAATAAAATATTAAAAGAAAACTAACTACACCAAAGTCCATCAATGTTTGCATTTTCACAAAAGCATAAACGGAAGTCATTTCTTCAAACACTTAAAATGCATAACGTAGAGCATGCCGACTATCATCATGGAACGATGAAGGAAAGGGGATGCAATCTTATTGGAATTGGTAGCAAGAGGAGTTGGATGCATAAAGTTGGTTCATAGAATACATAGTTTGCTGGAACAAAAAAAATAAAAAATAAAATAAAATGAAGCCAGGAAAGCATAGGCTACCAAAAAAATGTAAAATCAAATTGATGAGAATTTCGCAAACCTGGGAATGAAAGTGTTGTATAGTAAGTTTTCAGCAAGTGAATGAAGGGCTCTCAATTACTCCATGAAATAGGTGTTTAGCTATTGATTACGAAGGAGTTGGTGGGGTGTAACAATTAAGGAGTCCAAAGGAAAGAGATTGGGAAAGGAATAGTTAGTGAACGGGAGAAAGAAGGATGGTGTTTACATATTCCATAATTGTTCTTGATGGAGAATGGATGGAAGAGTTGTTAAGAGTCTGAGTGTACTTCATGCACAATGGTTTGGTCTGCCTCATGTAACCATTTAGTTCTCTTTTCATATATTATATAATAGATAAGGTCAGTGGTAGGGCTTTTATACATTATTTGGCCTAAAATATGAAACATGAATTATTATATCTAATTTATTATATTGTCCTTTCAAATTTCGTAATCACTTGTTGCACTTGATGAGATGCTTTACTCCTATTAATTGAGATATTTTTTGAAGCCTTGTTGTACTCGTTTTCTAAATTATGCTTAAAAAGATATTTTCGTCATTTTTTTAAACCGTTAAAATAATATTGTCCTTAAATTACAAGGAATTGAGTCTTTGCACAAATACTTTTTTATGGTGCAAGGATTAATTTTGTACATGTTTTTTTCCTATCAATTTCTTTTGCTTCTAATGTAACTTGTTTCAAAGTTCAGGAATTGTCATGCCGATTCATGTTATTTTCCCAACTTTAGGAGTTATTAATTCGAGTTATTGCATGGCCGGTCTCTTAATGTATGCTCTTGCCCAATACTTTGTATGTTTTTCCTGTTATCCAAACCAGAATACATTTATGTATATCTAATTTTTCAAGATCAAAGATCAAACCGTCTAGATCCAAAAGCTCTTCGAGAATTTTTGACCGAAATAATATGAAAAGAAAGATTTATTTCTATAGTTGTGTCTTTTAATAGTTTTCCCATCGTAGACTTTTTTGCAGTTGCGCATTTCCCGAATACACAATCAAAGTTACATAATTATAATGCGCGATATGGTAACTTAATTCGTAAATGTGTCATTTATTTTTTTTTATAATGAGTGGCGCAATTAGCAAATCTGCTTTGTGTCAAAAAATTGAGTGGCGCATATTGCAAATCCGCTATTAAATTTTTGGGCCAAGTCCCGAACTTTTATGCATCCTAGCTCGAGCAAAAAGGGGGAAAGAAAGAACAGCTCACCTTCAATCTGTGTAAATAATGGGTAGAGATAATTGACTTCAAAACAGAAATCCTCTTCTTCTTCTTGTGAATTCCTCTTCTTCTTCTTGGCTTTAACCTCATAAAATATTCATCTAAAACAGAAATCCAATCTCTCTCTTTGTACCCACCTACTTCTGCCACCCAAATGCCGCTGCCGCCACCGCGAGAGATCCGTTTAGTGAGTTTCTGTATGTGGGTGCTGCGGGGGCGAATTCTTGAGGAGGTGACATCCATGGAAATAACACCACTGATTCGGTGACCATTGTTCTTCTAACGCAAAGGAGGAAGTCAGGGGAGGAGAGTCGCGGTGGAAGGGAGAAAAAAGGAAGAAGAAATGGACTGTGGGTGCGGGTGCGCCTTGGTGGAGGGGAATGCCATAAATTGAGGGGTGCGGTAACATTGGTAACTGATTGTGTAACTAATTGATTGTTAGGGCCATAACAATTTCAACCATTAATGATGAGATTACTTGTATATGAGATTTCTGTGCATTGTAAGTCATTCATTCAAAAAAAGAAATTGAAAAACTCTCTCTAAAAGTGCTTTTTTCAAAAGAAAATCGCACAACTGGGAATATTTTCCCTAGTTGTAACGTTTGGTGTCAGAGAGGACGAAACCTGAAAATTATGAACTGATCAGCCATGGTGGAGGGAACAAGATCGAAGGTACAAGAGACACAAGATGCAAAAATCGGTGAACTATTGGCCAACCAAGCGATATTTCAGAAGGAAAGCAAAAGCACTGATGGAAAGAATTATATTTTGGTGGTAGTAGACAGATACATAAAGAATAGCCATTTTGTTGGGTTGTTCCAACCCGTTTACAGCAGTCGGAATAGCCACCACGTTCTTTGAGAATAACTAGAAGTTACTTGGATTACCTCAGTCCATAGTTTCTAATAGAGACAAGATACTAGTAAGCAAGTTCTGGCAATCTCTTTTAATTGATGGGAACCCAACTCTGCCATAGCTTTACTTATCACTCACAAAGTGCTGGACAAACTGACTGGTTGAATAGATGCTTGGAGCATTATTTGAGATGCTTTGTGGGTATAAGACTAGGAAAATGGATTAAGTGGTTATCCTTGGTAGAATGGTATCACTCATCTAGACAAATATCTCCCTTCCAAGCCTTATATAGCTATTCTCCACCAATGCTACCTTTTCATAAGCAAGAGTTAACTAAAGTTGCATCTATAGACCAATTTGTACAAGCTAGAGCCCATACTACTGGTTTGCTGAAGGAGAACTTAAAAAATGCACAAGCTAGAATGAATCATTTTGCCAATAAAAGTAGGACATAGAGAACTTTTGAAGTTGGGGATGAGGTTTATCTCAAGTTGCAACCATATCGACAAACAAGCCTTTCCTTGTGTTGAAAGATCAAGCTAGGTTCTAAATACTTCGGTAGATCCCGAAGAAAGTGGGATCTGTGGCCTATAAGTTGGCTCTTCCTGCAACCTCCATGGTGCATCCAATTTTCCATGTGTTACTACTCAAGAAAAAATTGGGACCACACAATTTCACTTCGATTACTTTGCCTCCTATAATTGAAGACGGTTAATTCAACATCACTCTAATAGTTATTCTGGATTGCAGGATGGTTAAAAAGAAAAACAAGGCAATGGGATAGGTGCTGAACACATCCCTGCTTATAGACTCTCCTGTCTTCACCAACAAGGAGCTCTTGGACATGTCACCTCTCGCTCCCTATCCTCTTGCACTAGTTGTTCTTTAGCCAGATATATTACTTCTGCTTTCCCACTAGTAGTTCAATTTCTCATGCATGTTTTGATTTAGTTCATTCAGATGTATGGGGTCCTTTCCCTAGAACTTCTCAAAGTGTTTTTAAATATTGATGATTATTCCTATTATACTTGGGTCTATCTCTTGCGTGACCATAGTGATTTCTTGTTTTTTTGTCAAACCTTTATTACGATGATTTTCACCCAATTTCATAAGAAATTCAAGGTTTTCCACTCTGATTCTGGGGGGAAGTATTTATCTTATGCTTGTGGTGCCATTCTTACCGCTCATGGCACTCTTGCCCAATTATCCTGCCCAGGTGTCCCCCCTTAGAATGGTGTTGCTGAGCGCAAACATCGCCATCTTCTTGAGATCACTCGTACCATTTTTCTTGCTTCTCCCTTGCCATCTTATTTTTGGGCTGAAGCACTTGTTACAGCTATTCACCACATAAATCGGTTACCCTCTCAAGTTCTCTCTTCTACCTCGCCATATCAGCGCTTGCACCAGAAATCTTCTTCATTTGATCACCTTCGGATTTTTAGGTGTACTTACTCTTTTAGTCTTCCACATATGGAGCGCACTAAGCTAATAACTCCTTCTATTAGTTGTGCTTTATTGGGTTATTGATGCTATGATCCGGTCGCTCATCGTGTGCGTATTTCCCTTAATCTGAACTTTTGTAAGCACCTTCCCTTCTTTCCCGTGTTTGGCTCTCCTCCCACTCCACCTATACTCTTCATGGATTTTCCCGCTGATATTCACCTCGTCTCTCCCTATTTGTGCCCCGCTTCCTTAGTTTTTTCTCCGCCTATCACTATGTCTATTGGTCTAGCTGATCCACTTGCCCTCGCAAATTCATCCCAACTGATGTCGCATCAGGATCCAACGTGATTGTCATCCCCCAGCCATGTATATAGTCGTTGTTTCTTATTTAGCAGATTTTCAGTCTTTTTTGGATGTAGGTACCTACAAGTTATTGTGAGGCTGTGCGACATACTGACTGGCTCCAAGCTATGGACGTTGAATTATAAGTTCTTCAGAGTACTGGAACATGAGATTTTGTTTCTCTTCCTCCTGGGAAGTCTCTTATTTCATGCCGTCCAATTTACAAGGTCAATACTTGCTCTGATGTTAGTATTGAACACTACGAAGCTTGTTTTATTGCATGGGGTTTTAATCAGGTGTATGGCATCGACCATCATGCTGGTAAAATGTCCTCTATAGATACTCTTCTTGCTGTTGCTTCTATATGGAACTGGCCTTTACATCTTGATGCAAAGAATGCTTTTCTTCACGGGAATATTCTAGAGGACTATGTGTATCCTCCACTAGGTCTTGCCCATTCCATTGGTTAGGTTTTCCATCTTCGACGTGCTTACTAAGGTTTTAAACAGGCTCAACGCATTTAGTTTGACAAGTTCAATCAGGCTGTGTGCCGCTGGTTTTACTCAGAGTGCAACTGATCATGCTATGCTTACTCATATCTTATTTGCTGGTTACACTATTCTCCTCCCTTATGTTGATGATACAAGCACCATCTCCAGAAGTGTTTTTCTATGAAGGATCTTGGTCAGCTTTGGCATTTTCTTGGTCTTGAAGTTGCTTGCAATGCTCATTGTATTCTTCTACCTTAGTAGAAATATACTGTCAATACCTTGCTTGTTCAGCTATGAAGTGATATGAAGATTGCTCTCACTCCTATTGAGCTTCATCAGCAGCTTCGCCCTATTGATGGTGAGCCTTTATCTAATATGACTCGTTGTTGCACCTAGGTTGGTAGTCTCATTTTCCTGACTATCTTTTCGGCTTGATGTTGCCTATGCTGTTCATGTGGCTAGTCAATTTGTTTAGGCTCCTCACACTGCTTATTATGCTGCTATTACTACACTATCTTCGTGGCACTATTACATTTTTGTTACTCTTGCCATCTTCATCTATGCTTGCTTTGCAAGCTTATTCAAATGCAGACCAGGCATTCGATGTCACCAAAGGCAAGTCTATTACGAGATTTTGTGTCTTTATGGGTAATTCCTGTTGAGGTCACAATCCCACATCGGAAAGATTGAAGAATGGAAAGACTCTTGGAGCCTTTAAATGCCCAAAATCTCACATCAAAAAGATAAAAGAATAGAATGGCTCCGAAAGCCTTTAAATAGAGACTTCCTCTTCCATTTTCAAAACACACCAAGAAGAAGCATTCTAGTACTTCTCATGTATTGTTAAATTCCTTTATCCTTTGAGTGAGAAGTAAGCAAGAAGTTACTTGTAAGAGTACTTGTGAGCGAGAATGAGTATATATTACTTTCTTCATATAGTGCAAATCTGCAACAGCTCCTTGGATATAGCCTATTCTAGGTAAATCATGTAAATTTGGTGTCATTTTCTTTATTTATTTTACTGCATTTCATCTCTATTTCATATTTGTTATTGCTTCAATTATTTATTTTGGAGGGCCTTTCCGCAACAATTCGTTTATTGCTTGGTATACCAAGAAACAGCAGATTACGCCTTGTTCCTCTACTGAGTTTGAGTATCATGCCATTGGAGAATATTTGGCTTTGTCACTTGCTTTCTGATTTAGGGATCGTCTTGACTCAACTCAATCCCCTCTCCTGTGATAACAATAGTGCAATTCATATTGTGGCTAGTCCGGTGTTTCATGAGTATAAGAAACATATAGAGATTAACTGCCATATTACTCGTCATCATCTTTTGGTAGGCACTATCTCTCTTTCCCACATTGGATCGAGTATCGGCTTTCAAACTTTTTCACTAAGTCTCCTTGTATAGTACTATCCGAAATAATACTAAAAAACAAAAATTCCCAAAATTGGTGTAAGGATCTGAATCTTTCCTAATATAAGTGTTGATTTCGCAATTTTTTATTATAAGACACTTTTTTTTTTTACTTTAAAAAATTGGTCTTCCAATTGACATTTGTGAGACCATTATTTTAGTGTTTCAGTCTCGAAATAGTCAATTACAAGACCATTTTATTTTGTCAGGTCTCACAAATAATAACTGCAAGATCCCTTTTTTTTTTTTGTATATCTCGCAAATTAGATTTGTGAAACCATTTTTGTTAATTCAGTCTTTCAATTATTGTTTGAGAGACTTAAGTTTTTTGAGTTGGTCTCGCAATTCCTATTTGCGAGACTATTAAAAAATTAATTTAAACTCTCAATCTATAATTGCAAGTTTATTATTTAAATACTAACCGCCACAAACCCTAATTTCCTCCATTTCCCCCTGGGTCTTCTTCTTCCCTTCTCCCTCTCTTCTCTAAAGGGCCGCACTCCTCCTCCGTTGACGAAACCCATTTCCCCCTGCAAAAGCCATTCCTCCACTTCTCCATTTCTCCCTCAATTCCTTGCCCCTCCATTCTATTGTAGGACCGAACCGTAGCGTCTCCCTTCTCTCAACAAAATCTATTTCCCCCTTACAAAATAAATTCCTCCACTTTTCCGTTTCTTCCTCCACTCCTTCGCCCCTCCATAGCCGCCACTTAAGAGGCATGTTTTCCCTTCTTTTTTTTTGCCGCATATATAGTAATTTCTTTATTTGTATTGATTTTCAGTTATATGTTGAATGCATAGTAAATTATGGATTTTGTATGATTTTAGTGCATTTAGTGTAAATTAGAACTAGAGGTGGTAGCCGTGTCGTTGATTTGTGTTCATTTGTGACTATTATACCTGTGAGATGTGTTATATTTAGGGAAAACTCTGTCCAATTTGTTTTGTGTTTGACTTGATTTATATTTCAGTTGCTATGACATGTCCACTGTGACAAATGGATTAGAGAATACTGGTGGATTTATAGATCCATCACTGTTGACCTTGTAGAGTATGCATAGGTTTTCTACCGTCTGGACGGGGACGATGATATGCGACTGCTAGTTTGGTGCAGTGATGTCCTTCTATGGAAAGATATTGTAATACCTCCATGATGTTTACAGATAATCATTGATGCTAGATTCTATGGCATTTATCGTCTAACGTATATAAGGATTGATCATGTGTTGATTACGGCCTTGGTGGAATGTTGGCGTCAGGAGACGCACACATTTCATCTCACCGTTAGTGAGGCGACTGTGACGTTGCAAGATGTCCAAGTGCTATTGGGGCTTCCCAAGGATGGGGAGGCCATTGTGCTCGGTCGGCAGGGCACTGCACTTGCAAGTATATGAGGTTCCTTGGAAACTTGTTTGCTCGGCTACGAGATGCATCCTGCTGACATAAAGTCTGGTTTACAGGTGAAAATGAGTTGGTTTAGGGATAGGCTCATACCGGTGGTCCCCAATGATGTGTCAACTGAGACATATGCATGCTACGCCCATGTATACATTACGATGATGTGCAGTGATACATTATTCTTAGACAAGTTTAGCTCCCGCATCAAACTACAGTTCTTACCCTTTCTTAAGCACTTGTCGAGCATTAATGGTTATAGTTGGGGGGGAGCCGTACTCACAGCGTTATATAGTTCTTTGTGTGTAGCATGTCACAGGGGTAAGCAGTTCGTTAGTGGGCTACGATTTTACTCCAGGTATTCTCCATATATAGATGTTGTTTGTAATATTAATATGTTTTTTTGTACTCAACGTTTATATGTGTTGACATTGATTGAATTGTGTTATGGATTGCAGTTGTGGGCGTGGGAGTGACTAGTTCGATTATGGCCTACTATTTGTGTTCCACGGGCCGGGCGGTCAGGAGTTTAGAAGGTTTTCACCACAGCCGCGAGGCGTGAGATAGTTTTTTTTATTAATATTTTTTCAATCATGCCTTGAAAATAAATGCATCTATCTGTTTTTATTTTCGAACTAGGTGGGTATGCCGCTAGAACCTAGAGACCACTGCCATGCATATACACCCAGTGTATCTGTTCTGGCTTGACACGATGAAGGACAAGGATTTCGAGTGGCAGCCATATGATCTATTGGGCTCCCTGAGTACTACGTATATGGAGTACCCTACAAAATGAGTCGCACTCTAGTCCTATGCCTCGATATTGTGGAGTGGCACCAACCCAATTGGGTGCTATGATAGTTCGGTTTCCATTAGCTGATCCTGACAGAGGTGGACTTGGACTTTGGAGGCTTGCTCCATCACACACTTCATGGATGTGCTAGCATGAATTGGTGATCTGTGTGGGCACCATACATAGATGTGTGGGGAAACACTGACATCATCGGCCTACACCTTCTATAATTTAATTCATCATATGTTGTGCTAACACATTGATGCCTTATTTTTGTCAACCATCCTATGACGCGCCGACTGCTGATCTACCTGCATACCGGCCACGCCTATGTAACGCATCATTTTCCTATGAGTCCCACCCTTTGCTCGATTTGACATTCGACCCTGTGATCTCGATGTTTATGACACCTAACCTTTACACCTCCTTGATGACATAGGTCGACCCACCCTGGGCAATCACAGGATTCACATCGAGGAGAATAGGTTTCAGTTCAAGCAGCAGCGGCTTTACTCCATTTGCATCATCTCCAGGCGACGATGAGATGGACGGCTTGCACACAAAAACCCTAATTCTTCTGCTTCCTTTAGTGTGCTCTCATGGGAATGGCAACAAAAACCCTAAGGATTTGTTAGAATTTGTATGATGATTTGTATTATTGCCGGTGAATGTTTAACAAGCAAGTCACAACTAGCATTTAACTGAATTTCAAAAATTTTTATTTAGGCCATGAAATAATGAATTGCGAGAATGGATTTTGCCAAATGTGCAAACTTAGTTTTACATTAGTAAATTATGTGACCAACATTTATATTAAAAAAAATTAGACCCACATACTTACTTTGGAATTTTTTTTATAGTATTATTACGAGATTTTTTTCTTTTATAATTCCAAAAGTTGCTTAACGACTGTGAAACTTGAACGGGAAACAAGGAAAAGGACAGGAGGTAGGCAGGGGTCCACAAGTACCAGCGTTTGCATGGGGAAAAAAACAACGAAACCCCCGAGAAATTTAAAACTTCTTTTTTATCGTTGAGACGATAGCTGCTAGCTTCAGATCTCGCATCTTGGCCCTCTCGGACGATGCGTCCCTCACGTGGTATCGTGTCATGTGCTTTGCTCGCCTGGACGAGGGGAGTAGGAGATAAGGAAAAATAGAAAAAAAACGAGAAAACCCAAAGAAAATTACTTGGCCCTCTCTCTCTCTCTCTCCATATCCTGTCTTTTTGGGTAGGCTCTATATTCTTTAATGCAATAGCAGACGGAGTAAAAAGACGACCAACTTTTACACGAAAACTTGTGTATATTTTACTGTATTCTCCCCGTAAGATTACAATAATTTTTGTTCAATAAAATGAACCTTTTCCATCCCCTGACGGTGCTCCATTTAATAACATGACACCAATCTCGATCCATTCTCTCTCTCTCTCTCTCGCTCTCGGGGCCGCAATCCGAACGCCGACCGGCCGGTCCTGTAGTCAAACATTTAAGGCCAAAAACTAAAAGGGAAAAGGCGGAAAAGAACAAATATAAAATTCAAGAGGAAAAAGCTGACGAATATGATGCAGTCGATAGCAAAATGTCAAACGCTATGCTGCACTCTGGGGAACTGGGTTTGACAGCTGCTCTCCTGCCAACCCCACCTATGTTTGTTTCCTCGGATTATCCTATCCCACAATGGAATAATTACACGTAAGAGAATATGGCTAATCCGACGAGTGAATAGAATAGAGAATACCTCTCTAGGATTATCTATTTAAAGCAGCCGGTTATCTATATATATATATATATATTTATCTCATATGAAATTACCCTTTTGTTATTGCTTGTGTTCCGCGCCTATTATTTAAGGTAAGCAATGCTAGCTTACGAGCAAGTTGTTAGGGCTGTGAGTTTTTTTTTTTTTTTTTTTTAATGTAACATATGTAAGCAAGCAATGAAAATCAGTTAACAAACATTAGCAAACATTTTATCATGTTTACCAGAGTTAATCCATCCAAATTTGGATTCACCTTTAATTGAACTGCAAGACGTTTCAACTTTTGTGTGGATGATCTCATCAACTAAGTAATTAATGAGCCTACAATTCACTGACTCACGCACAGGCGCGACTCCCTCGATTCCTCCACTGTGCTTTTTTCTTTTTTTTCCCCCTTGAGCACCGCCATTAACTCCCCATCCGTCGAGCTTTCTGCTTTGGTTTTTCTTTGCGTTATTTTGTCAATCTGAATGTAGTCGGCTTCTGGGTGGGTTGTGAAAAAGAATACCGGAAGCATCCAAAAACAAGCTATGCCATCAGCGCATATAATATACAAGGGGAGAGAGAGAGAGAGAGAGGAATCCCAAAGGCTCCTGTCCCAATCCTCAGACCGTTATCTGCTTGGATGTCCAGTCCCCGTTCCGAGATTTTAATCTCATGCTCACTTCTGCTGTTGCTCCGTAATATAATATCTTTCCAATCAGTTAATTCCCCTATGAACTGCGACAACCTGCAGACGGCTTCTTCCTATTTCATTCTTCATCTCCGTTTGAAGAGGTCATGGCTGAATCTGCAGGTTTCGCCGGTGACACCGCCGGAGATGCTGTTGCAAGTGGCAACTGTAGCGACAGTACCGAAGAGAGCTTGTGGTTGAGCACCGAGGATATCAATGCCGTCCCCCCGCCTCAACCCCAACCCCAACCCCACTTGACGTCTTTTGAGACTCATCATGCCCACCAACAGGAGGCGCCATCGCCAGGAAAATTGGCAAGAAAGAGGGGGGCTAATGAAATAGATCAAATACTTCAGGGTTCGAGTAACATAGAATACCAATCCAGCCATAGATTTCCTCGTCGAATCGCGGCTGCATCGAGCCCTAATCTCCAGTCTAATTGCTCATCAAGTTTGGGCTTACCAGTGATTCAATATGATGATAGGATAATTGCTGGGCGAGACGAAGATGAAAGCAATGACAGAGCCGGCATCAGTAGTAGCAGGATTCCTAACCCCAACGACTCCACTTTGCTTCAAACTTCTTCCACCAGGTCGAACTACGTGATGACGTCAGGCGGGTCAGGGACGTTTTGTTGCGTGGCTAATAATAATACTACTCTCACAACAAACATTACTGACCGCCTCTCGGCAGCACCCCATCACCATCATTATCTTCAAGAACCTCCTCTTCTTCATAAAGAAACTCAATCCCAGGCCCCCGCCGTGTGTGGGTTCTCCGGCCTACCCTTGTTTCCACCGGATAAACAGCGAAACTGCAGCGCGAATAACGTTGCAGCTGCTGCTGCTACTTGCGCTACCAATTTAAGTTCTCCTTTTAACCCGATCCCGATCTCTACCAGCTGCACTAGTACTACTGCTAGTCCTCCTCTCGATTCCGCCAAATTTTCCAATTTGGTTAGTCCTATGGAGAATCAGGATCCCTCGGCAACGGCATGGATTGACAGTGTCATAAAGGACCTCCTGCAGAGCTCTACTAACGTCTCCATTCCTCATATTATCCAGAACGTGAGAGAGATCATCTACCCTTGCAACCCTAACCTGGCCACGCTCCTTGAGTACAGGCTTCGCTCCCTCAACACCCATCAGCAGCTGCCACCGATAACCCCTACTTCTACTACTACTATTACCACCACCTCCACTAGTAACAATAGTCGCCCAAACGAGGAAGGGACCAGAAGGAATCCGATGATGATGGGTTTGCAGTTACAGGGGGCTGGGAACTATAATCACCGGGAACAAGGACTTCATATGCAGCTGGCCAGCTATCATCCCAATTCACAGACTCTAAGCAACGTTGTTCCCCCTTATTCATCCCTTATTTCCGACTTTTCTTTGAATCATCAGTACCCTAACTGGGTACTAACACCACCACCAATTATCACGCCGGATGGGCTTAACACCCAATTACGCTTCCACGAACATCGATCCAGCAGCGCTCCTTCTTCTGTTGCTCCAGTTCTGTCTCTGAAGCAATTGCAGCAGCCACAACAGCCGCCAAGCAGCTCCCCTCCCAGCGCAGCAGACACGGCTGAGCGGTCCGTGTCAAAAAAAGAGGAGGCGCTGTCGGCATCAGTAATAGCACCACAGCCGACGACCGCCACAGCAACAGCAGGAGGAGAAGGAATCCTCATAGGAACCAGCAGAGAGAAGAATAAAGAAGAAATACGACAGCAGAAGAGAGACGAAGAAGGGCTGCATCTTCTGACCTTACTCCTGCAGTGCGCGGAGGCTGTGTCGGCCAACAATTTCGAGGAAGCAAACCGGATGCTGCTTGAGATCTCGGAACTGTCCACGCCCTTCGGAACATCCGCACAGCGAGTGGCAGCCTACTTCTCGGAGGCGATGTCGTCAAGGCTAGTGAGCTCATGCTTGGGCATGTACGCGTCCCTCCCGTCGGTGCCGCACAGCCAGAAGATTGTTTCAGCCTTCCAGGTGTTTAACGGCATCAGTCCGTTGGTGAAGTTCTCTCATTTCACGGCTAATCAGGCCATTCAAGAAGCCTTTGAGAGGGAGGAGAGGGTGCACATAATAGATCTGGACATAATGCAGGGTCTGCAGTGGCCGGGCCTCTTTCACATTCTCGCATCTCGTCCCGGGGGCCCCCCCTTCGTTCGCCTTACGGGTCTCGGCACCTCCGTGGAGGCTCTGGAAGCCACCGGCAAGCGCTTGTCTGATTTCGCCCACAAGCTCGGTCTTCCCTTCGAGTTCTTCCCAGTTGCCGAGAAAGTGGGGAATTTGGGCCCGGAGAGGCTCAACTTGTGCAAGAGGGAAGCTGTGGCCGTCCACTGGTTGCAACATTCCCTCTACGACATCACCGGCTCAGACACGAATACACTTTGGCTCTTGCACAGGTAAATTTCATTTCTTTTCATTTTATCAGTTATCATGTCTTGATCCACAATAAAAAGTGAGCCGCACAAGTCCTTTTCGATCTGAAAATGCCTTTCTCTTATCCCATTTGTAATCCCAATCCACAAACTCTCAACATGTCCGGCCTTTTGTTCCAGAGAAAATGCTTTTGTAGTTACCTAGCTAAAGAAAAGAGAGAACGCTTTATTGCAAAAGAAGGGTGGAAAGTGTAGTAATGTTCCCTCTTTCTAATTCCTCTTAAGGTGGCCAGCGATTCAGCAGAGGCGTTCTTTTACTTTTTCCCGCTTTTATGCTGCAGCAGCATAACGTAGGAAAGAGGCAGGCCAGCTAATTGTAATCAATTTCTTTTTGTTTTCTTTCCTCATTCATTATTTTGTGTTATTTATCTCATGATTACAGCATAACGCAGGAAAGAGGCTGGCTAGCTAATTGTAATCAATTCCTTTTTGTTTTCTTTCCTCATTCATTATTTTGTGTTATTTATCTCATGATTACTTACATGATCTAGTGTGTATGTGCATGTGTGGCTGGAATTGGTTGGGTCCCCGTGGGGGAATCGGGAATATTATCAGATTGGCACCAAAAGTGGTGACGGTAGTTGAGCAGGATTTGAGCCACGCGGGTTCATTCTTGGGAAGGTTTGTGGAGGCGATACATTACTACTCAGCGCTGTTCGACTCACTGGGAGCGAGCTACGGGGAGGAGAGTGAGGAGAGGCACGTGGTGGAGCAGCAGCTGTTGTCAAGGGAGATCAGGAATGTGCTGGCAGTGGGCGGACCTTCGAGGAGTGGGGAGGTGAAGTTCCACAACTGGAGGGAAAAGCTTCAGCAGTCTGGCTTTAGAGGCATCTCTCTTGCTGGCAATGCCGCCACGCAGGCCACCCTCCTCCTTGGTATGTTCCCTTCCCACGGTTACACTCTGGTTGAGGACAACGGCGCCCTCAAGCTTGGCTGGAAAGACCTCTGCTTGCTCACTGCTTCCGCTTGGAGGCCCTTTCCTCTTACTACTTCCACACCCCTTCACTATCACTGATCATTATTCCCCCTCCCCCTTCTTGTTTTTTCGGTTACACTAGTATCAAGGAAGCAGCTACCACATTTTTCACTTTAAAATGTTAAATTCAATGTTGTTGGCAGCAATGCAAAGCTCTCATTCCACTCTTGGCCAATTTGGATCCATCCGCTGAAATTTTCTCTAATGTATCTATTGTCAAATTTTTATAGTGTTCACTTCGGGAGTGGGCTTCACCTGTGTTGCCTCAAGGAAAATTTTTTTAGCCCTCATGCTCATCTGATTCCGCATGGATGGCATAAGGCAACTCTTTTTGGTCCTCATGGCCACCTGATTCCGCATGGATAGCATTGAGAGTTTGCCTTTCTAAAAACGTAGTATTTCCATAATTAAGATGAAGGGAAGTTTTTTAAGGTTGATTTACGATTCAGTTTAGTACTTTAAACTAGTGGAGGCCATACAAAATACTATTATTGCAATAACCACTACCCCGTTCATTTATTGGCTCCCACATAGCACGTGGAAGATGGATGTTGAACCCACTTATCTTGACCGATCATCTGGCACAATGATGCCGTGAAGATCATATACGGAGTTGTAGAGGAGGACGACAGTAGTAGGAGCATTCCAGATTCAGAATGGGAGAACTGAAAGTAGTGCTTGATCGACACCTAGAGGGGTGAATAGGTGTATCTGCATAAATAACGCTTAAAAATAAAACTTTAATCTCATAAAGAATGCAAGCAATAAGGTCCAGAAAAAAATAGTTTACCGATATTGCAAACTATTGAAAGTGTAGAAAAGTAAAAAGATAGATTTATAGAGTTCGCTCAATCATCGGTTACTTCTCTCTTGCAATAATAACTACTCGCTACTATTGAGTCATCCACTATTTGTCAAAAATTGATGACCACTGTACAAAAAACTTAGCTCGCAAGTTAACCCTTTTATCTCCAAGGCCAAGAGGTCAAGAAAGCCTTTACAATCAATTCGACTTCCAAGTTGATTCCTTTTTATCTCCAAGTGTCAGTTACATATCAAGGTATAGAGCATAGATTTGATAACAAAGATTAAAAGACAAGTACTTGTTTAGATAAAAATAATTAGGCCCAGCAAAAGAACAATCTCACCAGCATAGGAACGAGACTTTTGCATATCAATCAAAAACTAGTTCTCATTGAGAAAATTCATGAATAAGTTGAGCTTGGTCGAAAGAGAATTTTGCTAAAAGTCTTTTAATTTGTGCAAGGCTAGAGAAAACAGTGTGTCTCAAATGGTTGGATAAGATACATATATCTTTCCTTCCAACGGTTACTTGCCAAGAAAAGATATTGAGAAAATATTTTCAATATAAAAGCCCTTGATTTTTGGGACAAGGAAATTTGATGAAATATTGAAAGTTTTAGAAAGGTTGTGAGCTTCAAATATGTTTAGAAAAGCTGCTTCGAATATAACATATAATTGTAGCATAAGGCTCACAAATTTACCTGTAAAAAATGGAAATATTCTCTTGCCCTTGATTTGCTCCAACGGCTCTTTTGGCCTAAAATATTCTTTTGAAATGATCTTCATTGTATATCCAATAATCTCACGGAATGCTTTTTCCAAAGATCAATCTCTCTGTGACACAACTGTAGTATTTTTTTGTACAAATATCTTGCAAAATAATTTTCAAACTAGATTCTTTCTAATAAACTAGCTAATAGTATGGAACAAAGTTTGACTGCATGCAAACTACCAATTATGTCATGCAACAGAGTTTCACAGCTTCAAAACATATGCAAACTATATATCAAAGTGCCGAAAAACTCTCCCTTTTGATGATGTCAAGCAACTCTGCAAACTTGGATGAAGTATGGTTTCCCCTGGGACAGAGCAAATAAACACAATTTACAAAATATCAAACTCTGTAAGATAGAGCATAGCTTCCCCTCAATTAGAGCATATATAAAAACATACTTAATATAAACTAGGAAAGAACAACAAAAGACGAGATTAAAAACCCATGGCACATTAGCAGCTTAGCAATTTAGCAGTAGAAAATAGAAGACCAACAACAATAACAAAAGACTGGCAACTAGCAGTAATAATAGATCCAGATTTTCCCCCTTGTTTGGCATTAGCAAAAAGAATCAAATATCTCAAGAATGGCCAATTGGGCTTCAAGTGCATTGAACTTACAGTCAAGATAAGCTTTGATATTTTGTTCAGACTTAGTAATGAGGGATTAAATGTCTGCTAGAGTGATAAAGCTAGAGAGGGCTGCTAAGTCATGTGGGGTAGTTAAAGGAGTAGGTCGATCTTGAGAGCAAAGTGGTTCAAAGAAGCCGGGATGAAAAAGAATCCGTTCGAGTCCACTGTAAGCTTAACTAAGATCAAACCCCTCATTTTCAAAAATATAGGTGAGCAGACTCACATAGGGGATATGTTTATGAACTCATTGGGAGCAATCAACGAGCTTTGTAAGAATCAGATTGGCTAAATTAAGGCTTTTCTTCTCCTTTAGATGAGCAATGACGGAGACATCCATGAAGTTTATTTTTATTCTCAGGATATATTACAATGGAATAATGTGGAAGATTTTATAGGATATTATTGTAAGTCTATTTCTCAAAATATTGGATAGATCTTCATGTTGCTTAAAATCAAATATTTTATTCCTTTTAACGGTTTGATTTTTCAAAATTCGAAAACTTTCTTTAAGTGTTTATTCTTGAAAAACAGCTTTGGAAAGTTTTAGAGAAAGAATATTTTCTGGAATATAGCCTTGACCGAATTTGAATTTGAATAACTTCCTTGATTCACATATTTGATTGAAATATTTTACACGAATTTTATCTTGGAAGATTTCATTCAAATGGCTATATACATTTTTTTTCTCTATATAAAAGACAACAGCACTGTTTTGAATATAACAAGAACATATGCAAGAACTGTTTTTCTTTCTACAAGTGTTCAAACACTCTTTTCATGTTCAAACATCTATACATTTGAAAAGAGATTTCTGCTTGGTGCTGCATTTGATTTCCTGCTGACTTTGATTTCAAAGGGCTGTAAGTCTTATTTACTATAGGAATTGTGTGTGATTTGAATTTCTTAAATCTAATTTTCATACTTGACTTTTTTAGAAACGTTTGAACTGATTGAATTATTCTGTTTTCTGAGAAGTCGTTTTACAATTGTTTGAAAAGGATTTTTTTGAGCAACTTGAATATCTGTTATCTTTTGCTGAGACTATCCAATACTTTGAGAAGTTGACAGTAGTTCCATTTGTATTTGGGTAGGTTCAAACACAGCTTGACAAATTGGTCAAGGCTGGTGTCTTAGGAGGTTATTTATTCACTTTCTTGCCTTATAAGAAGAAAGGTTTTAGGCGTGTTTGCCACTTTCTAGCCTTAGAAGAAGAAAGGGGTGTTTTGTAAGGGTTATATGTTCTTGAGCCTGTAAAAGGAACTTGATTATAGTGTGATCCCAGGGCAGCAGTGGGCTATGTTTGGCAGAGTGGATGTAGCTTCAAATTGAAGTGAACCCCTATAAATCCTATGTTTCTTATTCTTTCTGCTCTGTTTAGATTGTCTGTTATTTCCTGTTCCAATTCATTTACAGTTATCAAGTAGTTCAAGCAAGGGTGTTTAAACCAGTGTTCAAACCCCTTCTCAAACCTTTGTTTAAACCAGTGTTTGAACTAACTAACTGTTTGAACTGCACTGTTAATATTTAAATTGTTATTTTCCGCATCTAACCTTGGGTGATTGCAAGAGGATTTTTCGAAAAGCATCCTATTCATCCTCCCTCTAGGCTGCTCAATAGTATAGTCCTAGGATGTCATATGCCAAAAGAACCTTAAAACTAGTCTAGGGCACATAGGTCTTGGGGTACACAGTAAATCCACCCATCCTTGAAACTAGAAGTCATACAACGATTCTAGAGCAACAAATTTATCAAATGTGGGTTTTATTGAAAAATCGACCCACCAACAGGCTAGGTCACATGAAAAATTTGGCGATTCAAATAGAGGTGATTACGGAGCAACGGACTTACCTTTTTCATCGGACCTAGATGGGGATGGTGATGGAATAGAAATGGATTCACCTTTCTTTATCAGAGGAGGAATGCGGTGGAGCAGCATTCTTTCAAGCGTAGGATTAGCACCGACTTTGTGGGGGGTGACAAATTTAGTGTTAGCAGTGGGAGTTGGAGGTACCTAAGAGTCGAGACTAGCAGTGGGCATTGTTCCAGCAGGGGTCGCATTTGACGAAGTTGTAGCAGAAGGAATAGATGTGTGGATTGCACACTTCGATCTTGAAAAGCATAGAACATCTTCATCGGAGAGATTTACTTGCTCCCCTGATTTCCCTTTGAACTTGTGGACGAGTGTGAACCATTTTGGGATGTTTTCTTGTAGCTATGGATTGGTTACGGGTTTTAGGAAATTAGTTTTGGAAACAGAGAAGAAAGATCAGAGAGCAAGTTTGAAACTAGGGTTAGAAAGAGTAAAGTATGAAAAAGGAAACAAGAAATACCCTTTTTTAAAACCGCAACATTAAAAAATAGTTTGCAAAATACTTTGCAAGGTAAATAAAAGCTTGGAACACAAAAACAAAGTTTGCAATACTAAACAAATAGTTTACAAGATAGAACAAATAGTTCACAAGATTGAACAAAAGTTTGCAAATTAGTTTAGAAAAGTAGTAAACGTTTGAAAAACGTCGAGATTTGATTGATAACAAATTCAACATATGGATGAACTAAAATCACAAAAGTTATCAACGAAAACACACCTAATCACTATAGCAAGTTTAGTCTCTTGATAAAATCTACTCAAGCTATAATGAGTGTCTAACAGAGAATGATTTTATTAAGAATTTTAAGAGTGATCAAGGAGAGAACAAATACCTATTTACCTTCGAATTCTATAGAAGGTTTCGAGTGGAAGAGGTTTAGTGAAAATATTTGCTAGCTATTTATCTGTTGAGATAAACTTTAAGACTATGTATCCCTTTTCCCAGTGATCCCTTAGAAAATGATGGCATATATCAATATGCTTAATCCTCAAGTGAAGCACAGGATTTTTGCTGAGATAAATGGCACTAGAATTGTCAAATAGGATTACTATATCTCTGAATTGTAAGCCATAATCGTACAAGGTATATGTAACACCTTGAACTATGGCCATACCACAGGGCAAATCTTCACCCAAAAGGGTTAGTCGAGAAGGTACTCTTGGGATAATAAACTTGAACTTAAATATCATACTCATAACACCCGCACTGTCCGATATGAGATTGAGGTATCACAATATCCCCCCACTTAAATATTTGACGTCCTCGTCGCAATATATCACAGTCAGTTTCATCATAAACACATCATCAAGTGATATGGACTCAAGAGGTGGTCCCCGCCTCAAGAGATGGCTCCCATCCTTTATTAGTGTAGCATTTTGCACGTGGCACTTAGTTCCACACAATACTTTATTCCACATTTTTAGCTGGCGTATGCTCTAATACCATTCTGTAACACCCCAAATCACGGTCCCATCATAAGGAATATCCTCACCCAAAAGGGTTAGCCAAGAAGGTACTTTTGGGATCATAGGCTTGAACTTAAATATCATACTCATAATACCTACACTTTCCGATGTGAGAATGGGGTATCATAGCCTGTTTCATTCAAAAAATCTAAGCGCATACAAAACTTGTTGAAATATATCGACCTCTATTGTAGAAATGACTACACTGTTTTGCTTTTTCCAAAACCAACTAACCAACAAATTACCTAAAAATTGACAAGTTCCACTTTTGTTTTTTCTGTCCACTTTACAACTAGCAAAGTTAGCATAAAAAAAAAACAAATAAGATCAAACAGATTTGACTTGGGATACCAAATACTAAAGTTACTTATTCCTTTTTAGGTATTTTAACATCTTTTTAACTACTACAAAAACACACAACATACATTACATCTAGCTTAGATGTAGTTAAGTAGAGTAAATAGCCAATCATACCTCTATAGGTAGTAACGTCTACCTCCTTGCCACTCAAGTCTTGATAAAGTTTAATGCTTGAGCTCATTGGAATAAGGTTTCTTTGCTATTCTCCATATCAAATCTCTTTTAGAACTCTTTTGTTTATTTGCTTTGCTTGATGAAGAAGCTATCTTTGGTTGGCTTGATTTTTAGTCCAAGGAATAAAGTTAGTTCTTCCATCATGCTCATCTCGTATTTCCTGCTCATATTCTTAGCAAACTTTTGGCATAGTTCATGGTTCGTTGAAGCAAAAATAACAACATCAATATATATTTGAACAAGTTTTAAATCCTTTTTATGATATGTGGTAAAAAGAGTAATATTACATTTTTCATTTTCTAAAACTAGAGTTAATTAGAAAACTGGTTAAATTTTCATACCATGCTCCAAGCACTTGTTTAAGTCCCTAAAGGGCCTTAGACAGTTTGTATACATGATCCTTATATTTTTCATGCTCAAAACCAAGAGGTTGTTTCGCATGTACTTCTTCTTTAATCTCACCATTTGAGAAAACACTTTTGACATGCATTTGGTAAAGCTTAAAATCCTTGAAGTATGCAAAAACAAGTAGCATTCTAATAGATTATAATCTGGCCATAAGAGCAAATGTTTCCTTAAAGCCTATTCTTTAATCTGTGTAAAGCCTTGAGCCACCAATCTTGCTTTGTTCCTTACTATGTTACCATCTTCATCCTTTCTATTCTTGAAAACCAATTTCGTGCCAAAAATAGGGCGATCCTTAGGCTTTTTAACCAAAGTTCATACCTCGTTCCTATCAAATTGATTTAACTCTTCTTTCATGGCTTGAATTTAATATTCATCATTTAAAGCTTTGGTTACTTTTCTTGGTTCCAACTTTGAGATAAAGTTATACATAACTGAATGGCTTGAATTTTGAGTAATTCTTTTTGACATATGTCTAATGATGTTATCCTTGGGCATATATTTGTGATCTCTTGCCTTGACATCGGTGTTTGGCCCTTTATCTTGTTGACTAATATTTAGTGATTCCTCACCACCTTCTTTCTTCCTCATCTTGTTTGGAAAATCTACTCACTTTGATTCAAATGATTTAGTGAGTTTACACCAAACTCCTCATCATTTGTCTCAGGTAATGATGTTAGCAGACTTTTATCTAAAACAATAGGTACGCTTTCTTCCATAGTTTTGCTGATCAAATTAAATATTTTGTAAGCTCTACTAGTACTAGAATAACCAAGAAATATACCTTTACTTGACTTCTTGTCAAATTTACCAAGGTTTTCTTTTGTGTCTAGTATGTAATGGGTGGATCCCAAAACCTTGAAATAGTCTATCTTTGATTTCCTATTCTTCTAGAGTTCATATGGAGTTTTGTTCAGTATTGGCCTTATGAGAGTTCTGTTTGTGACATAGCATACCATGTTTACAGCTTTAGCCTAGAATTGACTTGAGGTATTATGCTATTTAACATAGTCCTTGAAAGATCTAGAAGAGTTTGGTTCTTCCCCTCGGCAACTCCATTTTGCAATGAAGTTATAGGAGTAGAGAAGTTATGTGAAATCCTATGAGTCTCGCAGAAGTCATCAAAATCCTTGAGATTGAACTCCCTTCCATGATCACTTCTTATAGTAACGATGCTACTACCTCTTTCATTTTGTAGGTTCTTGCTAGTTTGATGAACTTATCGAAAGCCAGATTTTTATGCTTTAAAAATAACATCCAAGTAAATTTTGAAAAATCGTCAACTATAACAAAAACATGTAACTTACCTTAAGCTTGCAATTCTGTTTGGCCCAAACAGATCCATGTGAAGTAGTTTAAGTGGTCTTGTGGTGGATACATGATTCTTAGATTTGAAGTGCTTCTTGTTAATTTTCCATTTGCACAAGCTTCACACTATTGATCTATTTTCTAGTTCAATTCTGGCAATCCCTTTACTTGCTACTTTTGTGAGAGTTTGGAGATCAATTTCAGGTTGATATGGATAAGTCTTCTGTGCCATGTGTTGGCATTCTGATTATCAGGAATTAGGCACTACAGTTTGAGGTTAGTCAAAGATAAATCACAAGTATAAATATTACCTAGACATTTACTTATAGGTACAGTTTTATTTATATTTATGTTTGAATCACACATTCATTTGGCTCAAAGATTACTCTATAACCTTTGTCACTGAGTTGACTTATGCTTAGTAAATTGTAGCTCAAACCATCCACCAATTGTACATCCTTGACGCAAAGAGTGTACATTAAACTCACTATCCTCTTTCTAATGACCTTACACTTTGTGCTACCAGCAAAGGTAACAGACCCTCCTTCATGACTTTGAAGGGATATGAATTTGTAGGGGTCACCTATCATGTGCCGAGAGCAACCATCTTCTAGTAACCATTGGCTAGCATTTGTTGTCTTAAGACAGACCTGTCAAACTAGATATCATTTTAGGTATCTATTGTTCTTTAGGTTGCTGAGGATTAGTCTAATAAGCTTCAACTTCCTTCTTTGTCATCCAAATCATACTTGATTTACTACTAGTAGGAGTACTATTTCTTTCTTGATAAGGTGAGATTCTGATTGGCATAGAACACGTTTATATGCATGTTTGACCTACTGTGCTAGTGTGTGGTTGATTTGGTGTTAGGCATATGATTATTCTGTGCAGCATGTCTATGGTGATGTTCATGCGATCTTATGTGCTGATAGATTTGCGAAATTTAGCATAGTCTTCGTTTCTACCACATTTTTTACATCTACCAAATTATGTGCTATAGTTTTAGTGTGTGTGTGTGTGGAGTCAATTTTAAACACTATTCTATTAGTATTATATCCAATACCTCTCTTGTCACGAACTCATTGTTGTTGACCAAGTATAGCATCCAAATTTTCTTTTCCTTTAGTGAAAGTATTTATGATCTTTTATAGTTTAGCAATTTTTAGTTCATAAGCATATTTGATTCTGTGTTCATCATGCTTAAAACTAGATATAGATTTAGGCATGCCATTAGTCTTACAGTTTGCATGTTTAATTTGCAGTAATTCAGACTTTTCTATAACTTCTTCTAACTTAGCCTTTACTTCTCTTATTCTTTTTCTTTCACTCATATAGGCATGATATACTTGATTATAATCATTTTCTAAATCATTGCCAGAATCATAATCTGTCTGTAGAGTTTCTTGCCATAAGATACATATCACTTGTATCTTCTTTAGATTCCTTATTGATTGATGAATCTTCATCCTTAGAGCTACTCCATGTTGCCATACCTTATCCCCTTTGTCTTTTTCTATACCTTGAGTACCTCAGATTTTTTTTCCATTCATGGACAGTTTGACTTTAGTTGTATTCATAACAGACTGCTTGTTCAAAGACTTTTCTTTGATTTTTCTCTTCACTATTCATAACATTCCTTGTTGGATAGCTACTGCCCTTCTTTCTATTGAATCTTTGTGCTATTAAGGCTTCAACTTCGGTTGTAGCTTGAGTTGATAAGGCTAGACCCTTCTTTTCTTCTTTTCTTTTAGAGTTGTTTTGCTCATAGGAGAACAGTTTTCCTATTCACTCTTTGAGCTTCAAAGTATCCAGATTGTTTGCTTCTTGAATGAAGATGATTCTATTCTCCCATTCATTTGGCATGCATCTCATGATCTTGCTAACTTTTTCTGCTTCTGGAAATCTTTTCCCAAATATAGCAAGGCCGTTCACAATGAGGTTGAACCGATTGTACATCTGAGTGATTGTTTCACTTTCCTCCATTTGAAACAGCTTGTATTCCCTCATTAAGAAGTTTACTTTTGTCTTCTTAACTTGATTCTTACCTTCATGTGTAACCTCTAATAGTATCTACATCTTATATGTTGAAGTAAGCATACTTACTCTATTATATTCTTCCATGGATATGCCACAGAACAATAGGTTTATAGCTTTAGCATTTAGTAATGCTTCCTTTTATGCTCGACTATCCATTTCTCATATGCTAGAGGAACCAACTTTCCCCCTTTATTTGTAATGGAGGGTTCAGAATAACTCTCTTTGGTAGCAACATTCCAGACTTCTTCATCAACGGATCTGAGATAAAAGCTCATCCTTTCTTCCACCAGCTATAGATTGAACTACTAAATAGAGGTGGTCATGTGTGAGAGTGTCCTTCTCCTTCTATATTCATCTTTTTCTACATCGATAGTCAATTCCTTCGAAAGAGACCTTGTTCTAATACCACTTGATAGACACCTACAGGGGTTGGATAGGTGTATCTGCCCAAATGACACTTAAAAACAAAACTTTAATGTTACAAAGAATGCAAATAGTATGGTCCATAAAAGTTTGCAAGTTAGTTATCGACTTTGCAAACTATTGTAAGTGTAGAAAATTAAAAAGACATAGACTTATAGAGTTCACCTAACCACTGGCTACTTCTCTCTTCTAATAGTAACTGCCTATTACTATTAGGTCATCTGCTATAGGTCACTTTAACGCAGTGATAACCACAGTAAAAAAACTTATCTCGTAAGCTAACCTTTTATCTCGAAGGTCAAGAGGTAAATAAAGCTTTTACAACTAATTCAACTTACAAGTTGATCCCCTCTTTTCTTTAAGGCCAAGAGGTCATGAAAGCCTGTAAACACAAAACCAAAAATGTAGTTACATCGAAAACTAGTGTCCAAGTCTCAGTTGTACATTAAGCTATGGAGCATAGATTTGATCCCAAAGATTAAAAGACAATTGTTTGTTTAGATCAAAACAGTCAGGCTCAGAAAAAGAACAATCTCACTAGCATAAATAAGTTGTATCAATCAAAAACCATCTCTTGGAGAAAATTTACGAATAAGTTGAGTTCGGTCAAAAGAAAATTTTGCTAAAAGTCTTTCAAATCGTGCAAGGCTTGAGAAAACTATATGTGTCTCTAATGTTGGATATGTTGCATATATCTTTCCTTCCAATGGTTATTTGCCAAGAAAAGATATTGAGAAAATATTTTCAAAATAAAAGGCCTCAATTTCTTGGATAAGGAAATTTCGTGAATTATTGGAAGTTTTAGAAAGGTTGTGAACTTTAAATATGTTTGGAATAATTGCTCAAAATACGACGTAATTGTAGCACGAGGTTCATAGATTTACCTATAAAAAATGGAAATATTCCCTTGCCCTTGATTTGCTCTTCTCTTGACAAGATCTTCGTTGTTTCATCAATAATCTTAGGGGATGTTCCTTCCAAAAATCAATCTCTCTATTGTGATACAGTTGTAGTGTCTTTTTGTAGAAATATCCTACAAAATAAATTTCAAATTAGATTCTTTTCAATAAACCAGTTAATAATGTGCAACAAAGTTTGACAGCATGCAAACTATTAATTATGTTATGCAGCGAAGTTTGGACAACATTAGAACGTATGCAAACTATACATTTATGTGCCAACAGTCCTTATGAAACTTGTGTGCCATGGGAGTAGTCATTTCACTTATGTTTTACGACAATATTACTCTTTATATGTTATATTTTCATGGAATAAGTATTCCATCCCATTCCATGAACCAACGTAACATAAAAGTTAAATTTTAATTGTTTGAATCATTCATAATCAGAGATGGGTCAAATTATGCTGGCACTACAGCCGAAGATCGTAATTCTCGAATGAGCAATTTAAAAGATTATAGAGCATCCTGAGGGTTTTATAGCATACAGGTAAAGATTTTAATCTAAAGGTCAGGCGCGTTTCTATATGTGGGGTAACAAAGCGGACTGTATTCTCGAGGCACCGGCACTTTGGGCCTCAGCATTGGAATTAATGATACCAATTTATTACGTTTTCAGACGAGACGGAATGGTTTCAATCACCAAATTATTACTTAATTTTATGGTTAGTTTAAGAGATTCCAATTCGATTCGAGTGCAAAGACATGCTCAGATTTGATTCCAATTTCCCCTTATACGTGGGCCACGGACTCCTTTTTTGTTTAGGATCCCCTCCTACATTCAGTTATTTATTGAGCCTGGTAATCAACTAGATCTACTGGGTCAATTGAACAGGGAAAGCCGTCACTTTTCTTTAGCTCTTGATATGGAAGGTATGCTACTACCATTTCTACCACTTTTGGATCAACAACTGACTTGGATCGAACTAATCCATTGACACAAATAGTTCAGGGGAGAAAATCGAGTTATTTGGGCTTCTAAAGCACTGAAAATTTTTCGCTAGAATCAGGAGCAAGACTTTTTTCTTTTGTTCCTTTTTTTTTAAAAAAAAAAGAGGGAGAAAAAAAAAAAAGAGAGCTTGTTCTTGAGAAAACGAGGTCTGCAATTTGCTTCTGTTGACTGACACCGACACCCCCTCATAAAAGACCAGCTTCTCTGAAATTCCTCCAGGTCACCTTTGTGAGCCTAACATGAAGACCAGCTTCTCTGAAATTCCTCCAGGTGACCTTTGTGAGCTTGACAATTCATGTTAGTACACCCTTTGTGAGCTTGAAAATAGAGGACATATGTCCACATACTTGTGGGGTTTTTACTATGTGGATGAATCTCAGCCATTGTGGCTTTCGCAGAAGGGAATGTGGATGAATCTCCGCCGCAGACAATATGCATTGTCCTTGATCGCGTGTAAGCTCCACGTATTATGCTTTTATATGCTCACATACTGGTAATAACATTTTCTTATATTATTTTATCATCTATCAGCTATAAAACCGTTGATTATAATCAGGAAACTCTACTAGCGAGTCTCTCAATTGAGTTGGTCATTTTCCAGTGGCAAATGAGCACAAATTTCACATCCGCGGAAACCAGCACTCAAAGACGAACACCTCAAAATTACGACGGCCAAGCGCTTACTCCATTTTTATTTGATGAGCACAAATTTCATACATTCGTGGAAACCAACATCTAAATAAGCCAATCCAAACACACACCTCAAAATTACAACAGCCAGGTGCAGTTGGGCTTACGAAAAACCAAATTGTAAATTCATTAGCGCCAAGTACATGCTCTTTTCATTTTCATGCTCCGAACATAAACAAGGTGCTTTAGCTGGGCCTATAATGCGCACATTTTTTTTGACAGATCAGAATGCGGAATCTATGACGAAGGCAGCAGGGTAGAGCTTGACTCTGGCATGAAATTCACTGGCCGCAAAGAAGGTGGACAATAGGCATTAAGAGCAGTCTTGTAGCTCCCTTCCATCACACCATTCTTAAAGTCAACTTCATCGCTTTCCATAGCATTCTGATGATAAAAAACATTAAGATTGTAACTAAATACATCTATAGAAAGAAGCAGAAGTTAAAATAAAAGATAGTAGGCAAGTACATGTGAAGGCATTTGGAAGAATCTAATTGGGACCTTCTGAGCAATTTTCAGCTCCAAACACAGAAGCTTCATTTGCAATAATAAATGGGAACAAAAAGGAATTTAAACGTTAAAACAGAGAAAAATAAACATGGATGTTTGTAGGCATTGTGCTTATCATTTGATTCCATTGACAACTAGGTTATGTTTGTTGACAACAATATCTCATATCGGAAAAATAAGCCCTAACTATTGATGAGGGATGCCTATTCGAGCAGGAGGAATAAATTTAGGAAATTAGGATTTAATATAATTATTGTAATTCTATTTTATTTAGAGAGAATATCTAGGATATTATTTGGATCTATTATATTTGGTATTTAGTATAATGAGTTTGCCTAGGGTCCAAGTTATCTTTCCCTATTTATGGATCTTATGTATTAGGGTTTTCGTGGACTTTAATTATTGGATTATGAATTAACATTGAAATTTATCTTTGTTTCTCTCCTCTTTTCCTCTTTTCTCCTCCCGTTCCTCTTACTCCTCTAGGGTTCTTTCCCATTTTCCTTCATTCTCTATCTCTTCTCCCCTTTCTTCTATGCTGCCTACATCAAGTGGTATCAGAGCAAATTTCAATTCCCCACCTCTTGCTTCCTGTCTCCCTACTTTTGTCTCGCCACCCTGCTTTTCCTCTTTCCTTTCCTCTCCTTTTCTGTAGCGCCGCCGCTTCCTCACAAATATACATCACCACCACTTTTGATCCAAAAAAAAAAAAAAAAAAACTATTTTTCCCACTGCTGCCACACTTCAGTCCAAAATTTCCGTTGCCATAACACCACCAACACTCCACCATCCATTCATCAAAAACAAAAAAAAAAAAAAAAAAAACCAAAACCAAAAAAAAAAAAGAAAAATTCATCCTTTTGCTACAAAAATCCAGTGTGCATCCCAGTTTTCAAAACTTCTAGAAACGGCAATTTGGCCCTGAATTTCTGAAACTTGCAATGTTACAGCTAATTGTTTACAAAATTTCAGTTTAACCCCTAACTTTCCCAAAAAGCAGAGTTTGGCCCAAAACTTCCTAAAAATCACAGTTTAATCCAGAATTTTCAGAAAATTGTAGTATGTCCCAGATTCTTCAGAGATTTGAAGAAATGCCCTCCACCTTAGAAACTTTTATACAGTTGCAAGATGTGCACTCATAAGTCACATGGTTCTCATTGACCGTTGGTGTTCCAAAAATTTCATCTCAAAGAGTAGCCTTCAAGCATTAAATTTGGAAGTGGAATCACATCCTTTTCTGTTCAGGTTTCCCTACAAAACCCTAGATTTTCATTGCACTGGGAGAAAATTCTCAGGCAACTGATGTCAAGCTTGATGAATCCAACTATACTAGTTGGAAACCATCTGCGATAGTTGCCCTTATTTATCGGAATTTACGAGGTTATATTTAGGGATCTGCCGTTTGTCCAATCTTGTTGAAGGACGGTGTCATTCCCATAGCTTCAGCTACTCAGCTTATCTACAGCTCTTCGCATTAGGACCATCACTGCATAAAAGGTTTGGGCTCTTCTCTTTGGTTTGCAGGTTCCATCACTTCGTCCTCACCTTTTGCATGTTTCTGGTGCTCAAGCTATGTAGGACCAGCTTGCTTATACGTATGTTCAGACTGGCTACATGTTGTGAATATCAGTTACAGAAGGTCCTGGCCACTCAACAGGATGCTCGAGGAATTTCTTCTTTTCCAGTCTTTCCTTCTGTCACTGTCCTACATCGACAAGATTCATCTAAAAGGGCAGAAGATATGGTGTTCATGTGTTTAGAATGCAATGATGGGATTTGCTAGTACTAGTTTAATTTAATTTTGGGTATATATATATATATATATATATATACACACACACACACACACACAAGTGCCTCTTAGCCCTAAAGTCTCTTCCCTTTGCTAATTGGAGTCTCACCTTACACTTTCTCAATCAAGGACCTGAAATTGCTAATTTGACCTTTTTCCCGTAAGCCCATCCAATGCTCACACAGCCTTTCAAGTCATTGGGCTACCTAAGAATCTTACATTTTTGAAGAAGACTCTATGCTCTCATCAATTGCATGTCAATCCAAGGATCATCACAAACCCTCTCTTAGTCCAACAATGGGACGGGTTGCGCTGTAGACTAGACACAAGGAAATCACAACAAAACCTAAAATGGAAACACCTAGAGTTAATTATGACTGGGAGGAGGGAGAAGAAAGAAAAATTGGTGAATATGCACACAAGATAAAATCAGAAAGTAATTATTGCAATGGTGCAGCCAGCATCAAAGAAGCAGAACAATATTGTGCTTTAGGAAAGGCAATGAACTCATTGATGAGCAGAAGGCACTACAGTCGATCGCAAATGTTAGAACTTAGTGTCTAATGGTTATGCTGCTGGAAGAAAAGGGGAAGAGAACCACCGAAAAACGAAGGGTATATGATGGCCATAATTATCACTGTGCCAAGATGACCCTAGAATAGGAGGGAGGCTAAATGCCTAGGTGAGAAGGCACTGGCTTAGGTGATAATTAGGCGCCCTATGCATTTACATGAGGCATAATATGTTTCAAAATACATTAAGTAGTACCATAAACATATTTAGTGACACAATCAAGATCTGAATCATGAATCTGTAATGTATCTTCATGTGAAGGAAGGCTAGAGGTATATTTAGAAATTTAAAAATGGGTAAAGTTACTACGTAAATCAATGAACCCCTCAGTTGAGATCTAAATCATGAATCTGCATGTATCTTGAAGTGAAAGAAAGCTAGAGGTGTATTTAGGAATATAAAAATGGGTAAAGTAATTATGTAAATCAATGAACTTCTCCTCCTCCAAAGCTTCCAAGAATGAAGTCTCTGCTTTGACTTCTCCTTTCCTATCCGCCTTTCCAAAGGATTTTCCATTGGGTTTAAAATTTACCAGGGCAAACGAATTTGCTCCAAGGTGTCTCAAGGGGGGGCAAGGTTGATGACTAGGCGACACCATTCTCCTCAGGCCGCTCTTTTCCATCTCCAAGCAACAACACAATGCTCACTTGCACCCCACGACAGCGCCCGTGCACCTAGGTGATTCCCTGACAACTACAATGGCTTAAAGAGAAGAACAATGAAATCTTTTCACACTAATAACACCTCGAAGCTTCATTTTCATCTCCTTTCCCTTGTTTAAAAGAAAAAGGCCGTGAACTTCTTCACTTGTGGCTGTTGCCAATCTTTATTCCCGAAATGGTACTTTAACACCACCTGCCACCACACTGAGAATGAGAGAATGGATGTTCAACATCTCCCAAGTTCAGTAGGATACATGGTACAACTAGACATAACCAAAAGGAAAGAAATTTAGAATTTCTGAAAAATAAATAATCACAGACCAGCAACAGGTACAGAAGATCGGTTGATTTGGTTGGTCTACTGCTATCTCTAAACACATTCTAATATTCTGCTCCTCAAAGTAGACAAGGCTAGAAAACATCCCAAAGCTTCTTATCGGGATGTGCTCCCCACTAAGGTTTCATCTCAAAACCAACTGGCAACGAGGGCACTTATCCGATAGATACTTCAAACTACAGAATTATAGGTCACAAACCGATGTGGGATTCTCAACAGTCCCCCTCACATGCAAGCTCAACTTGGGCTCTGCATGTGCACAATAAAATACAGATGGGGGCAAACACATATGAACCTCGTTGAGCCACAAACCGTTGTGGGACTCTCATCACAATCAAAGCTTTGAATGGGATATTTGAGCTGTGTTTCTATGAAACTCTCCTCAGCCCCTTCCATTGATGGAGCGGACTTGCTGCAATATGTCTTAAGACCTTGAAAAAAAAATTACTAACTAAAAAGGCCATTAAACACGAGAAAACCAGAGATACACAACATACAGAACAAAAAGAAACAGGAAAGAGGCATAGTTAATACAGGATATCACAATCTCATGTCCAATCTATAATTATTATCAGAATCAGTTATTCAAATTAAAAACAAAAAGAAAAACTCATAAAAGTAAAACTCATAGCAAAGAAAATTACCTGGATAGAATAATGGGAAAATGTTGGAAGAAAACGAATCTTGCAATACTCGTTAAACATTAAAGTGAAAAGTAGAAGTGGGATAGTTGAAATGGATGCGGCTGGTTTGGACTTCAGTCCAAAAAGGCCAATCATCGTGGTTTGCATGAGAATGATTGAGAAAACAATGTAATGATGAATGCATGGCCAATATTGTCCATATGTCTCATAAACAGTTTCATACACATCTTGTATCTGTCAAAGAAGAGTGCAGAATTAGTATCCTTCAAATTGCATAGATAGAAGAAACGGTCATCCAGTTGAAATGAAGTGCAGTGGCAACTTGCTATGGCAACTACAACATTCTTAGTGCCTTTTTGGCTGTCATTCATAGTTTTCTTGAAATTTGCTAACATGGCGTGTTTGGTTGGCACAAATTTTAGTTGTCTCCCAAAACTAAGTCTTACAAATGTGAGGGAAAGGTTGCATTGGCAAAACCATAGTTTTCACCAATAAGAACCAAGTTTTGACCACTTGAGTTTACCTAAATGCCCTCACTCAAGTCTTGACTATTTTAGTTTAGCCATTTTTTTCTGGTCATTTTGCGTAGTTTTAACTTGAACAACCAAACACATATTTTACCCAAAGCTTAGCTTTGCAAAACTTAGTTGTTGATCCAAAAAACTTAGTTTTGAACTGGATATTGCAATGGCAGCCAAACACACCCTTAATATGTCAAATGAAAAATATTAGCATAAAATCCAATATGAGTTAAAAAAAAAAAAGTTACAGATTTTTTTTGTTAGATAAGGAGGGTACCAAATTAACCTAAATATCCATATTTGATACCTCATTTTGGGCATACTTTATCCTTACCAGGATTCACATAAATGAATTGAATTCCATCTAATTAATTTTGGCTTGCTTGGCTCAGTTTGCTTTTCAGGCTCTGAAACATCAACGTATTGTTAGTACATATTAATCGGTCCAGTGGACTTTACGTCAGTCAATTCATTTAGCATAATTGCCCAACTAACTAGGTGCTATTTGGTGCGCCTCCCATACATGGGACTATGAATTTGATCCCCTTTTAGATGTAGGAACCCTAAGATTTCACCCAAAGAAAAAACAAATCACATATCATAACTGGTGTGTTTATATAAGTCTAATAATTCGGGTAAAACTTTATTTCTTGCATGTTTGAATTTTTGAGAATTCTATAACACTGTTTCAATCTAGGCATAAATGTCTAACTTTCTCCTCCACTTGCTTTATTAGTTGAGGAAATGTAAGCTTATGAATGGAAAGCACTCAATTGGACTCCTCCATCATTTAGATGAGAAATTAGAATTAAAAACTACCATGTACAACTAGTTGCCTAGTCTAGTGGACCAACTTGTACCTTGAATTATTGGTACTGGGAGAAGTCAAGGTACAAACCCTTGTAATTGCTAATTTGGTGTGTATTTACCCATCAGGGGAAAACTTAAGTAGGATGCATGTATCACATTTCACCTGGTTAACATAAATGGCATAGCCTAAAAAGAAGTAGCCAACAAGAAATGGAAACAGCAATGGCGAGACAACTGCATAGACCATGCCAATCAGTATTGAGAGGGAAACAAAAGGTATAACTCTATAGTACGGCAGCTGATAAAGATAAGGGGTCTTCTCTGTATGACAGCCAAAAGTATGTGATTTTATAATATCCCATAAAAGTAGCCCTCCAATGAAAACCCTGACAGCCCATCTGCCAAGACATATGTCAAAAAGAAATCTGCCTGAAGACAAGTTAGAAATTTGTGAGATCAACAAAACCAGATTATTGAAAAATTACTAGTAATATGACAGAATAACAGTTACCTAGTAGGCATGGACACAGGATGCATATCAAACAGATAAAAATATACATGTAAAATGTTATCTTTTTCCTTTTCAAAACAAGGTTAGAGCGCAGTGCACAAGGGGCCTAAAATTGTGAGGGTCGGGGGAATCAGGTAAAACTTTGCCACCCTAATCCCAGTAAATTTTTTACTTCTTTTCACTTCAATTGTGCATTTTGCACCATCACAGTTACCGAAAATGAACAATGAACACATCATAGGCAAAGAAAATGACAAACTATGCAAAAAATCTCAATCCCATCCTTAAATCAATATAGGTTTAACAAAACTTACTTGTGCAGACACAGCACTTGCAAGATGACTCGGAAAATTTTTAGGATGAGTGAATGATTCTCCAATTTCATCTAGCAATGATCCCGACAACAAGCTCAAGAAGAATACATTCCCCAACAGAAAATAAAATACCATGTTGCAAGCTTTTATCTCCCTCTCACTCCTTGAGATACAACCTGCTAGCTTAGCCATTGCAAGCATCGCAAAAGGAACGATGTATATAAATCCATTCAGAATGACACTTGGAAGATAACCTGTCACAATGGAGCTTAGCCCTGGTCTATGGGACAAATGCTCTATTAGTCAAAAACCGATTGAAAATCTTGTAGCTCAATAAAATCAATACAAGGAGCACAATTCGGTACCTAAGAGACATAGATAATCCCCCAACCCCATTCTCTCCCCCCTCCACCCCCTTCTCACCAAACACCAAAAAAGTGAGGCATGACGTAACCCGGAAAACTAGTAAAACTAATTACCAACAGGTAATGGGCTCTTCTAACTTGTGCCCAAGGGATACATGTTAGGAACCTAATTATATATGTTATTAACATATCCCCCTTGGGCTCAGATTAGAAAGTCCCATAAGTAATAAACATGTCAATTAGGAGGAAAAAACTGTATCTTTCAAATAGGTAAAAAAAAATAAACTAAGTTTGAAACAAAATAAATGCCCAGTTTGCAAGAAAGTTAAGTCAGCTTCCAAGTAATATCACAAAATCTTTGGGCGTCACAAAGTGTTGTTTCCCTCAGCAAGCTGCATATGTTTGACAACTTTGTTTCAATGGAAGTCTTATGGATTGCAAACCTAGAGTTGAGCTACTGCATTTAAAGCAGATGCTTATGCATTATGTATTCTCTCCACCTCTCTCTTATTCTCATCCACACACATCAACTTCATAAAAAGATTACACCATGATCAATTATGCCCAAGAAAGGCAGTAGAGGAAGATTTCTTACATAAACTGAACAGCCATGGCTGGTGGAAACCATTTCTTTAACTTTTGAAATTTTGCTATCCCTTGAACTGCAGCAACAGGTGCAGCAAAGAAAATCGTAAGTAGTGATGCAGCAAGAAGGACTCCAAATTGATAAACTGGCAGGTGTCTATATGGAACTTCCAGATTCCTCCATAAAATGTCCCTTGGCTCTGGAGCCATTTCAGTAATCCAAAGCAGAGGATTCGAGTGCTGCAGAGTTTGGGCAGCTACTGCAGCACCTCCCCGAGATTTAAATGTAACAAAAGCAACAGGCAACTCCTACAAGAAAATAGATTAAATCACCATAACAAAATCACGAATTAATGAAACATTTCAAACATATTATCCTTTATTTACAGACTAAAGAAAATAGATAGGCAAGCCCCCGAACATTTCAAACATATTATCCTTTATTTACAGACTAAAGAAAATAGATAGGCAAGCCCCCGAACGTATCTACAGAAAACACTATAACCAACCTATAATAACCGTCTCCAACTTTAATCCCAAAAAGCTCTACTAGACAACACATTTTTTTCCCTGAGAATTTGGAGATTACAAGAACAATGAGGAATTCTCAACCAGGGATGACAACTGATCAAGCCTAACAGATTCAAGCTTCAAACCAGATAAGTAATTCTCAACATGGTTTTAAATTGCAGCCACAGCTGCTGTCGCGTAACAGTCACAGGTGTAACGGGAGTTGCATAATGGGACATGAGTGTAAAGGACGTGACTTATTAGGCACACCTACAATTATATATATGTATGTATATATATTGACATTTTAAGTTTATATACTTGTTATATATAATTTTTAGACTACTTCGAGCTCCCTTATTTATCTAGTAAACATCGTTATATAGGACATTTATATTTTATATAAATTTAAGTGCACTGTTAAAAGTAAACCTATAGATATATATATCTTTATTTCTACCACAACAATCATCAATATTTTCATAATATTATCATAAATAAAATGCACATAAATTTAAACAAGGTTTTGCACTCACTCGTGTTGGAGAGTTAGAAGGGGAAAAAAAAAAAAAAAAAGAAGAAAAAGGAATGAATGAGAATGAGAAAGGAGGGATAGGAGAATAGGGAGAGAATCTCCTTTTGAGATGGGGTGGGTCTGTGGGATATGATTTTTTTGTCCAAAGGTTTGAATTTCAAACTTTACAACACCACTTTCCTTTTTTAAAAGGGAAAACATAAAGACCAAAAGGGTTGATGCGTGCAGGTGGGTTTGTGTTTTATTGTTTTTTTGGGACTCATGTGGGTTGAATGATTCTGCCTCATTTCTATTTAAAAACAAAAAATTAGTGGCATAACATTACGGCTCTGTAACGGTCGATATGGCCATGAATTTCGAGCACGCTGCAATATCAGGGGCAATGGTATCGTGGAACACCGATACTATTAAGTAATGGCCGTCATGCTCCATTTTTTAAAACCATGATTCTCAGGTAGTCCACAATAATTATTTTAACAAGAAAACTGCAACTAATTAATTTCCAAAGTTCTTTTGGGTTTATATAAACCTTTTTTCCCAATACTTGTACCCATGTGGCACAACAATGGTCTGACTAAGCTGCTAATGTTGCTCAACTTGGTATAAATGTTGTGCTGGGCATGTCCAAGTGTTGATTCCTGAGATGTACCAATAGTGCAAAGTTTTAGTCAGCAGTAGCCATGCCCGTGTAAAACTCTGACAAAGTGTCATACACAAGCACTCAAAGGCAAAGTAAAAAAGCCCAAGTATTAAAGCTCAACCAAATGCATTGGCCGTAACAGGACAATCTGTAGTTACATAAAATTTTCTCTAATGAAATACTACAATCAAGGTCCAAACACAACTGGTGATGAAAATAAAAAGATATACATATATATATGACACAGAAAATTAAGACCTCTATTTTATTTGTTGCATCCTTTTGACAAATCTTGAGAGCTCAATCGGTAAAAGGTGAAAAAGGTGAGCCGAGAATACTGAAAAGGAAATGGACAACTTATATAGATACTAATTTTTCTGGTTTCATATGGGGACTGGAACAGGCTTACCATGAGAAAAAAGTTCCTCTTTAAAGAGATTTGATTCGATTCGGATGTATTGTATGTCCATTCCCATGGATGTTAAAGATACAAAAACCTTGATGATGAATGAGTCTGGCGGATATCTATGCGAGCATAGCCCAAATCCCTCTGCACTAATTCTGAAAAATATGAAGCAACTTTCACCACCGCTCAAGGATTTACCTGCTGCTTGAGTATATTTTCGCACTGTGCATCGCGTATTCTACGCCAGAGCTCTTGAAGTCTTTCCTCATGCTGTCTTATCTCTGAAAAACCTTCTGGAAATGACTCTAAGAGTAAGAATTCTCCCTTATGCTTCTTAACCAGGGACCTCTGTTTCAAATCCTCTATCTTTCTTGCCATATATTTTGCCTGTAACTACAGTAATAAGAATCTGTCAGGAGATATGAATAAACCAAGGAACAAAGAATATAATTTTTTTTTTTTTTTTTTTTGGGTAAAAGCCATCAGAGATTATGCATAATTAAGCTAATGCAGCAAAGGAATGATATGTAAGAAATAATTGCATATTGCAGATAGGGCCGGATATCTCATTGATGGAAGATCAACTTCATGTTATTTTGTATTTCTGGTAGGCCAAGAAACATTGTACAGCTTAATGATCAGGTGCAGAGGCAGAGTATCGAGCTATGGCACATGTGTGTGGAGAATTCCGATGGCTGAGGATTGTGTTGTCTGAACATCTGACACTTCTAATCATGCATGTTGCAATCTGAAAATTAGTAGGTCATTCATATCTCCTGAAATCCAGTGTTTCATGGGTGGACCAAACCCAATGAGGTGAATTGTTACTTTGTCCATTGGAAGGTCCAGAAGAATGAGATCGTTCTGCAGCATGCTTGATCCAAAGACCAGCTTGCAAATATCTTCATGAAACCTCTATAGGAGTATAGAGGGGATATGCTAAGAGTAGTTTAGTCTTTACAATTTTCACAGCTATTTAGTCTTTACACTGGTCTTTAGAGCAACACTCCAGATATTGAATTTAACAAACCAATTGTATTCTTTTTTCTATCATATATATGAAATCATTTTACATCTTATTTATGCATCTGTTATTGTGCATTAACAAATCTTCAACAGCCAATTGAAATAAATCAATCACTCATATAACTAAATAATATATGCACATACTTACTCCATAATATTTATCACCTTGTGCTTATCAATTAACTCCTGGTGAGATCTCTGAGGTTCTTGTCAGGTCCTGCCTCTGTCTGGTAGTGCCTCTTATGTATTTTTAGGCAGTGACCCTTGGTATTTGGTATGAAGTTGGAGAAGTTCATGGGAAACTATTTAATCTGGGGAAGAGAGAGGACTGTTTGGTCAAAGGGGTTTTTAGGACTAGATTTAGAGAGGCTAGGACATTGGTAATGTGGTGTTTAAGTCCTAGGGGATGAATGATTAAAAAGAAAGTTTGCAGATTGATGGGTGGGATAAATGATTAAAAGAAAATTTGTTTGCAGATTGATGGGTGGGATGCAAAGGTCTTGCCAAATTTTATTTGCAGATTAAAATTAAATATGTGTTTTTTTCTCTTGCGATTGGGTCAGGAAAGCTTCTCTGAAGGTCCCATAGTTCTGAAATGCTGGATGAACTACAAGGAAACATGCCTGACTTAAAATACAACTAATATTTTGAGCATTGGTGCAACATAACTGTCCAAACATGACGATTGAGGCCCGAACTCAACAGACGTCCAAATGAGAACTAAACACTCAGCAGATTCACAAGCACGCTGACTCATATCCATTATGCTAATATTTAGAACTAAAAATTCTCAACGCACAGATGCAGATTCTGTTATAGAAGATCCTTACTAACAGATTCTCGAAATCTTTTCCTTCATATAATATCTGACATGACTGATAAGTGTCTGGATGGTATTTGGAGAAAAAATGATCTGCACAGCACCCATAAGACTTATGCTCAAAGCACAAAGGAATTTCTCGAACTAGCACAGTGAACTGGTTAGGCTGATGCCTGTTGTGATGGAGTTGTTGGATCCTTTTGTCCAATATCTCAACATAATCCTGGAGACCAATATGGTGCAGGAAATCACTCATTATGTCAATCATTCTAAATAAGAAGCCCAAAAAAAGAAGTTTGTCCTTAGGAAACAGCAGATTTATACAAATACTCATAAAGTCAATATATACATGTGCGTGAGCGTGTAGGAATGGGTTCTGCAACTCTCCCGAATTTACACAGAAAACACTTAAGCAAAGAAGAGATCGGGAAGACATCTAGAATGGGTTCTGCAACATAATATCATCCTAGCTACGGTTCTTTGAGGGTATTTAGTGAAGAACATATCTCTAATTTAATATAATTAATTATCTGCCTCGGTTTATGTGAATACTTTTAAGTTGAATGGGCTGCCAGTAAAGTTAAAAAGCTATAGAGCTTCTGACAAAATACAGCTGGGTGGACAAATGGAAATCACAAGGATCATCCATTTGGTAATGAAGGATGGAGAATAGAGAAGCCTCATCATTTCCGCTGTGGATTTATGCCATTTTGGTGATTCTCCAAATTAATTCACTCTCAAAATGTAGGGATCAAACTGGCAGTTGATCTGCTCCGGGGTAAAATAGGGCTGTAGATGCTTCTTGAAGTAAATTTTTAGTAGAGCAACAGAAAGATTACCTTATATAACAAGTATATGGCATAAACAGATAAAAAGCACAAGCATGAATAATGCACCCAAAGCCTGCATAAGAAGATATAAAGAAATAGTGAAAGGGGCTATCCTTTTAACACAAAACTATTAAGCATGCCCAAAGAAAAATGTGTGTGTGTATATATATATATATAAAGATGAGCATATAATATTCAGATGCATATGCATGTATTCATGCCTACAACATATTTCAGCATAATAATATGATTCTCAAAATTATTAAAGCTTTTATTTGGAAATTTATTTATTTAAGAATATGTTCTCCAGATTTTCAATTTCTCTAAATTTTTAGCAATGCTACTGAATATTAAAGGTTGCACAGGTTTGTAAGGAGATAAGAAAGGATTTTTCTCCATTTCGGTTTCAACCGATGTGGCTACATGTGAGGCAAAGCCCTTCTGCTAATTTTTTGGCAAAGAAAACTGTTACCACCATGACTCAAACCTGTGGCCTTGTTAAGCTGTTATTGGGCTAAACGTCACCTTCAAAATTCCTTCTTGATGTGTATACAGTCATAGTTGTTAAGGCGTCACCTAGATGCTCCCCATGGATCATGGCAAGCAGCGCCTTGGTTCGTGGGTGCCAAGTTGAGCACTTTGCTCACCTAGGGGACGCCTTGGACGCCTTGCTATAGAAGAAAAAAAGCAGAGAAAAAAGAAGAGAAAAAAGAAGAGAAAACTAAGTATGACAATCATTTTTTAGCACATCATCTTAGTAAATCCAAGAACATGTATAAAGTATGGTATATGGAGGTAAAATCATGAATTTCACTAAGGGACGCCTTGGACCGCCTTCAAGACGCCTAGGCATCAAGGCTGTCGTCGGTCGATGCCGATCGCCTTGGCGCCGTGACAACTATGTATAGAATTCAAAATCTAAAGGCCCTGGGCTCAAACTTCTGAAACTATAATCAAATAGAAGGCACAGACCTAGCACCTTAAACAGAGTGCGAAGGAAGATTTGCTTACTAAAAATTATTTAAAAGTTCTCAATTCACATTACACTTCTAAAGTATATAGGGGCTGGCTAGCATGCCAAGAGCATAAAATAATTATAAAGGCACAATGGGAAAGCTGAAGTCCTACGTGCATCTAGATGACACTTGCTGGAGTGTTGATCACTAAATCAGATTCTGAATTTGTGAATTCTCTGTGAGAGTGGATAGACATAGATTGAGACAACATAATACTCAGTACTTGATTATGGAAGCTTAAAAGAGTTAAAACATAGCCTGCCAGCTCAGTTTCCCAAAGGTGCAGATGAGGGCGTAATGTAGTGGGGGCAGCTGCCCCACTGAAACTTGGATGAAACAAAACAAGTAGGTAGCTTGAATTTTTGCCCCCACTGAAGTAATTCATTGCCCCCACAATCTAATGAAATTACTTTCTACTCTAGGAAACCCAAAATGTTTCTAGTGGTTCAACTCCCCTGTATGATTCTAGGTCACCACTCCGTGCATCTGTGCGTGTGTATGTTTATCTTTCTTTGTACGAGTTTCTTATCACTTGCTTAAATACAGCCATTTGATTGTGCTGCTTGCTGGCTAGGCTAGCCCTTGCTGCCAGCCTGCCGGTGCGGACTCTGTCCTTCCCAGTCTCTGACCTTGCTCCTACTGAATATTTTCCTGGTCCAACTCCTGTATTCAAAAATGATTCTCTAAGTGATCCAGTTTATAGAAATGCACGCTCTACTTCACCTGCATAACGCAAGTTGTTACATCTAAATATTCAGTAGATGATTTGCTTGAGAAATTTTATACAAAAGATAACAGCAAAATGGTGCACTGTGTTGGCAAAATGTGGCGGTGCATGTATAGGTGTATTAAACGAGCCAGCAAACAGATTTCAGCCACTCTCACTATTAGATCTTAAATTTCTACAACAAAAGCTCCCCAAGCTATTTCCTGTTCATCCAATCATTCACATACAGAGAACAGACAAAATGGAAACTTAATATTTTGGTAAAGAAAACTCATCAACATGAAAGACATTTTCCTCACATGAAGCATTAAAAAAATAAAACTAACGTGATGAAAATTTAATGCGTGCACAGTCTTCGACCCGTTGCAATGGGTTCTGTCTGCACAACTAGTCGGTCTCATCTGTTAGATCCTCTACTGATGTTAGATATAGTGAAGCAATCCATGGAACGAGAACTGGTACATGGTCCATCGAGATAATTAACTGGGAGAAGTACCAGCATACCAACAAGAGAGAAAACCACAAAGAACTTGACGCTGCAGCCCAAAAACAAAAACACATATACATACAAACGACCTTAGTAAGAAATATACTTGGATTCACCATTCGGGAAACAGTAAAAAACTGCAGCTTCGTGTCAATATATATATATAACATGTGTGTGTATTATCTCCTTTGATTAGTTGTATTGAACTTGACAGAGAAACGGGTAAATTTCAAGTTCAAAGGTTAGAAATGAACCCAAATTTGAGAAGTCTGATTACGATGAGAGCATCGAGTCCGTTGGTGCGCATAATTTCTTCCTCAGAGACACGAAACGCGTGTAGGATCCAAGAGACGGATGGAAGGAAGCGAGAGAAAGATTATTGATCGAAGGAGATGTGACGGCGTTGAGAGCGAGGGCGGGCGTAGTAAATAGAGGCATTGGAGGGCTGCTTCTTGGCGATGGAGAAGAGTGAGAGAATGAGCAACGCCAGGCCTAGGTTAATCGCCGCAGAAGCGAGTAGGCTCTCAGTATTCATCCCTCCTCGCCGAATCAAACAACAATTGCAGACTAATGGAAGCTTTGTTTACTTCTCCTTGCCTAGCGAGAAGAAGGGAAAAAAAGGAAAAAAATACGAAGAGAAGCCGAGAAGAGAGAGCTTTGTTAACGTGGACAGCTGTAGTTAAACGTGGCAGGCTCATAATTTACACAAGTTGGAGAATCAAAAATTGCGACAGCCTTTTGTTGTTGGAATTTAACTAACAAATAGTGGATCAAGGTTGCTTGTTTTACTTAATATCTATTGAATGAGGAGATTTTTTTCTCTACTTAGTTTAATCGATACTTTCTTTTGTATTTATGTAGATTAGATATGGAGTGTCAATCCAACACGAATCCTTTTTTATTTTCTCAGCATTTAATCTTTGCTGATTCTACTAGAAATCATATAGGAACTTGTTATAAGTAGATTTATTGGATTGGTTCATGTTGGAGCAGAATCTCCCTTTGACTCTGTGCTATGGATTCCACTATTATTAGATATATCATTAAATATGACAAGGACCAATCCAACATGGATTCCAAAAAATGGAATTGTCTCAATTCTCGGGCAATCGCATCAAAAACTCGGGTTCCCTTTGGATTTCCTTCCTACTCACCCGTCCGCCACTAGAAACACCATTTCCCGTCTGACTTGCATGCGTTAAGCATGCCGCTAGTGTTCATCCTGAGCCAGGAACCAACTCTCCATGAGATTCATAGTTTCATTACTTATAGCTTCCTTGTTTAACAACAAAGAACACAAGACATACCCTTTTTCTCCTCTTAAAGTGCCTTATTTTGATGATGTGCAGGTTTCTCTTTCTTCAGTAGAACAACTAAAAGAATCGACTGGAATGGAATGATGAATCCCCCTTTGACTTTGTGCTATGGATTTCACTATTATTAGATATGTCATTAGATATGACAAGGACCAATCCAACATGGATTCCAAAAAATGGAATTGTCTCAATTCCCGGGCAATTGCACCAAAAACTCGGTTCCCTTTGGATTTCCTTCTTACTCACCCGTCCGCCACTGGAAACACCGTTTCCCGTCCGACTTGCATGTGTTAAGCATGCCACCAGCGTTTATCCAGAGCCAGGATCGAACTCTCCATGAGATTCATAGTTTCATTACTTATAGCTTCGTTGTTTAACAACAAAGAACACAAGACATACCCCTTTCTCCTCTTAAAGTGCCTTATTTTGATGATGTGCAAGTTTCTCTTTCTTCAGTAGAACAACTAAAAGAATCGATTGGAATGGAATGATGAATCCCTTTTTGACTCTGTGTTTTAGATTGCATTGTTATTAGATATGTCATTAGAAGCAGGATGTATGGAACTCATAATTCATTAGATACTTTTAATGAATGGAAACTAAGTATCGTAAGTAAATTGCTCCCGGGAGCAACAAAAGAGAAGAAGAAAAGAAGAGGAGGGGAGATAAGTGGGAGCTTGTTGCCATTGGCGAACAGAGAGAGACACACGGGGAGATCAACCGTCTTTGCTACAGCGGTGGATTACTTGGGAGGTGAGATCGATGTGAGGATCTAAAGTTCTAGCGAGAGGAGAAGAAAGAGGGGGAGGTTAGGGGCGGATAGGGGATTAAAAAGAAGAAGGTGTAGATGGCGGTGAGGACACCGACGATGGTGAAGAGACCGAGGGTGAAGAAGAGGGTGAAGGGATCGAAGGTGTAGTGGTGGTACGGCGGAGCTTTTAGTGGGGTGGGTGGGAGACAGGATGTCCCCATGATTAAGGGGAGAGAGAGTGTATAATAGATTTTTTTTTTTTATCAATTTATAATTGTACAATAGTTTCCGTTTCTTTTTCTTTTGGTTCATAAACTATGCAAAACCTTACAAGCTGTACATGTACAAACTTAATATATAAAGATCATCATATGTAACAGAAAGGACCTTTATTTTAATTCTGAAGTGCCCAATAATCTTTCACTGTACTACTGCTGGTCCAAAAATGGCCAAGAGCCGAAGCCATGGTTGCAACAGTTGGCATTAAATTACTGACACCACTGCCACCAGCATTTCTATGACAATCATACTCAAAGCATTTGATCGGAACCTCAAAAGCTTTGTAATCCTTCTTGCTTATTTGAAATGGCTTCTCCAGCAAACAATTTCGTCGAACATCAAACACAGTGTTGATGGGATCTACGATCTAGAGAACGAAGAAGATGGTGGAGAAGGAGGAAGAACGAAGTTCTAGAGAGAAGGCAGAGAAAACCGTGTTTTTTAGAGAGAGAAAGTTTTTTCGTGGTAACTCCCCATGGGTAAACTCCACGGCGATAGGGTTATATATTAATGATATCAGGAACACGTATTGACAGTACATAAATACGATATCAGACTCCACAACCTAACAATTCTCCCACTTGGAGACTGGATCACTCGGCCTCCAAGACAACTAATGTATTCAAAAAATAATTTCCTCTATCATCAATATCTTCGCCCCATCGCAACACTTTCTTCTGTACAACCTACAGAAGACCAACCAAGGTTTTGCACAACCTCAATTTTTCAACACCAACACACTTGGTCAACATGTCTGCTGGATTCTTTGCACCCTCTATTTTCCCTAAACACATATCACCATCTTCTACTGACCTCCGAGTGAAATGGTACCGTCTTCGGATGTGCTTCGTCTTTGAATGATATACTGGATTCTTCACCAACTGTATGGCACTCTGACTATCTGTATAAAGAATTTTCTCGCTCTGCTTCCTGCCTAATTCTTCCAAATAATCCACTAGCCATATCATTTCTTTCCCAGCTTCAGCTATTGCTACGTACTCAGCCTCAGTAGACGAAAGGGCAATACACTTCTGAAGCTTAGACATCCAGCTAACTGCTGTTCCATCTATAGTGTAGATGTACCCGGATGTGCTCTTGCTCGAATCCACATCTCCACTCAGATCAGCATCCACAAAACCCTGTAGGATTACTTTGCCATTACCATAACAAAGTGGAGTACTGGATGTACCTTTCAAGTACCCTAGAAGCCACTTCACAGCTTTCCAATGCTCTTTCCCTGGATTTGCCATGAACCTGCTAACAACTCCCACTGCATGTGCTATATCAGGTCTAGTGCAGACCATAGCATACATTAAGCTCCCAAATGCAGAAGCATATGGAACTTGTGCCATGTGCTCACGCTCCTCATTTGTCTTTGGTGACTGCTCCTTTGACAATTTTAAATGGTTTGCCAATGGAGTAGTCTTGGGTTTAGCATCATTCATCCGGAATTTGGACAACACCTTCTCAATGTACTGCTCTTGGGATAGATTTAAGGTGCCGGCTGATCTGTCTCGAGAAATCCTCATCCCAAGAACCTGCTTCGTTGCACCCAAGTCTTTCATCTCAAACTCTGATGATAGGCTTGCCTTCAGAGAGTTTATCTCCTTCATACTCGATCCTGCAATCAGCATGTCATCCACATACAAGAGTAGAAATACATAAGAATCAGTGTATTTCTTGAAGCAACAACACTGATCCTTTTCAGTCCTGTGAAAACCATTCTTGCTCATGAAGGAGTCAAACTTCATATACCACTGTCGAGGTGCTTGCTTCAACCCATACAAGCTCCTGGTGAGCTTGCACACCATGTGTTCTTTGCCTGGAACTACAAATCCTTCAGGTTGTTGCATATGGATTTCCTTCTCTTAATCTCCATGTAAGAACGCCGTTTTTACATCCATTTGCTCAAGATGTAAATTCTCTGATGCAACAATGCTCATAAAAATTTTGATAGTGGTTAATTTCACAACAGGAGAAAATATTTCAGCATAATCGATACCTTTTCGTTGTGAATATCCTTTAACCACTAATCAGGCCCTAAACCTCCTTTTTCCATCTGATTCAGCTTTGATTTTAAACACCCATTTGTTCCACAAAGCTCTCTTCCCTACAGGAAACTCAGTCAACACCCACGTGTTATTCTTCTCAAGTGAACTCATCATCATCCATGGCTTGCTCCCACTTGATCGAATTCTCCACCTGTAGGGCCTCATCAAAAGACTCTGGTTCTCCTTCATCAGTTAGGAACAGATAATGTAATGAAGGTGAACACCTATTTGGTGCCCTTATGGTTCTGGATGATCTCCTCAACATTTGCTCCGGTGTTACTTGTTCCACATCAGGTTCTTCAGCAATCATATCTGGAGTTTCTTGAGTTTCAGTAGCAACTTGTTCCACATCAGGTTCTTCAGCAATCGTATCTGGAGTTTCTTGAGTTTCAATGGCAACATTGCTAGGCGAACTCCTCTGCAACTGAACTTCAACTCCCACTTGCTTTGCATTCTCTGAACCCGACATATCCTTGTCTTTGTACGGGACGTTCTCATCAAATGTCACGTCACAATGCCTTAGGATTTTTCTGTTTTTATCATCCCAAAACCTGTAACCAAACATATCAGAATCGTAGCCTATGAAGTAGCACTTCACAGCCTTAGCATCAAGCTTGTCTCTCTTCTCCGAATCAACATGAACATAAGCCGTGCAACCAAAAGTCCTCAAGTGCGAATACTTGAGTTCTTTTCCCGTCCATACTTCTTCTGGAATCTTGAACCCCAGAGGAACTGATGGTCCTCTGTTAATCAAATATACAGCCGTGTTCACAGCATCTGCCCAAAACATTTTTGGCAATCCAGAGTGTATCCTTATACTCCGTGCACGCTCATTCAATATTCTGTTCATCCTCTCAGCAACTCCATTCTGCCTCGCCTTCTCGGGAACTGTTCTCAACATTCTGATTCCCTTAGGTGCACAGAGTGCCTTAAATTCTGACTTGTCATACTCGCCACCATTATCAGATCTTAGACATTTGATTTTCAACCCTGTTTGATTCTCAACTTCAGCTTTCCACCTCTTGAAGGTGGTAAACACATCTGATTTGTGCTTGAGAAAGTAAACCCATACCTTCCTACTGAAATCATCAATGAAGGTAACATAGAATCTGGATCCACCAAGTGACGAGACTGGAGATGGTCCCCAAACATCTATATGGACCATTTCCAATGGCGTTTTCCTCAGTTCTCTCGCAACCTTTGTGAAGCTAACTCGTTTTTGTTCACCCATAATACAGCTCTCACAAAGACCCATATCAACAGCTTTCAGACCATCCAAAACTCCCTTTGCAACCAGCATCTTCATTCCTTTGGTGCTCATGTGTCCAAGTCTATTATGCCACAGACTTGAACCGGAAGTACCCTTAGCAATAGCAGCTGCATTTATACACCCTGCAGTAGTGTATAAAGTTCTAGATTTTATGCCACGTGCTACAACCATAGCACCTTTCACAATCTTCCATGAGCCCTTTCCAAATTCTGCTGCATAACCTGTGCTATCCAACTAACAAATAGAGATCAGATTTTTCTTTAGACCAGGAATATATCTGACATCCTTCAACGTCTACTGGTTACCGGCTGGAGTATGTATACAAACATCCCCACTTCCTTCGATCTCCAAGGCCTTATTGTCAGCAAGATACACTTTCCCGAAATTTCCAGACTTGAAATTTCTAAACAATTCCTTGCTTGGAGACGAATGAAAAGATGCACCCGAATCCAAGATCCAGAACTCGAGTGGGCTGTCCACACTAAGGATTAGAGCATCCCCAATGTCTTCTGCTGAATTTACAGAATCGTTATCATCTCTAGATTTATGATTCTGCTTCTTCTTGGGTTTCTTGCATTCAGTTTTAAAGTGACCCTTCTCCCCACAATTCCAACATGTCACGTTTGATTTATGTGGAGATCTTCCACGTGACTTCGATTTTGATCTGCTATGTGTGTGTTGTCCCTTCGATTTGCTTCTCCACCTTCGATCAATCTACGCATCAAGTATACCTGTTGTTCCCATTGGAATGTTATGGTGTTGTCATTGTTGGCAAGCCTAATTGGGTGTCCGCATCACCTAAACATCATTCCCATTGTCTATAGATGACTTCATGATGTCAGAATAGCAAAAGGAAATCAGTTTTGCTCGAAGCATCATAATTGAGCCCGGTTTGACTTAGTTTGGAGCGGTTATTGATTTGAGGCACTCCGGATGATCCGATGACCATGGGAAGACACCAGCAGCTATAATATACCATAATAAAGTGGTATGTACACAACCGGCACAAGGGAAATCGGTTTTGGTCAAGCGTCATAATTGAGCCCGGTTTGGCCTTATTGGAGCATATGTGCCATGTTGAGCTTAAATGGAGCTTGTTTGGAGTTTTTGGGCTACATTGAGGTAAAGTTGGGCTAAATGGGTTGCAATGAGGTCAAGGAATAGCAGTGGGCTTATGAAATTCGTGGTGGGCCTTTGGGGTGACCATTTTAGGCTTAAATGTGCAATGTGACGAATTTGGGCCAACTAATGGTCTTGGCACACATGGGCAGCAACTAAACAAGCCCAATGACACTTGGAGGAGTCCAAATACACTTGGACTAAGTCAAAATTCGTGGGCAGCAGCCATGCTACTATTTGGTCCACCATTGGTGACAAAATCCCCTAATTTGAGGAATGTTGTTTGGCATTCAAGGACATCCATGTTTGGAGGGTTCTTTTGGCTAGTGGAGACACCATAATGAGTCTCCCACCCCCCAAAACATGGAGCATATTTGGTGGAGGAATTTATGCCATGTTTTTGGCTAGTGGAGACACCATAATTAGTCTCCCACCCCTAAAACATGGAACATGTTTGGAGGAGTAATTAATTCCACCACTATGCCATGTCTTGGAGCCTTTGGAGGGCTATATAAGGAGGGCCTCTCCCTTGGACGAAAATCACACCTTCCATAAGCTTGGAGAGAGCATTTGAGTGAGAGAATTGAGAGAAATTCTCCTAAGGTGGTGGTTGAGTGCCTTGGTTGTTCTTGAGCACTTTTGGGGTTTCAAAGGGTCGAGTTTATGTGAGTTTGGGAAACACTTGTGAGAATTGTGTGTAGAGTTCCCAAGATATATTTCCGGTGACCCGTGGTACCATTTTCGTGGCTGGAGAAGGTGGCAGCCTTGGTACGTGTTCCGAAGCTTCTTCGACTACTTTACGCTCTTCGTACGTCGACAAAGCGCTTGGTTTCGTGAGTTGCCTTTATCATTCTAAATTTATTATTGTTGAAGCATTGTAAGTTTGTCAACCTAGTGAAGGGACGACAACATTTTTATTGGTCAGTGAGACCGTTGTATCGCTCTAGTGAAGAGCCAATACAATTATAGTGAATTCGTTGGTGACGGTAGTGAACCCGAACCAGCCGTGGACATAGGTTACACACATTGTGTAGCTGAACCACGTAAATATTGTGTTTGTGATTGGTTGTCTTGTTTACTTGTTTTATACTTGCCGTAACAAGTAAATTTCGAAAAGACATACGAATTGTTAAAGTGCACTGATTCACCCCCCCCTCTCAGTGTTTATATTGGGACTAACAATTGGTATCAGAGCTAAGTTGACATTGAAGGGCTTAACATCCTGTTAGATCAATAGCTCACAACAGCAAGGCGAAATATGAACTACTCCGGCATCGGCAAGATGGGTGTTCCTCTGTTTGATGGCTCCAACTACTCAAGTTGGAAAAGTCGAATGACGAAGCACTTGGGCGCTCTAAGCATTGAAATCTACGACATTGTTCTTAATGAAGGCTACACTCCCCCGGCTAAAGGTGCGGCTTGGACAGATGCTGACAAGAGGGCATTTGAAACCGATGCTAGAGCTTCAAATGCAATCTTATCCGCCCTTAATGAAGTTGAGTTCTCGAAGGTGAAAAATTGCAAAACGGCGAAGGAGATGTGGAACAAACTCGAGAACATCTACGAAGGTGACAGCAAGGTCAAAGAAGCGAAGCTGCAAATTTACCGAAGTAAGTTCGAGCAACTGAGGATGAATAACGAAGAATTTATTGAACCTTATTTCAATAGGGTTATAGAGATTGTTAATTGCATCCGTGGATATGGGGAAGATATGACTGATGCTACCGTGGTAAAGAAGATCCTAAGATCTTTACCCGAGTCATATGATGCGAAGGTTTCATCCTTGGAAGAAAGAGACTTAAACACACTCTCTCTCGACAAGCTGCAAAGCGTATTAATTGCGTATGAGATGAGACGTGCGGCGGCTAGAACGACGAGCAATTCTACATCGGCTAAGGAGGTTGCGTTCAAAGCCACGAGCAACGCAAATGAGCGAGGAGATTGTAGCTCGTCCCAAATTCGCATACCTGATGAAGAAGGCGATATAAAGGCGTACATCTCAAGAAACTTCAAGAAGGGAACTGGAAAATACAAAGGTAAACTTCCCTTCAAATGCTTCAAGTGTGGTAAAATTGGCCACTATGCTCTGGATTGTCCAGAAAATATTAAAGATGGAAGCGACGATGAGAAAGAAGACAACCACAAGAAGAAGAAGTTCCAGAGGTATAAAAAGAAAGGCTATTCTTCGAAAAACGTCAAAGCGTTGAAGAATCTCCTGAGCAAAATCCTTGAAGGTTCCACTTCATCCAGCGAAGAAGAATCTAATGATGAATCTGAAGATGAAGAGCACATCGCATTCATGGCCTCCGAGACGCAAGAAGATTCCGCGGCAGAGGATGAGGATGCTGAGGTCGACATGCAAGGTGAGATTGAAAGATGTATTGTCGTTGTTTCTCAGCTCGAAAAAGAAAAGAAAGCATTGAAGCGTGACAAGGATGAGCTAGTCAACGAAGTGGGAAGGCTAAAAATTCAATGTGAAGAAAGTGCAAAGATGTGTGATGATCTTACCATCGAGCTAAACGAAAAGGCTGCCTACATCGACAAACTTGAAGGAGAGCTCTGCACCATCAAGCAAAAGGTTAGTGAACAAATGAAGGCATTCAAAGTTAACTCTTCTTTTGCTTTCAATGATGGTTCGAGCTCTAGTACTTCCGTGATGAATAATCAAGACGAGGCCACACGAAAGCTCAATGAGTGTCTTAGATTGCAAAGACCTCACTCGCTTGGAAGACAAGGAATTGGCTTTGAGGGAAATAACTCCCAAGCCTCAAAGACCACTACCTTTGTGAAGGAGAAGATTGCAAAGAAGACGGAGGTTCAAAGAAAGATTCCTGTAAGGCTTCCCAAATTCGATATCTGCGGCACTGAACCCGACGAGTTGCAGCAGCCGAAGCTTAAGCGGAAAACCATTCATGCAACGGCATTCAGAGGATATTGCTACTCCTGCGGCATTTACGGACATATGGCGAGGAATTGCCGGAGAAGGATGGTAGCAAGGCCTCATCAACATGATGCACATTCTGTTCAGTCCTTGAAGAGTGGCTATGGGCATCGCAAAACTCCTCCTCTGAAGCTGTACAACCGGTTCCAGGTACTTGAACAAAAGAAGAAAGTTATTTGCCATAGATGCAACTACTTGGGGCATTACGCTCGAAATTGCATGACATTCATTCCAAGTCCCTACAAAAATGGAATGAACAGTCAAGTGCAGCAAAGTGCGCAAAAGATGCCAAAACAAATCATGAAGTTTAGAAAGAAGGCAATCGCGGTGGAACAATGTGAAGAAGCGAACGTGGTGGAAGTTGCACTCAAGGCAACTACAAAGAATTCACGTTGGATCCTCGATAGCGGTTGCAGCCGACATATGACGGGTGACGCGAAGCTACTCCAAAGTGCCACTGATGCGGCAAGTGGAAAGGTGAAATTTGGCAATGATGACTCTTTGAAAATTAAAGGAAAAGGGGTTGCCAAAATCGATGGGGCAAAGATTACATCTAAGGAGGTGCTGCTTGTCGAAGGCCTCAAATATAATCTATTGAGTGTTAGCCAATTATGTGAATCGGGTCATGAAGTGATATTCACAAGTAAAGGCTGTACAGTGAAGAAGGCCGGAAGCACAATCGTGGTGGCAAAGGGCTCAAGAACGGAGGGCAATTTGTACCAACTGGGAGACAAAGACGAAGCCTGTTTGATTGGCGTGGAAGATCAAAATCAACTATGGCATCGACGACTTGGGCACATAAATCAAAAGAGCATGAGGAAATTGTCCATACAAAAAGCGGTCAGTGATCTTCCAGAAATGAGACGGGACAGAGAAACCGTTTGCGAAGCATGTCAAAAGGGGAAGATGGCGAAATTCCCTCACAGAGTGAAAGAGCATAATTCCTCCAGCTTGCTGAGCCTGGTACACACGGACTTGTGTGGACCTATGCGAAACAAAGGTACAAACAGCGAATTATATTTTATGTTGCTGATAGATGATTATAGCCGTATGACATGCATTATACATCTCCGTCATAAGAATGAAGCATTTAAAGGGTTCAAAACCTATAAGAAACGGGTGGAGAAACAGTTCGGAAAGAAGATCAAAGCATTGAGGTCTGATCATGGTAGCGAATTCACATCCAACGAATTCGAATCATATCTGGCAAACCATGGCATCATACATCAGCGATCGAGTGTGAGAACACCTCAACAAAATGGTGTTGTCGAAAGGAAAAATAGAGCCGTTATTGAAATGGCAAGGACGATGCTAATCGAGAGCGGTGTTCCGGTGAAGTTTTGGAAGGAAGCTACCGAAGCAGCGGTGTACTTGCAAAATCGAACATTGTTGCGGCCTAAGTCTAGCAAGACTCCATATGAGATATGGAATGGAAGAAAGCCTACTGTGAAATACTTTAGAGTATTTGGGAGTCCCTGCTTCATCAAAAACAAGGATGAGTCGCTCGGAAAATTCGAGGAAAGGGCTGATGAAGGAATCTTTCTCGGCTACTCACAAAGAAGCAAGGCATATCTATGCTACAATCAACGGCTTAAACGGACGGTTGAAAGCTGTGATGTCAAAGTTGTGGAAAATGACTCCAATTCGGCAAATGAGAGGTACGTTACTCTTTTAGATATTCCATCAAAAAGGGATGACGTTATAAATGAATCTCGTGACAAAGAAAGCACGGAAAAATTGGAGATTGCTGATGATTCGGGGGATGAAAGTGACAACGTCACTCAAGTACCCGATGTTAGAAATGCAAAGAAGTCTAAAGAGAATTGGACTAAAGAACAAGTCGAGAATTCAAGGAGATGCGAAATAGGAGACTTCCACATTATTGGAGATGTTGATGCACCAATTCAGACACAACGAAAGGCGAAGAATATAAGAGCAACATCCCTAATCTCACAAGTCGAGCCCAAAAACGTGATTGAAGCTCAAGAGGACGAGCATTGGGCAAAGGCTATGAATGAAGAGTTGGATCAAATCGAGAAGAACTGCACGTGGGAACTAGTGCCTAGACCAGCCGGGAAGAACATCATTGGAACCAAATGGGTCTTCCGGAACAAGTTGAACGAGGACGGCAAAGTTGTTCGCAACAAGGCAAGGTTAGTATGCAAAGGCTATTCTCAAATTAATGGAATAGATGTTGATGAGACCTTTGCACCTGTGGCAAGACTTGAGGCAATTCGATTATTCCTTGCTGTGGCCGCACAAAGAGGATACACGGTGTTCCAAATGGATGTCAAATCGGCATTCTTGAATGGTGACTTGAAAGAAGAAGTATACATTGAGCAACCTGACGGCTTTGTTCTAGGGGATGACGAGAACAAAGTATGCAAATTAAAGAAGGCGTTGTATGGCCTTAAGCAAGCACCTCGAGCATGGTACTCAAGACTTGACACATATCTTCGCAAGCTAAAGTTCAAAAAGGGAAGCGTCGATAGCAACTTGTATGTGCTGAACAGTGACGAAGGGCAACTGGTCATTGTCGTCTACGTCGACGATATCATATTCGGAGGCGATAAGGTAAAGTTATGCCATGACTTTGCCTTGAAGATGAAGAATGAGTTCGAGATGTCTATGATTGGTGAACTCTCCTACTTTCTTGGTTTACAAGTCTCTCAACGGAATGATGGACTTGTCATCTCACAAGTCAAATACGTCAAAGAACTTTTGAAGAAGTTTGGCATGGCGGAGTGTAAACCGGTGAGTACTCCTATGCCTACTGCATGTAGATTGAGCAAGGATGAAGAAGGAAAAGGCGTTGATCAAAAGGAGTATAGAAGCATGATTGGGAGTCTTCTATATTTGACGGCTACTCGACCCGACATTCTACATTCTGTGTGTCAAGCAGCGAGATATCAAAGTAATCCCAAAGAATCGCACCTGGTAGCCGTGAAACGAATCCTTCGATACATTCGAGGTACGTCGGATTTTGGGCTATGGTATACTAAAAATGATGGTATCAGATTGATTGGGTATAGTGATGCTGATTGGGCTGGCTGCACCGATGATCGACGATCCACCTCGGGTGGTGCATTCTTTCTCGGAAAGAAGTGTGTTTCTTGGTTCAGCAAGAAACAAGACAGCGTATCATTGAGCACAGCAGAAGCGGAATATGTGGCAGCAACATCAGCATGCACGCAAGTCATATGGATGCGCCGACAATTGCTTGACATGGTTGATGAGGTACGGTTGCCTATCTCTATTCTGTGTGATAACCAAAGTGCTATCAGCTTGGGCAAAAATCCTGTTCAACACTCAAGATCGAAGCACATCGATATTCGTTATCACTTTCTTAAAGAGAAGGTTGAAGAAGGAGTGATTCTTATGGAGTACGTGCCTACGGAAGAGCAAGTTGCTGATATCTTCACAAAACCATTGCCAATAGCGACATTCGAGAAGCATCGATTGAGCCTCGGAGTTCAACCCGTTCCATCCAACTAGAAGGGATGGGTTCGCACAATGATTCATTGCTCTTACCTTCCTTTGAAATGGTTGTCAAAGGGGGAGAAAGTTGCTGATTTTGGGAGGTAATACAAGAAGAGCATAGAAGAGTGCATACATATAGGGGGAGTAGCGGTTTTAATAACGCAGCGGCTAAAGGCGAGTTCATGGCCTGAAGAGGAGAGCATCACTCAAGGGGGAGTCTTAATTGAAAGAGGACCTCAAAGGTATCCCAAAATCAGTGTAGGTTGCCAACAATTCCAAAGGGGGAGATTGTTGTTCCCATTGGAATGTTATGGTGTTGTCATTGTTGGCAAGCCTAATTGGATGTCTGCATCACCTAAACATCATTCCCATTGTCTATAGATGACTTCATGATGTCAGAATAGCAAAAGGAAATCAGTTTTGCTCGAAGCATCATAATTGAGCCCGGTTTGACTTAGTTTGGAGCGGTTATTGATTTGAGGCACTCCGGAAGATCCGATGACCATGGGAAGACACCAGCAGCTATAATATACCATAATAAAGTGGTATGTACACAACCGGCACAAGGGAAATCGGTTTTGGTCAAGCGTCATAATTGAGCCCAGTTTGAGCCCGGTTTGGCCTTATTGGAGCATATGTGCCATGTTGAGCTTAAATGGAGCTTGTTTGGAGTTTTTGGGCTACATTGAGGTAAAGTTGGGCTAAATAGGTTGCAATGAGGTCAAGGAATAGCAGTGGGCTTATGAAATTCGTGGTGGGCCTTTGGGGTGACCATTTTAGGCTTAAATGTGCAATGTGACGAATTTGGGCCAACTAATGGTCTTGGCACACATGGGCAGCAACTAAACAAGCCCAATGACACTTGGAGGAGTCCAAATACACTTGGACTAAGTCAAAATTCGTGGGCAGCAGCCATGCTACTATTTGGTCCACCATTGGTGACAAAATCCCCTAATTTGAGGAATGTTGTTTGGCATTCAAGGACATCCATGTTTGGAGGGTTCTTTTGGCTAGTGGAGACACCATAATGAGTCTCCCACCCCCCAAAACATGGAGCATATTTGGTGGAGGAATTTATGCCATGTTTTTGGCTAGTGGAGACACCATAATTAGTCTCCCACCCCTAAAACATGGAACATGTTTGGAGGAGTAATTAATTCCACCACTATGCCATGTCTTGGAGCCTTTGGAGGGCTATATAAGGAGGGCCTCTCCCTTGGACGAAAATCACACCTTCCATAAGCTTGGAGAGAGCATTTGAGTGAGAGAATTGAGAGAAATTCTCCTAAGGTGGTGGTTGAGTGCCTTGGTTGTTCTTGAGCACTTTTGGGGTTTCAAAGGGTTGAGTTTATGTGAGTTTGGGAAACACTTGTGAGAATTGTGTGTAGAGTTCCCAAGATATATTTCCGGTGACCCGTGGTACCATTTTCGTGGCTGGAGAAGGTGGCAGCCTTGGTACGTGTTCCGAAGCTTCTTCGACTACTTTACGCTCTTCGTACGTCGACAAAGCGCTTGGTTTCGTGAGTTGCCTTTATCATTCTAAATTTATTATTGTTGAAGCATTGTAAGTTTGTCAACCTAGTGAAGGGATGACAACATTTTTATTGGTCAGTGAGACCGTTGTATCGCTCTAGTGAAGAGCCAATACAATTATAGTGAATTCGTTGGTGACGGTAGTGAACCCGAACCAGCCGTGGACGTAGGTTACACACATTGTGTAGCTGAACCACGTAAATATTGTGTTTGCGATTGGTTGTCTTGTTTACTTGTTTTATACTTGCCGTAACAAGTAAATTTCGAAAAGACATACGAATTGTTAAAGTGCACTGATTCACCCCCCCTCTCAGTGCTTATATTGGGACTAACAATACCTTGTTCATCGCGGAGGGCTTGTCGTACATATTCGCCAGCGCCTTCAACAGATCCGCCGTTGACTTTTCCTTGACGATGTTGAAAGCCACGTTTCTGGACAAAGTCTACCTAATCAAACCCAGGGCTTGACGATCCTTGAGCTTCCAATCTTCTTTTTTCATGGATTCTGGCCTCACCCCAGACAAGGGTTCGCGAAGATCTTTTTGATACAGATAATCTTCAATCTGCATCTTCTAGAAACCAAAATCGGATCCATCAAACTTCTCGATTCCGATCTTCGAACTCTCCATCTGCACAGATCATAGTGATTCTTCCCACAGACGGCGCCAATTGATGGGATCTACGATCTAGAGAACGAAGAAGATGGAGGAGAAGGCAGAAGAACGAAGTTCTAGAGAGAAGGCAGAGAAAACCTTGTTTTTTAGAGAGAGAAAGTTTTTTCGTGGTAATGCCCCATAGGTAAACTCCACGGCGATAGAGTTATATATTAATGATATCAGGAACACGTATTGACAGTACATAAATACGATATCAAGCTCCATAACCTAACAAGTGTCTCTTGATGTCCAGTTCTGGAAAATCCCTTCCTCCTCATAGAAGAAGTTATAAAACAAAGTGAAATTGGCCAAGTCTAGTTGCAAGTGGCAATTAAGGAACTGGAGAAGAATCTGCAGCTTGAGCTCCTGCATGTCGAGGCATTGCAGATTATGCTGCATCGGTTTGGGAACACGATGCCAAGCTCGATATGGCACGAGTTAGCATACACAAAGGGGAATGGGAGGATCCAAGAGGGGCATTGGATTTGGTGGTGGTGGGCATAGTGGCAATGGCGGTGGTGGCTTTGGATGTGGCTTTGGAGGGGGCCACCGTGTAAGGGAGAAGTAAAGGAGATGGGAGAGGCAATGACTGCAGGGGAGGGAAGAAAGAAAGGAGGAAAAGAAAAAGAAAAAGAAAAAATGGCCAATCAAAGAATGACATGTGGCCATTTTAAATCAGAAAAGGATAAGTTGTAATTTAGATGAATTTGGTTACTGATTTTCCCACTTTACCCTCTAAAAATTGTCATATAAGGGGCACATGACCCTTTTCCATCTATCCATTTGGATGGAGCTGACAGCGGGGTTCGATTTAACATAGAAGTGAAAATTTGAGGTTCGGTCTAATAGGGAAAAAAGATCGGGGTTCAATGTCAAAAAATGGTGAAACTTCAGGGTTTAAAGTGTCATTTACCCAATCTATTCTAATACCCCGCTTTTTGTTTTATATTTTATCTTTTAGTTCTTTTGTTTTATAATTAAAACCCATAAAATCCCATAAAGTCATTAATTCTTAAATTTCAATTTAAATTGAAGTGTGAAATAGAAGCAAAAATTAATTTAACACTTGAAAAATGATATCTATTGACTTTATGGGGTTTATGAGTTTTTTAAATTTAACGTTCAATTTTGTTAAATGATTAAATTGAAGTGTGAAATAGAAGTTACGTTTAATTTAACACTTGAAAAATAATATTTATTGGTTTTATGGGTTTTAATTAAAAAATAAAAGGAAAAAACCAAATGATAAAAGGTAAAACAAAAAAGGGTGGGGGAGGGAGGGAGTTTGTTTGTCAAAAACTAATGAAGATGGATGACAAACTTTGAACTAATTAGCTTTCAAAAAATTAGGGTTCATTTTAAATGAAAGCATACTTTAGGTCTCAACTTAAAATGAAGTGCAAAATTTGAAGTTTAAGTTAAATTTCACTCCTATATTGAGGATCGCGAATCATAGACATGAAGAACGACAATGGGCAAGGACAAGATAGCGGTAAAACTTTAGCATGACAACTATGATGAGATGGTGGGAAATTTATGTGATCAAAAACAAAGAAAACAAAGAAAAAGAAAAGAAAGTAGTAAGGAAGTCAAATTGCATGTCAAGGAACCTGTGAGTTAGGTATTTCAGAGTTAAGGTGTAGGTATTTTAATAACTTTAACGTGGTCAAACATAGTTTTGGGTTAGTCAAAATTATGGTTTTCAAATGCATCGCCTAGCATTTTCAAAATTAGTTTTTGGACTAAAAACTAAGTTTGCACCCATCAAACATGCCATGGCATCAAATCTGAATAAAACAAAGTTTTGGCTCTCAATTCATAGTCTTGAGTGGTAACCAAACAAGCACTAAAGTGTGACGAGAGGATGGTCTCGTGCTAGTATCTTTTTATGTGATTATTTTTTTCATCAACTTCAATACCATTCTATCACCATTGCAATTAAGAGGCTAATCACCATGGAGGTCTCCGCCACTACCGCCACCAAATCCATGCTTTTACTTCAATCCCCAACAAAGATAGTAAGACAGAAAAAGTAAGAATAATAATAGGGATAGCTTAAAGGTGGATATGTTGATGCATCCACATAGATTGTAGTGCTGTAGCTATCTAATTTGTTGACCTAAGGCTCCGTGGATTTGATTTTGATGATGCCAAACTTGTTATACTAACATATTTCTATGAAGTTTATTTTATTCTCAGGATATATTACAGTGGAATATTGTGGAAGATTTGAAGATCAAAATATTGAGGAAGATCAATATATTGTGGAAGACTTGAAGATCAAGATTTGTGGAAGATTCTATAGAATATTATTGTAAGTCTATTTATCAAAATATTGGATAGATCTTCATGTTGCTCAAAATCAAATATTTTATTCTTTGCAACGTTTTAATTTTTCAAAATTCGAAAACTTTCTTTAAGTGTTTATTCTTGAAAAACAGATTTGGAAAGTTTTGGAAGGAATATTTTCTGGAATATAGCCTTGAGCGAATTTGAATTTGGATAACTTCCTTGATTCATAGATTTGATTGAAATATTTTACACGGATTTTATCTTGGAAGATCTCATTCAAACGGCTATATATTTTTCTCTATATAAGAGACAGCAGCACAGTGTTTGAAATACACACAGAACATCTGTTAGAATTGTTTTCACTCTCTACAAGTGTTTAAACACTCTTTTCACGTTCAAACATCTACTCACTTTTGAAAAGGGTTCTGCTTGGTGCTGCATTTGATCTCCTGCTGAATTTGATTTCATAAAGGGTTGTAAGTCTTACTTTTTGCAGAAATTGGTGTGTGATTTGAATTTCCAAAATCTGATTTTCACACTTGACTTTTTCAGAAATGTTTGAACTGTCTGAATTTTTCTGTTTTCTGAAAAGTCGTTTTAAAGTTGTTTGAAAAGGATTTTTGAGCAACTTGAATATTCTATTATCCTTTGCTGAGACTATCCAATACTCTGAGAAGTGGACAGTAGTTCCATTCGTATTTGGGTAGATTCAAACACAGCTTGACACATTGGTCAAGGCTGGTGTTTAGGAGGCTATTTATTCACTTTCTGGCCTTATAAGTAGAAAGGTTTTAGGCTTGTTTTTCACTTTCTTGCCTTAGAAGAAGAAAGGGTGGTTTGTAAGGGTTATTTGTTCTTGAACCCGCAAAAGGAACTGTTTATTATAGTGTGATCCCAGGGCAGCAGTGGGCTGTGCTTGGCAGAGTGGACGTAGCTTCAAATTGAAGTGAACCACTATAGATCCTGTGTTCTTTTCTTTGCAGCTCTGTTTAAATTATTGGTATTGCTCATTCAAATTCATTTGCTGTAACAGAGTGGTTCAAAAAGTGGTGTTTAAACCTTTGTTCAAACCTGTGTTCAAACTGTGTGGTTCAAACGTGTGTTTGAACTTATTAAACTGTTTAAACTGTTATTCCGCATCTAACATCGGGTGATTGCAGAAGTTTTGTTTCAAAAGGCATCCTATTCACCCCCCTCTAAGCTGCTCAACATAATTCAATGCATTTCATTAGGGTTTAGGGTTTGGGTTGTTAGTCCCAATATAATCACTGAGAGGGGGGGGGGGGGTTGAATCAGTGAACTTTAATATCTCGTATGTCTTTTCCAAATTTAATTGTTACGGCAAGTATAAAACAAGTAGACAAGACAATCAATCGCAAACACAATATTTACGTGGTTCAGCTACACAATGCGTGCAACCTACGTCCACGGATGGTTCGGGTTCACTACCCTCACCAACGAATTCACTAAAATTGTATGGACCCTTCACTAGAGCGATACAACGGTCTCACTGACCAGTTAAAATGTTGTCGTCCCTTCACTAGGGTTGACAAACTTACAAAAAGCTTCAACAATAATAAATTCAGAATGATAAAGGCAACTCACGAAACCAAGCGCTTTGTTAACGTACGAAGAGCGCAAAGTACTCGAAGAAGCTTCGGAACATGTACCAAGGCTGCCACCTTCTCCAGCCACGGAAATGGTACCACGGGTCACCGGAAATATATCTTGGGAACTCTACATACAATTCTCACAAGTGTTTCCCAAGTTCACATAAACTCGACTCTTTGAAACCCCAAGAATGCTCAAGAACAACCAAGGCACTCTCCAATCACCTTAGGAGAATTTCTCTCAATTCTCTCACTCAAAATGCTCTCTCCAAGCTTATGGAAGGTGTGATTTTCGTCCAAGAGAGAGGCCCTCCTTATATAGCCCTCCAAAGTCTCCAAGACATGGCATAGTGGTGGAATTAATTACTCCTCTAAACATGTTCCATGTTTTAGGGGTGGGAGACTCATTATGGTGTCTCCACTAGCGAAAAACATGGCATAAATTCCTCCACCAAATATGCTCCATGTTTTGGGGGGTGGGAGACTCATTATGGTGTCTCCACTAGCCAAAAGAACCCTCCAAACATGGATGTCCTTGAATGCCAAACAACATTCCTCAAATTAGGGGATTTTGTCACCAATGGTGGACCAAATAGTGGAGTGGCTGCTGCCCACGAATTTGACTTGGTCCAAGTGTATTTGGACTCCTCCAAGTGTCATTGGGCTTGTTTAGTTGCTGCCCATGTGTGCCAAGCCCATTAGTTGGCCCAAATTCGTCACATTGCACATTTAAGCCCAAAATGGTCACCCCAAAGGCCCACCACGAATTTCATAAGCCCACTGCTATTCCTTGACCTCATTGCAACCCATTTAGCCCAACTTTACCTCAATGTAGCCCAAAAACTCCAAACAAGCTCCATTTAAGCTCAACATGGCACATATGCTCCAATAAGGCCAAACCGGGCTCAATTATGACGCTTGACCAAAACCGATTTCCCTTGTGCCGGTTGTGTACATACCACTTTATTATGGTATATTATAGCTGCTGGTGTCTTCCCATGGTCATCGGATCATCCGGAGTGCCTCAAATCAATAACCGCTCCAAACTAGGTCAAACTGGGCTCAATTATGATGCTTCGAGCAAAACTGATTTCCTTTTGCTATTCTGACATCATGAAGTCATCTATAGACAATGGGCATGATGTTTAGGTGATGCGGACACCCAATTAGACTTGCCAACAATGACAACACCATAACATTCCAATGGGAACAACATGGGTTTTGGAGATTGGGGTTTGGCGTTTGGGGTTTAGGGTATCGAGTCTTAAGTTTCGGGTCTCGGGTTTCAGGTCTTAGGTATTGGGCCTTAGGACTTGGGTATCGGGGCTTGAATATCGAGCCTCAGGTACCGAGTCTCAGGTGTCGGGTCTCAAGTATTGAGACTTGGGTATCGAGTCATAGGTATCGGGTCATGGATCCGAGGTCTGGGGTCTCGGTTCCAAGGTTCAGGGTCTAAGATTCGGGGTTCGAGGCTCGGCGTCCAAGTTCCGGGGTTTGGGTATTGAGGACCAGGTTCTGGTATTTAGGGTTTCGGGTTCTGGGGTTTTAGGTTCAAGGTTCAAGGTTTAAAGGTCAAGGTTCAGGGTTCAGGGCTTTGTGTTTCAGGTTTGAAGTTTGGGGTTTGAGGTTTGGAGTTCAGAGTTTAGGGTTTGGGGTTTGAATTTTGAGGTTTGTGGTTTAAGGTGTAGGGTTTTGGTTTTTTTTGTTTTTAAAGAGAAAAAAACAGGGGCGATACCGTGACAAACTCTATTAATTAAAGGCTAGGCGTAATAACCATACTATTTAACCCACTGACCTCTTCTGAAAGTAATTGGGGTAGTGGGTATTTTGAGGGCTTGGAATGATAAAATCTCCAAAAAGGATGGAGGGCTAGATATTTTAATATTAGCAGCAATTTAGCGTAACCAAAACACAATATCAGAAAATATTTTATTGCAACAAATAGGAGCACTATCAAATCTAGATTTATTTCCAGCAATCCAAATACCCCACAAACTATAACAAATAACAGCAGCAACCATGTAACCTTTTTGGGAAGCTAACTTAACGGACGAAAGGCACGACTCAAAAAATATAGCAATTGACTAGAACTTAAAATTAATGTCCAAAATCCTACTAAACTTGCGCCAGATAAATTGCGCAACCTCACTATGTAAAAATAAATGAGCAACAGTTTCAGTTTTAGAAGAACAGCAGCTCTCACATTTAGAAACCCCATAAACACCTCTTCTTCTAATATTATCATTCCACAGGTAGAGCATTATAAAAGACTTTCCATGCAAAGAAATAAATTTTAGGAGGAATAAATTTACACCATAATAGATTCATCCGAGCCTTAACCTCTTTACAATCTCTAATATCAGCACAAACTGAGGAAAGTGAGAACTTACTGAACGATGGAGAGCGCACACAAGCTGATTAGGCTTGCCCGCTAACGGTATGCCAAGTGCTTGAGTGACCAAATCAGCAGGAAGACTATTATTCAAAAAGTTAACTTAACGCATCTTAACGCAACCTCTTAAAGCATCTTTGACCCGAATTCGGTTCATAAAATAGAACTCAACCAGTTATCCTTCCAAAAAGAACAAGAACCCTTACCAATAATCCATTTACACTTATCTAGATTGTATGGAATACTCGGAACAATAGACTTCCAACAGTGGGAAGCATTAGAGTTAACGCCATTGTTGATGACCTCAATTGGATCACCATATTTAATTCTAATAAATTTAGCCTAACTAGACTCACCCTTAATAAAGTTCTAAGCAGATTTCGCTTGAAATGCCTTTCTAGTGGTCTCAAAATCCTGGATTCCAAGACCACCTTTGGAGCTAGGGTAAGTGAGAGTTTTCCAACTTACCCAATGCATTCTATGCTGGTCCTGAGAGTGATAAAGAAAACTAGCAAGTAATTGGTTGATATGGCTCCAAATCATTTTAGGAACTTTAATGATCAACATAATGTGCATAGGAATGGATGAAATAACACTTTTAAGCAACATGATTTTACCTCTTTGGGATAACCATTGATTTTCCCAGCTTTAAATTTTAGAAATGACACCACCCACAAGCTCATCAAAGTAGTGAATGTGCACTCTATCTTTAAAGATAGGGACGCCTAAGTATTTCATTGGAAGATTGCTTTGATCCAGCTTGGTCTAATACTTCAAGTTGGCCTTTTTCCTGCTAGAAATGGCAAAAGACGTAATGAGAGTTCTTTTACTGAGATTAACTCGTTGCCCACTGCATGCCTTATACTCTTTTAGGAGATCCATGAAGTTCAGCACCGATCTTTTCCTGCCATTAAGAAAAACAATGAGAGATAGATGCACCAAAGTTGGTATTCTTATAACTGCCAATCTTCTGAATAGACATCAGATGGTTCAGCTTTCGACTAAACGCCTCCTCAGCTAGAACAAACAAGCTAGGCGAAATAGGGTCTTATTGTCTCAATCACCTACATGAGTTAAAAAAACCAAACTTCCTCCCTATAACCTGGATCGAGAACCAATTGTTAGAAATACATCGAAAAATCAAATCACACCAAGTATGAGAGAAACCAAATCTATTCAGCACTTTAAGGTTCGGGGTTTGGGGTTTGGGGTTTAGGGTTTAGGGTTTGGGTTTTGGGTTTTGGGTTTTGGGTTTTGGGTTTAGGGTTTTTTTTTAAAGAAACAGGGGTGGTACCCTGACAAGTTTTATTAATTAGAGGCTAGGTGTAATAACCATATGTTAAACAAATACAATGGGCAACTTGTAGGCTTAACCCAGACAAAAACTAGCAAATACTAATGCAAAGCGAGCAAAAATAACAGGCTGAAATACTGCTTAACCTGAGACAAAAGCCTGCAAAACTAAAACAAACCAAAAATACAACCGGGTAGCATATAGGCTTAACCTAGCACAAAAAGAGAAAAAAGCTAAGGAGACCGAAATGTAGACAATCCAAGCTGATCCTCATGTAGGGCACGAATGCAATTCGCTGGAAAATCCTTGTCTTCACAGAAGACGCAAGTATCTTTTATAGAATGAACGAACTTTGCGAGAGCATCAACCACATAATTCCCTTCTCTGAATGAATGACTATAGCTAATACTACCATTAAGAAAAGTGTGACAAGATCGTATAATATAAATCAAATCCCAAGGAGACAGGCATAACAAATAACAGTAACAACAATGCAACCTTTTTGGGAATTGAATGGAACTTAAAATCAATATCCAAAATCCTACTAAACTTATGCCAGATAAATTGAGCAACCTCACTATGCAGAAATAAATGGGCAACAGTTTCAATTTTAGAAGAACAGTAGCTCCCACATTTAGATACCACACAAACACCTCTTCTTCTAATATTCTCATCTATAGGCAGAGCATTATAAAAGACTTTCCATGCAAAGAAAAAATTTTTTAGAGAAATAAATTTATACCATAATAAATTCATCCAAGCTTTAACCTCCTTGTGATCTTTAATATCAGCATAAACAGAGGAAAGCTAGAACTTACCTGAGCAATGGAGAGAGCACACAAGCCGATCAGCCTTGTCTTTTAACGGTATACCGAGTGCTTGAGTGACCAAATCAGTAGGAAGACTATTATTCAAAAAGTCAATGTCTCTCAAAACATCTTTAACTTGAATTTGAGGCCTAGGGCAATGCTCTTTCCATAAAACAGAACCCAACCAGTTATCCTTTCAGAAAGAGCAAGATCCCTTACTAATAATCCATTTACACTTATCTAGCATGTATGGAATGCTCGGAACAATAGACTTCCAACAATGGGAAGTATTAGAATTCACGCGATTGTTGATGACCTCGATTGGATCACCATATTTAATTCTAACGAATTTAGCCCAACTAGACTCTCCCTTAATAAAGTTCCAAGCAGATTTAGCTTGAAACGCCTTCTTATTGGTCTCAAAGTCTCGGATTCCAAGACCACCTTCGGAGATAGGGTAAGTGAGAGTTTTCCAACTCACCTAATGCATTCTATGCTAGTTCGGACAGTGCTAGAGAAAACTAGTAAGTAATTGGTTCATACGATTCCAAATCATTTTAGGAACTTTAATGATCGACATAATGTGTACGGGAATGGATGAAAGAACACTCTTAATCAACGTGATTTTACGTCCTTGTGATAGCCACCAATTTTTCCAGCTTTGAATTTTAGAAGTGATGTTACCCACAAGCTCATCAAAGTAGTGAATGCGCACTTTACCTTTAAATATAGGGACACCCAAATATTTCATTTGTAGATTGCTTTGATCCAACTTGGTCCAATGCTTCAAACTGGCCTTTTCCTTCTAGAAATGGCAGAGGAAGTAATAAGAGTGCTTTTACTGAGATTGACTTATTGCCCACTGCATGCCTCATATTCTTTTAAGAGATCCATGAAGTTCAGCACCGATCTTTTCCTGCCATTAAGAAAAACAATGAGATCATCAGCAAATAGAATATGAGAGATAGACGCACCAAAATTGGTACTCTTATATTTGTTAATCTCCTAAATAGTCATTAGGTGGTCCAGCTTTTGACTAAACGCCTCCTCAGCCACAACAAACAAGCTAGGCAAGATAAGGTTTCCTTGCCTCAAGCCCCTACACAATTTGAAAAAACCAAACTTCCTACTCATAACCTGGATCGAGAACCAATTGTTAAAAATACATTGATATATCAAATCACACCAAGTATGAGAGAAACCAAATCTATTCAGCATTTTAAGGAGAAAAGACCATTCAAGCCTTTCAAAATCCTTAGCCATGTCAACTTTAATGATAACATTATCACCCGTAACTTTCCTATTAATCTCATTAACCATCTCCTGAGCTAGGCCAATATTATCATGAATATTCCTACCCTGAACAAAGCCCGATTGTTCATATGAAATCAAGCTAGGAAACATAGAGGAAAGTCTATCATTCATGATCTTAGCAAGAATTTTATGATTGAAGTTACAAAAACTAATCGGCCGAGTTTCGGAGAAACTAGAAGGGGCTTTGTTCTTCGAGATAAGAGCAAGGGTAGTGGCTGTTATACTTTTAGGAAGCTGCCCACCTCTAAAGAAATCTTGAACGGCATTATTAAGATCGTCTCTAATCAAATTAGAAAAGGCCAGATAAAAATGACTAGTAAAGCCATCTTGACCGGGAGCACTATCGAGATCCAAATGCACCAAGGCTGACAAATCTCCTCCCACTCTGGACATTGAGTTAACATCATGTTAGTTTGATCAACCACAAGTTGCGAGATATAATCCAACATATCACTATGGTCACAGTCAACAACACTATACTGAAAAGGATGAATTATGCTAGATGTGGATGGAACAATGAGAATAGAGCTAAAATAATTCTCCGCCATGGGACCTAAAATGTTAGGAACATCAGGAAAAGTACCATCGGATAATTTAAAGTTAAACTTGAATTGACTATGGCGCTCTTTACTACAGGCATGAAAATAACTAGTACATTTATCTCCCTCCTCAACCCACTTAATTTGGACTTTGTCTCTCAACATACCCTCTTCAGCAATCTAGTTTTTGTCTGGGTTAAGACTACATGCTGCCCATTGTATTTGTTTAACGTATGGTTATTACACTCAGCCTCTAATTAACAAAACTTGTTAGGGTACCGCCCCTATTTCCTTTAAAAAAAAAAAAAACACTAAACCCTAAACCCTAAACCCCAAAACCCAAAACCCAAAACCCAAAACCCTCAATCCTAAGAGGGTGAATCTGTGGTATGCTGCAGCCTGTGCAGACTCCATGGGAGAAACAATTAGCACTGGAGTTTCCTAAGACGAAGAATGTGTAGGGCCTAAAGAGATGGGAGGAATCCGTGGAGGGGTAGAAATTGGAACAAGTGGTGCCGAAGCAGCCCTCCCAAGCGCAACCTTGTATGATTTTAGGGGCTGAGGTTGGCTAGGTGATGCAATTGAGGGAGGAGGAAGGGGAGACGGCTCCTCCACCACCGTTGGTGGGGGGCCAGTCGCAGTGGCCATGGTCGCACAAGCCAATCTCTCAAAAATCGCCGCAGTCGCAGGAGAGAGAAGCTCCCAAGAGAAGGTGGGTCTTAGGGTTTAGGGTTTAGGGTTTGGGGTTTGGGATTGGGGGTTTAGGGTTAGGGGTTTGGGGTTCGGGGTTCGGGGTTTGGGGTTTAGGGTTTGGGGTTCAGGGTTTGGGGTTTAGGGTTTGGGGTTCAGGGTTTGGGGTCTAGGGTTTAGCGTTTAGGGTTTATTTTATTTTATTTTATTTTTTTAAGGAGACAGGGGTGACACCCTGACAAATTTTAATAAATAAAGGCTGGGCGTAATAACCATACCTTAAAAAGATACAGCGGGCAGCATGTAGGCTTAACCCATACAAAAATCAGCAAATAATATTGCAAAGCAAGCAAAATAATAGGCTGCACTACTGCTAAACCTGACAAAAACAAGGGCCAACCAAAAAAGAATCGAAAATACAATCGGGCAGCATATAGGCTTAACCCAGCGCAACAAGACAAAACCTAAGGAGGTCGAAATGCAGACAATCCAAGCCGATCCCTATGTAGGGCACGAACGCAATTTGTTGGAAATGCCTTGTCGTCACGGAACACATACGTATCTTCTAGATGATGACCGAACTTCGCAAGCGCATCAGCCACACAGTTCCTTTCTCTAAATGAATGACTGTATCTAACATTATCACTAAAAAAAGTGTGAGAATCTCGTATAATATAAATCAAATCCCAAGGAGCCTCCCACTCCCCTAACATGCATTTAAATAAAAAAGCAGAATCCAGTTCAACAATGTCGGGGGACAAGCCACACCTTTGCACAACTGGAGCCCTAACAATAAGGCCTTAGCTTCAGCAAATGAATTAGAGCCCCTGCCCAAATTGGCTGAAAGGCCATACAAACCTGACCACCGTGATCACGCAACACACCTCCCCCAGCACAAAAACCCCCCACACAAGAACCATCCATGTTCAATTTTAATAAGCCTCTCTCAGGTTTATTCCATTTCACCCACTGACCTCATTTGAACGGAACTGAAATAGTGGGAATATGAAGGGCTTGGAAAGCTAAAGTCTCCAAAAAGGAGGGCAATCTAGATATGTTAAGATTAGCGGCAATTTGTCGTAACCAAAACATAATATCAGAAAAAATTTTACTACAGCAAACAAGAGCATCATCAAACCTAGATTTATTCCTAGCAATCCAAATACCCCACAAAGCATAACAAATAAAAGCAACAACAATACAACCTTTTTGGGAGGATAGCTTAATAGGCAACAAACATGATTCAGAAAAGGCAGCAATTGAATGGAACTTAAAATCAATATCCAAAATCCTACGAAACTTATGCCAGATAAATTGAGCAACCTCACTATGCAGAAATAAATGGGCAACAGTTTCAATTTTAGAAGAACTGCAGCACTCACATTTAGAAACCACACAAACACCTCTTCTTCTAATATTCTCATCGACAGGCAAAGCATTATAAACAACTTTCCATGCAAAAAAACAAATTTTAGGAGGAATAAATTTACACCATAATAAATTCATCCAAGCCTTAACCTCCTTACGATCTCTAATATCATCATAAACAGAAGAAAGCGAGAACTTACTTGAGCGATTTAGAGCGCAAACAAGCCGATTAGGCTTGTTCTCTAACGGTATACCAAGAGCTTGAGTGACTAAATCAGCAGGAAGACTATCATTCAAAAAGTAAATATCTCTTAAAGCATCTTTAACCTGAATCTGAGGCCTAGGGCAATGCTCTTTCCATAAAACCGAACCCAAACAATTATCCTTCCAAAAGGAGCACGATCCCTTACCAATGATCCATTTACACTTATCAAGCATGTTGGGGATGCTCGGAATAATAGATTTCCAACAATAAGAAGCATTAGAATTCATACCATTATTAATGACCTCGATTGGATCACCATATTTAATTCTAATAAATTTAGCCCAACTAGACTCACCCTTAATAAAATTTCAAGTAGATTTAGCTTGAAACGCCTTCCTAGTGGTCTCAAAATCTCGGATTCCAAGACCGCCGTCGGATATAGGGAAAGTGAGGGTTTTCCAACTCACCCAATGCATATGATGTTGGTCCGAGGAATGCCAGAGAAAACTAGCAAATAATTGGTTAATGCGGTTCCAAACTAGTTTAGGAACTTTAATGATCACCATAATATGCATAGGAATGGATAAGAGAAGACTCTTAATCAACATGATTTTACCTCCATGGGATAACCACCGATTTTTCCAGCTTTGGATTTTAGAGGTGATGCTACCCACAAGCTCATCAAAATAGTGAATGCACACTCTACCTTTAAATATAGGGACACCCAAGTACTTCATTGGCAGGTTGCTTTGATCTAACTTGGTCTAATGCTTCAAGTTGGCCTTTTTCCTTCTAGAGATGGTAGAGGAGGTAATAAGAGTGCTTTTACTGAGATTAACTTGTTGTCTACTACATGCCTCATACTCTTTTAAGAGATTCATGAAGTTCAGCACCGATCTCTTCCTGCCATTAAGAAAAACAATGAGATCATCAAGAAATAGAAGATGAGAGATAGACGCACCACAATTGGTACTTTTGTATCTGCCAATCTCATGAATAGTCATCAGGTGATTCAGCTTTTGACTAAACGCCTCTTCAGCAAAAATAAACAAACTAGGCAAAATAGGGTCGCCTTGTCTCAATCCCCTGCACGATTTGAAAAAACAAAAATTTCTGCCCATAACCTGGATCGAGAACCAATTGTTAGCAATACATCGATATATCAAATTAGACCAAGTATGAGAGAAACCAAATCTATTCAGCACTTTAAGAAGAAACGACCATTCAAGCCTATCATAAGCCTTAGCCATGTAAACTTTAATAATAACATTATCACCCGCCACTTTCCTATTAATCTCATTAACCATCTCCTGAGCTAAGCCAATATTATAATGTATATTCCTACCCTGAACAAAGCCCGATTGTTCATTTGAAATCAAACTAGGCAGCACAGAGGAAAGTCTATCATTCATGATCTTGGCAATAATTTTATAATTGAATTTACTTAAACTAATCGGCCGGGTTTCGGAGAAACTAGCAGGGGCTTTGTTTTTCGGAATAAGAGCAAGATTAGTGGCTGTTATACTCTTCGGAAGCTGCCCACCCCTAAAGAAATCTTGAATGGCATTAGTGAGATCGTCGCTAATCAAATTAGAAAGGCCCGATAAAAATGATCGGTAAAGCCATCTTGACTGGGAGCACTATCGGGGTCCAATTGCACTAAAGCATGACTAATCTCTTCCCACTCTGGACATTGAGTTAACATTATGTTAGTTTGATCAGAAACAAGTTGCGGGATATAATTCAACATATCACTATGGTCACGGTTAGCAGCACTATACTGAAGAGGATGAATTATGCTAGAGGTGGAAGGAGCAGTGAGAATAGAGCTAAAATAGTCCACCGCCATGGGACCTAAAATGTCAGGATCATCAAAAAAGGTACCATCGGATAATTTAAAGTTAAACTTGGATTAACTACGACGCTCCTTAAGACAGGCATGAAAATAACTTGTATTTTTATCCCCTTCCTCAAGCCACTTAATGTGGGCTTTGTCTTTCAACATACCTTCCTCAACTGCAATGAGGGAAGCAAGGTCATGCTTAGCTTTAGTATAGTTCGTGAAATCAGCATCAGACCAACTATTTTGAAGTTTCAGGTCAAGCTGTTGAATGTTTTCAGAAAATTTCTCCATGTCCTGCTTAATCTCCTTTTTCCACTTTTTAGACTACACTAAGAGGGCGTTTCTATGCGGGTCAACTTCATATGTAATTTAATCCAAGGAGAGCCTTTTATAGGTTGTGACCAAGCATTATGGACCGCTTCCTTGCACTCCTCATATCCCAGCCACTGGCATTGAAATCTAAACACATAAGGGATATGCTTATGCTCGCATAAAGATATGAGCATTGGGCTGTGGTCAGAATGAAGTCTTTCCAAGTAATGGGTCTTAAGAGCTGGAAACTCCTGAAGGGCCTTAAGATTCGATAAGAGCCTATCAAGTCTGAGCCACACTCTCTTGTCTCGTTGCTCATTGTTGCACCAAGACAGAGGGTTCCCAATATAACCTGCATCACTAACCCCAGCATTGGCAATAAAAGAATTGAAATCATCCATCGCCCTATTCGAATAAGGCCTACCCACCAGCTTCTCTGAGTTGGAACAAATAGTATTAAAATCCCCCCCCCCCCCCCAATAAGCCAAGGTTTACCAACATTGACAGAACAAAGAGGGGCAGTCCATAAAATAGAACGCTCATTAATATCACAACTAGCATAGACAAAGGTAAAGCACACTTCCAGCCCATCCATATTCACAGTAACATATATGTATTGTTTATCAGCTTCCAACACATGAACACTAACGTTATTATGCCATAAGAGCCAAATGTGAGTGTTAACAGGATTACAATGCATAAATTGAGGAAAATGCAACTTCAGAGCAGTGCTATGTAAAATATGACCAGCATGCTTAGGTTCCAGCAAAGCAAGTAAACAAATATTATATTTTCTAATCATAGCATTCAAATAATCAACTTTTTGGAGAGATGCAATCTCCCTATAGTTCCAGATAATGCACTTAATCATTGGGAACTAAAATCAGTGCTAATATCAGTGGTAGAGGGGCTGCCTTCAGACTCCAAGGACGTCTGGGCCATCTTAGCTCTTCTTTTAGCTTTTTTAGAGATCTTTGGGGGTGTGCTGGATGTCCTAGATTGGGTAGCATCAGCAGTACTAATAATATCATTTATATCATCAGCTTTATTAAGCAAACAATATTCAAAAGAAGTAGGAGTTTCTGGGTTATTGTGCTCAAGAGATTGATCTCCCCGGATTGGAGACGAAGCCCTCGGATTGGCCTTAAAGCCAGATGAGAGATGCTGAAACTCCTCATCCATCGCCTCCTCATGTTCTTCTGATAAATCCTCTAACAAATGGAAAGGATTGTAGGATTTAACAGGCCCCTCATCCACACCAATGTGAGCTGTACCTGCATTGTTAGTTGAAATAAAAAGGGGGCATGTGGGTTTATTCTGGGTGGTGGTGACCATACCTGAGCAGGAGGGACCAATAAACTTGAAGGAGAGCCTTCCCCAGCTTGTTTGTACCATTCCATTGCCATTTTTCCTTCTATTCTCATGTCAGAGTTCAAGCCTTCCACCTCTGGTGTGCACGGCCTTGTACAGAGTAGTCCTTTAAGTGTGGCACATCAATTGTGGCCTCAACAACCTGTTGAGGTTTCTTATGCTCAATTAATCCAACATCTTTTTGGTTCATCCCAGTAGGGGCAGCAGCTTTTATGCCGAGTTCTCCCACGTTCTGAGCATTAGGATCTCTAGTCATGACATCCTCATTTGGCTTATCTTTGACCAAATAGGGTTCTATCCTATCCTTGGCATTTAAGAAAACAGTGGACGGGCAGGGTTGAGAGTGACCAGAATCACTATTTTTCCTCCATACACTGCTGCCATCTGCTTCTCCTCTTCAAAAAACTGCACCTCTTAACCTTTATTTCCCCTTTTAGCATTTTTCAAATAAGGTTCTTTCCACTCGCGGATGGGCCCTTGAGCTGAGCATTTTTAGCCGTCTTCCTCTTGCAGTTGGCCACAGTATGGCCTTGCAGATTGCAGTAAGAACAGAACCCCAATTCAGATTCAAATTCAATCTTTTGCCAAAAGCAATCTTGGGTTCCTATTTCAATTTTAATTTTGGTAGGAAGGGGCTTTGAAATATCCATTTCAACACAAATTTTGGGAGCAATTAGGTGCTTCAAGGTGGCAGTCCGAATATCAGTTCTGAGAAATTTGCCCAACTGGTTTCCAATAGCTTTCAAGTATGAGGGATTCTGAAGGGGTAGAGGCAAACCTGGAAGCTGTAGCCACATCGTATCAAATGAGGAGTCCTTCCTCTTGTTATAATCTGGCGTCCATCTCATGAGCAGGAATCATCGGTTCTTAAATACATGAGAATCCCGTGACCATGCAATTGCAAAATCCTCTTCAGATTGGAGGTGAATGGCTATGTGCCTATGGTCCAGCAGCCCTACAACCGCCGGTTTAGAGGGACCCTATACAGAATTTACATGATGTTCGAACACATCCACTGGAGGCCGTTCGGTGGAGAATTTTGCTAAAAGAGTGAACCTGTGGTATTTCGCAGCTTGAGCGAACTCCATGGGAGAGACGATCAGCACTGGATTGTCCTCAGATGAAGGAGGTCTAGGGCGCTGAAGCAGTCCTCCCGAGCGCGGCTTTGTAGGATTTGAGTGGCTATTGTTGGCTGCCAGAAATAGGAAGGGATGACGGCCCCTCCACCACCGGTGGCGGGGGGCCAGACATGGCGGCCATGGCCGCAGAAGCCAATTGCTCGGGAATCGCCGCAGATGCAGGAGAAAGAAGCTCCCAAGAGAAGGGGGGTTTTTGGGGTTTAGGGTTTAGGGTTCAGGGTGTAGGGTTCAGGGATTAGGGTTTAAGGTTCAGGGTTTAGGGTTTAGAGTTTAGGGTTTAGGGTTTCGGGTTTAGGTTTTTTTTTTTTTTTTTTTTTTTTTTTTTTTTTTTTTTTTTTAAGAAATAAGGGCGGCACCCTGACACAATTTATTAATTAAAGGCTGGGCGTAATAAGCATACCTTGAGCAAGTACAGCGGGCAGCATATAGGCTTAACCCAGACAAAATCAACAAAATTAATTGCGGAGCAATCAAAATCATAGGCTGCATTACTCTGACAGAGATAACCAGGAAAAAACTGAAATACAAGCGGGCAGCATATAGGCTTAACCCAGAACAAAAGAGCAAAATCTAAGGCGGTCGATAATTAGACAAACCAAGCTGATCCCCTTGAAGGGCACGAACGCAACTTGCTGGAAAACTTTTGTCGTCTCGGAACACACACGTGTCTTCTATCTGATGACCGAACTTCGCAAGCGCATCCGCCACATAGTTCCCTTCTCTGAATGAGTGACTGAATCTGACGCTATTACTAAGAGAAGTGTGACAATCTCGAATAATATAAATCAAATCGCATGGCACCTCCCATTCCCCTAACATGATTTTAAATAAAAAAGCAGAATCCAGTTCAATAATGTCAGAGGACAAAGCCATACCTTTGCATAATTGAAGCCCTAACAATAAGGCCTTAGCCTCGGCAAAAGAATTAGAGCCCCTGCCCAGATTGGCCGAGAAGGCCATACGAACCTGACCACCATGATCACGTAACACACCTCCCCCAGCACAAAAACCCCCCACACAAGAACCATCCGTGTTCAATTTTAACAAGCCTCTCTCAGGTTTATTCCATTTCACCCACTGACCTCGTTTGAACGGAACCGAGATAGTGGGGATATGAAGGGCTTGGAAAGCTAAAGACTCCAAAAAGGAGGGAGGTCTAGATATATGAAGATTAGCTACAATTTGCCGAAGCCAAAACACGATATCAGAGAAAATTTTATCACAGCATATAGGAGCAGCATCAAACCTAGATTTATTCCTAGCAATCCAAATACCCCACACAGCATAACAAATAGCAGCAACAACAATACAACCTTTTTGGGAGGAAATCTTAATGGGCAACAGGCAAGATTCAAAGAAGGCAGCAATTGAATGAAATTTAAAATCAATATCCAAAATACTACGAAATTTATGCCAGATAAATTGAGCAACCTCACTATGAAGAAATAAATGGCCAACAGTTTCAACTTTAGAAGAACAGCAGCACTCACATCTAGAGACCACACAGACACCTCTTCTTCTAATATTCTCATCAACAGGCAAAGCATTATAAACTACTTTCCAAACAAAGAAACAAATTTTAGGAGGAATAAAATTACACCATAATAAATTCATCCAAGCCTTAACCTCCTTACGATCTCTAATATCATCATAAACAGAAGAGAGCGAGAACTTACCTGAGCGATTAAGAGTGCAAACAAAACGATCAGGCTTGTCCTCTAGCGGAATACCGAGAGCTTGAGAGACTAAATCAGCAGAAAGATTATCGTTCAAAAAGTTAAGATCTCTCAAAGCATCTTTAACCTGGATCTGAGGCCTAGGGCAATGCTCTTTCCATAAAACCGAGCCCAACCAATTATCCTTTCAGAAGGAGCACGATCCCTTACCAATGATCCATTTACACTTATCAATCATGTAGGGGATGCTAGGAGCAATAGACTTCCAACAATGGGAAGCATTAGATTTCACACCATTATTGATGACTTCTATAGGATCACCATATTTAATTCTAACAAATTTAGCTCAACTAGACTCACCTTTAATAAAATTCCAAGCAGATTTAGCTTGAAACGCCTTCCTAGTGGTCTCAAAATCCCGAATTCCAAGACCGCCTTCGGAAATAGGATAAGTGAGGGTTTTCCAACTCACCCAGTGAATACGATGCTGGTCCGAGGTGTGCCAAAGAAAACTAGCAAATAATTGGTTAATGCGGTTCCAAACAAGTTTAGGAACTTTAATGATCGACATTATATGCACAGGAATGGATGAAAGAACACTTTTAATCAACGTGATTTTACCTCCTTGGGATAACCACCGATTTTTCCAGCTTTGAATTTTCGAAGTGATGCTACTCACCAGATCATCAAAATAGTGAATGCGCACTCTACCTTTAAAAATGGGGACACCCAAGTATTTCATTGGCAGGTTGCTTTGATCCAACTTGGTCCAATGCTTCAAGTTGGCCTTTTTCCTTCTCGAGATGGTGGAGGAGGTAATAAGAGTACTTTTACTGAAATTGAGTTGTTGTCCACTACACGCCTCATACTCTTTTAAAAGATTTATGAAATTCAGCACCGATCTCTTCCTGCCATTAAGAAAAACAATGAGATCATCAGCAAAAAGAAGGTGAGAGATGGACGCGCCACAATTGGTACTTTTGTATCTGCCTATCTCTTGAGTAGTCATAAGGTGGTTCAGCTTTCGACTAAACGCCTCTTCAGCAAGAATGAACAGACTAGGCGATATCGGATCGCCTTGTCTCAAGCCCTTGCAAGAATTAAAGAAACCAAATTTTCTGCCCATAACCTGGATCGAAAACCAATTGTTAGCAATACAACGATATATCAAGTCACACCAAGTATGAGAGAAACCAAATCTGTTGAGCACTTTAAGAAGAAACGACCATTCAAGCCTATCATAAGCCTTAGCCATGTCAACTTTAATAATAACATTATCACCTGCAACTTTCCTATTAATCTCATTAACCATCTCCTGAGCTAGGCCAATATTATCATGGATATTCCTACCCTGAACAAAGCCCGATTGTTCGTACGAGATCAGACTAGGCAGCACAGAGGAGAGTCTATCATTGATGATCTTAGCAATAATTTTGTAATTAAAGTTACATAAGCTAATCGGCCGGGTTTCGGAGAAGCTAGCAGGGATTTTGTTTTTCGGGATGAGAACAAGATTAGTGGCTGTTATACTCTTTGGAAGCTGCCCACCCCTAAAGAAGTCTTGACTAGCATTAGTGAGATCTTGGCTAATCAGATCCGAAAAGGCCCGATAAAAATGACCGGTGAAGCCATCTTGCCCAGGGGCACTGTCGGGATCCAGCTGCACCAGAGCACGACTAATCTCCTCCCACTCTGGACATTGAGTTAACATTGCGTTAGTTTGGTCAGAGATAAGATGTGGGATATAGTCCAGCATATCACTTTGGTCACGATTAGCAGGGGTTTAGGGTTTAGGGTTTAGGGTTTGGGGTTTAGGGTTTGGGGTTTAGGGTTTAGGGTTTAGGGTTTAGGGTTTGGGGTTTAGGGTTTGGGGTTTAGGGTTTGGGGTTTGGGGTTTGGGATTTAGGGTTTAGGGTTTAGCGTTTAGCGTTAAGGGTTTCGGGTTTGGGGTTTCGGGTTTGGGGTTTAGGGTTTGGGGTTTGGGGTTTGGGGTTTGGGGTTTGGGGTTTGGGGTTTCGGGTTTCGGGTCTAGGGTTTGGGGCTTGGGGTTTGGGTTTGGGG